>MQTX01000146.1:42917-109652 GCA_009735665.1 Angiostrongylus cantonensis | reverse complement strand
AAGGGCATCGAGGATGTAGTGAAGAGAACAAGGAACACCCGACTCCGTGCTCATCTTTTCCACTCAACGGTTCTTCCTGCTCTAACGTATGCGTCAGAGACCTGGTCGCTACGTAAGCAGGATGAAAGATCACTCAGCGTTATCGAACGCTTGGTCGAAAGGACGATGCTAGGAGTATCCCGTTTCACACAAAAGTAAGGGATAGGATCCGAAGCTCCGACCTACGTTAACGATCGAAAATCAAAGATGCCGTTCTATACGCCAAACAGTCGAAGATAAGGTGGGCCTGACACGTAATGCGTATGAATGATAACCGATGGACAAGGGCTGTTAGTGACTGGATTCCTCGGGATGTCAAACGTACTGCAGGAAGACCACCGACCCGATGGTCAGAGTTCTTCACGAAAAGCCTAGAAAAAGAATATGATGCTCGACGAGTCCCTAAAGCGAGATGAACCCACTGCGCTACTCTTGCACGCGATAGGGAAAATTGGAGGATTTACTGGCTCCCGCTCGGGTCACTCGAACGATCAACGGGACTATAGGTGATACAGGTGATCGATTGAATGCGAAAGTGTAAGCAAGCCCTTTCTTGTAGAATAAGCAGCTGAGCAGAAACATTGATATCAAAATAGGTCTCCAGTCTTCCCACTCATCACACGTTGTTATCAATTTAACACGGTCACTTATGTTCTGACTTGTTATCTTGTTCATTTTACAGGGTATACCTTCTTGATTTTGATCGCTGGCGCAGCTCCGAGCCTTGCATTCCTTTCCTTACTTTCGTGACACAGGATAATAATAATTAGCATAGCCCTTTCGACTGCGCTTTCGACATTAACGCATGAAGTCTCGTTGAGTCGAAAAGGTGGGCACGGAGTCGCGTGCTCTTCGTCTTCTTCACAACAAACCGGTGCTCTTGAACGCTCCCCAAGTCGGTAGTTTCCTTCTGCTCAACTCTGGAGCTTGGTCGTTCATCATGGTGATTTCTCGACCTAAGTAGATATAACTGGGGCATTCGGAGATATTCGTTCTATTGAGTGGAGAGACATACGCTCCGCTTGGCTAGTGTTTGGTTTTATAAGGAAAATGTCATCAACAAAGCGAAGATGGTGCAATTGCCAACCATCGATTTCCACTCCCATATTATCCCGTTCCAATGTTAGCGTGACGTTCTTGAGGGTGTTGGTGAATAGTTTTGGCGAGAAGAGATCGCCTCGCCTAACCACTCTTTTGACGTCGATGTCAGCATCGTTATGGAATTGTGATATCTTGGTTGTGAAATTTTTGTACAGCTCATAAAGAATCTTTACATACTGACTAAGGACTCCTTGAGCCTCATGGCGTTCTATGACTGCTTCTATCTCAGTTGAGTCAAAGGCCTTCCTTAAATGGATGAAAGTGAGACACAGCGGTCATTTGTTGTGTCGCGATACTTCAACGAGTCTTGTTATAGTGTGGATCTGGTCCGTCGTACTGACTGAATCCTTTTCGAAATCCTGCTTGCTCACATGGCTGTCCTTTGTCCAGATTTCTGTCAATTCTGTGTGAGATGGCAGGAGTGAGAGTTTGTACACGGTAGACAGCAAGCAGATTGTGCGATAGTTGCAGATATTGAGGAGGTCACCCTTCTTGAACATTAACACGCTCTTGTTGGTCTTCCACTGAGTAGGGTCCTTGCATTCAGACAGGCAACTTGTGAAGAGCCGAGCCAGTGTGTTTACGAGGACTGGCGGAAGGTTCTTCAGACGTTCCGATATTATCCTGTGCAGATCTGGTGCTGCTTGATTTTTAAACCACGGTTTAATAATCCTCGTTTGAGATTAAGAATGTACTGCCAAAGCATTGCTACTCCTCTGACATGCGTTATGACCGTGAGTTGAGCTCCATTAGCTTTCTGTGTAGAGTCTATACTGGCCAACCGATCCCTTCATACTACCGTCATTCACGAGGATATTGACCATGCTGCGAAGCACATTGGAGCTGGAGTCGCTAGCGTCGGTGTCGCTGGTCCTGGAGTTGGTATTGGCAATAGAATGTACTGCCAAAGCATTGCTACTCCTCTGACACGCGTTATGACCGTGAGTTGAGCTCCATTAGCTTTCTGTGTAGAGTCTATGCTGGCCAACCGATCCCTTCATACTACCGTCATTCACGAGGATATTGACAGTGCTGCGAAGCACATTGGAGCTGGAGTCGCTACCATGCGTTATATCCTGAAGAAGTAAAAGACGCTTCCGGGAACTGCGCTAGTTTAATGACAAACGAAGGAGAGCCCTGTGGCACCAGAGAGACAGTACAGTAGCGAGTCTGCTTAAAAAACGGATTTGTTTATTTGGAAGACAACGCTGCACACTGTTGTTATTTTATAGGAAGGTTCAAAAATATTGTGCAAAATGAACTGGTACATATGAGCTGTCGTTGATATATAGGCGAAGTAAAGTTTATTGAAGCAAAATCAAAAGTAGTGTGTGTATATCCCCGGCGCAGGAGCTGCCCGAAAGTGGCCATTTCATCCTTCGTTCAAATCTATCCAAAACATGGCAAATGCTCAGCTCTTAAGGCTTAGAAAATTAGTGCCAGACATGAATTGCTTTTTTCCGATACGTAGCGACAGCCTCTGATGGACTGGAGAACGCTCTAACCGCTTGTTCTGATATATCGAGCAGAATCATGCTCTATTAACATCCAACAAAATTCGATAAAACATACTTCTAGAGAGGTTGCCGGAATATTTGTGCAAACTGGAAGAGCTTCGTAGATGACGGGTGCAAGATAACCTACCAAGGAAAAGAAGTGCTGGAATCCGCACGCTATGTAACGTTGAGGAAGACTATGTTATTACAAACAGTAGATTTTTTGGAAGAGGCGCAAAGGCAAGAGCTAAATATGAATATAGCTAAAATTAGGATCTGGTAGTACACTTGGCTATCTGTTTAGGAGAGCCGACACATCAAAATTTCACAAACCGATCTCTAAAAGCATCCTGTTCTGCTTTGTCGAGATGTGGTTAGGTGCTCAACAAATCTTTGGTAACATTTGTTCAACAAAAGAATCAAAAATGTTTTGTGTGAACATTGCCGATATTACGCCGGTAAACTTTCGACCAAAAGCGTTGTTATCACTGCATCGAATGCACCGTCGTGATATGTACTGTACAGCACTGCAGAATCCATCCACTACGATCTCGGCCACTCGTCCGCTTCCCAACCGCCAACGCCGCCACCACCACATCCGTCATTTCACTATGTACAGATGTCGCCGAATAATCAGAGAATACGAGGCGGCCTTCGGAAATTCTCCAATCGACTTTGATGCATTGACTTCTAAGTAGTCAACAATGACAACTGTAGTATTCAACCATTTAGAGCATGGATAACAACGCGGTTATCTGCAGTTTTCGCAAAACAGGGCCGTAAATAATCGTCCATTCCTGTGCAAGGGGCGAGTGTGGCACAGTGGTTGGAGGCGCCACTGCGGCGCGCACGTGAATTCGATTTCTGCGCCCATGGCCCACCAGGTCTTCCATCCCTCCGGAGTTGGCAAATTGGTACCAATCTCGTGTGGGAGGATAGCAGCACTGGCTCGATTCATTGGCAGGCCATCGCGAGTCATTGTAAAGGCCAGATGTGCATTCAATCACCTCCAACGATACTTAATGAAGCCGAATGCATGGCGAATCCCTCAGGGATTGATCAACGCCGGGAGCTTTATCCTTTATCCTGTGCAAAGGCAATTCCGAACTCGCTTATCATTTAGAATTCGGTGTAATCTATACGTATAACCTATGAACTATGAAGACTGCTGTCTTCCGAATGAAAATTATTTTCGATCTCTTTATATTTGTGCTGTATTATTTGGCATACTATGCTTATTCCATGTATTATGAAATCCTATGTGACGCGTCTCCTAACAACGAAGTGATGGAGTCGTTCGACGTTGCCGCGCTGTACACCAACGTATCGAATGACTCCACAATGCAAGCCATCTTCGAACTTCTTGTTGAACATGAAGGAAAAATAAAAAGCGTTTATGTCTAGAGTGGAAGCCACCGTTCTCGGTCTCCGGCCGCTGCTCTACTGCAGATATACAGACGATTGTTTTGTCGTCTTCTCTACACAGGAGGAGATGGACAATTGCTTTGAATTATTGAACGAGCAGTCAGAGTACATCAAGTTTACCCGGAAGAACCCGAAAAACGATTAGCTCCAGTTTTTAAACGTTCAAATTAACTTATCGAGTAGCGGTTACATGACAAAGTGGTACCGAATACAAAGTAACAAGAACATCCTGGTTCATTCCCTTACTTCCCACCTTCCACACACAAAGAGGGCGCTGGTGAGAAACATGTTTCAAACAGCCACCCCTGTGTGCACAAATAGGGAACTAAGGAAAGAATCGCGCGACTTGGCTCGTCAAATAGCCATCTCCAATGGCTACGAAATTGTAATACCATGAGATAAGTTTCGAGGAAGAGCGACGCTCCAAAAAGAACGGTTTGGCCAAAACAAGGTCCCGTTTATCTTGCTCTTCATTAACGATGAAATAAGTGCAGCGATGAAGCGTTACTTAAGAAAGGCAGATCTAGATTGCGTAATCTGCCCTTATGGCAAAGACGGTGACCGCATGAGTTCAGGTGCGATATACCTGATCTCTTGTGGTACTTGCGGAGACGAATACATTGGCGAAACGGGCAGACCATTATGTATCCGCATAAAAGAACACCTAGATGGCAAACGAAAAGTAAGATAAGGCATGCCACTTGGGACGCATAGGATACAAAAGCATGGCGGAGGCGATTTTGACATAAAAGTCGCTGTCCTCGCACGGGATGCTAAAACACCAACGCGCAAACTCCTCGAGGCTTTCTGGATAAATGCCAAAAGTCCTACAATGAATAGCAGGTAAGGACACTCCGAGATCACGCTTGATCTCGCCCCTTACCTTCGCATCGATCGTTGACGGAGGTGATGCAGTCTTCAGCTATATGCTACTTTTTGCGGCTGTTCTTCCTCGGTGGAGGACAGATGAAAAGAGCGGTGGGTTTTTTCGAGAAGCCGTAGATCTTGTAATTATCGCTCAGATTTTCATCTTTCTGTTTGTGCTGTTGAAGAGTTTGACCTAGTAAGTGGCGTATTGGTGTACCCTTCCAGGCTCTGAAGAAGGCGATTCTGCCGAAACGTCAGCTACGATTGTGTTGTATGTGTGTTATTGTATGAAAGTAAGTGTATGCTGTTTAACAACCTCATACATACTCCGCCATTAAAAAAAGATTAGGCAGTATATAAAAAGTTTAAGATTACAACAAGTTTACAATAGGAGAAGTTCCTTTTCAACATGGGTTCGGAGAAAAAGCAATCTATCGAATCATGACCAGCTACTAGGCTCATGGCAAGAAAGGCTGCACAACAAGCTGCAGCCTACGTAGAGAAAAATTCCGTGAATCCCAAAGAGCCGTTGACCTCCACCAAAAAAAAAAAATGAATCGACGAGTCGATGATTTCGACGGCGATTTCATCATGTGGTACGTTCTATAAAACTTTTTCAAAATCGAATAGGTTTCAGAAACCCTTTCATATGCTAACATCTGGCCCTAGTTAAGACTTGGTCTTCCTGAGCTTTTAGCTGGGTTTTCTGCCATACTATACTGATCCTGCAGGCATGATACTGAGACGGAGTTATCTGTGATCGCTTATTAAACAATTATCTCCAGATTGACTGAAAAGCGGTGGATTTCTCTTTTGCTTTTTCTTCACTTAGTGAATCTGTTATGTCGTCAGATGGTTACTCAGCAACCAGTAACTCATCGAATTCGACAGTATCAACACGTTATATTATTGCGTATAAACATAGTCATATTGTAAACTATGTGTTCTCCTATTCATCGTTGCTCCTCATTAGCGTGAGCGATGTCGAAGAAGCACTGAACTCGTTCGAAGCACGGATAGAGTATGACGAGGTTAGTGATTGACTACTGTTTTATAATTGCCACCTAAGTACCGATTCTCCTTTGACGACTTCTCAGTGAATTGTTTTCACCAGACAGTCTTTCAGCATCCTGGACATATGCTTTCTAGGGTAGTGACCGCGTTTGTTGGCAAAAACATCATGGCTGGGCGTACAATTAGTGTGCTTAATTGTATGACAAGTTATGATAAACTCAGCCTTGTATACATAGGGTTTACATTTCTCTTTCTTCTCCATTGGCTCTCATCTGATTTTTTTCGGTGTGCATTCGAAATAGTTCATATTTTCAGATGACCAATGAAAAGATGACCGCTCGAAACTTAAGGCCGATATTTTATGCATCATAATAAAGGGGAGTATTTGAAAACGTTGCAAAGGCTATGCCTAAATAGTGGAATTAAAAGCTGTTTCGTCATTTTACGGCAAAATCAACACGAAAAGGTAAATGCTAGAGGATAAAGCTCTCGGCGATGATCAATCCGAGAGGAGGCGCCATGCATTCGACTTCACTGGGTATCGTTGGAGATGATTGAATGCATATCTGGGCTTTACAATGACTCGCGGTGGCCTGCCGATGTATCGAGCCACTGCTGCAGTCCTTGCAGACAAGTCTGGTATCAATTTGCCGAACCCCAGAGTGATGGAAACTCGGTGGGCCACCAGCGCTGAGATCGATCCCATATGCGTACTGCGTGGCGCCTCCGACCGCTGAGTCACATGCGCAGCTATAAAGGGGTAGGACCCGAAAATTCCATATGATATCGTTAAAACTATTTAATTTCGTGATGTTTAAATGTAATATTGCAATATTTTGACATTAAAAAAAGCAGAACTGTATTATTAAAAAATTCAAGCAGAAAGACAGAACTGGAAGCTAGATCAGCAACGGTGGATTCCACTTGATCACCAACCTAGTGCTCTAAGAATTCTACTTTTCTAGAAATGACTCTTGATGTAAGTGACAAATACCAGACAATGGAAAAGTTTTGAACTAAATACATTCAAGACAAACTTATTGATAAATTTCTACATTCAAGACAAACTTATTGATAAATTTCTTAAGCTCATCGGCAACGGCAGCTAGTGTGTACTTCATGTTCCTTCTCCCGTCAGGATTTTCGGGCCTTTCATTTGGTCGGTGGCTTCTTTGAGAGTTCTGAATTCGGTCCAAGCCGCTCTCCTTCTTCTATCTAGTTTTCCTTTCATTTTGTTTTCCAGGTTCATTGATCGGTCTAGGTACGTAAGATGTGGTCTCTCTGCAATTATAAAGCCATCTAGTTCAATTTTTTTGCCTTCGCGCCATGGCTTTTTCACAAACTGAGTCTTCTCCTGATTTATGTGTAGTTCGGTTTCTCTTTGCTGCTTCGTTGCTTATTGATCATCGCCTCTGCTACTCTAGTATTTCTCGAGAAGACGACGATGTCGTCAGCGAAAAGGAGGCTTGATAAGACGGGCACATTACGCTTCCATGTGGACTCTGTGCGGTTGGTCTCCACGTGACGCATTCATTGGAAGACTCATAGAATGCGATGATCGTGCAAAGAAGCTATTCTGTCATCTATTCTGTGTTCAGTGTGATTGAAATCTTGGTTTAGCATTATTTCTGTTTGGTCATGGAAGCATTTGGCTGGGTAGATTGCGGTTAACCTGACCACTCCAGGCTCTGAGGAAGGCGAAATCCGCAGACATGCCAGGTCGTGCGTAGATAAAGAAATAATAACACCTCGTGTTTGTAAAACGGAAATATAAAGAGTTGTTCGATCAATACTGAGGTTAATAGAAAGTCGGTCATGGGAGCTATTTCACGTTCTGCTTCGATTGCTACATGAGGATTTCTTATTCCTTCCAAATGTCGTAGAAAGCTGAGCGAGTCCCTTCTCCTTTCAATTTGGAGATAGTCGCCCTAAGCCGGTCGTACGTAAATTGAAGAAGAATGTTGAGCAGGGGATCAAACCTAAACCATGCTTCGTGATGTATTGTTTCTCTAATCACTGCTCAACGTCAATCTTCATCAGTCAATAAGCATGGAATCTATCGTGCACATGTCGTTGTCGTGTATACACACGGTCGAAACACGCAGTGTCGCCGATCAATAAGCATAAGTTGGTTTACGAGTGCGTCGCCATCATGTTAAAACGCATATCTGATAAGTGGAGTTGTTTTTCCAACAGGCTTATCCAACAACATTTAAGAAGGAAGTGATTTCCATTTGATGGGATGGCGGCCCGCGGATGCAGTGGTTTAATCACCTGCAGCACTTGATTCGTCTTTTGGTTTGCTCTGTGTTGTGCCCAGTGAGTTGTGCATTTTGCCTTTAACTTTCTTCTTTGATGAATCGCCTTCCACATCTATTGCACGGATCCTAGCACTACTCTCATTCAATTTGTTTTCTCGCGTTCATTCATCCACCAATTTTTCCCACTTTTTTTACAAGTGGCTTCTGCTGCTGCTTAAGGATCTTTCCTTAATTACGAGCTTGTTTAGCGCTGGTCGAGTGGATTCTTCGAGAAGCGCTGAGATAATCAGGCCAGAGTGTTCCCATTGCAAAAAGTTAAATTTCAGAGAACTCTGGTACCAATTTCTCAACCCCTACACTCAATTGGATGAGAAGGAAACGGAGTGGGGCAGCCACAGGCTTGCTAACCACGAAGCGAAATCGAACTGGCACACGTGGTCTTGATGATCGCGTCACTGCACCTGAACTACATGCCACTGTAGCATTTGGCTTGCTGAAGAACGTGCTGCTCTCATACGCCAACTTGAAAGGACAATTCACCAAGCGAGGGTGCGTTTCTTGATTATATCTAGTGATTATCTCCTTAATAACTTTTGGGAGCTGTGTTCACCTTTACCACTTTTCGTCATCACTACAAGCAAAGGATAGATGCTTGCAAGCATATGGAGATGTCGACATAATAGTTACTAGTGCCGAGCGAAAATAATTTGATGGGATGGCGGCCCGCGGATGCAGTGGTTTAATCACCTGCAGCACTTGATTCGTCTTTTGGTTTGCTCTGTGTTGTGCCCAGTGAGTTGTGCATTTTGCCTTTAACTTTCTTCTTTGATGAATCGCCTTCCACATCTATTGCACGGATCCTAGCACTACTCTCATTCAATTTGTTTTCTCGCGTTCATTCATCCACCAATTTTTCCCACTTTTTTTACAAGTGGCTTCTGCTGCTGCTTAAGGATCTTTCCTTAATTACGAGCTTGTTTAGCGCTGGTCGAGTGGATTCTTCGAGAAGCGCTGAGATAATCAGGCCAGAGTGTTCCCATTGCAAAAAGTTAAATTTCAGAGAACTCTGGTACCAATTTCTCAACCCCTACACTCAATTGGATGAGAAGGAAACGGAGTGGGGCAGCCACAGGCTTGCTAACCACGAAGCGAAATCGAACTGGCACACGTGGTCTTGATGATCGCGTCACTGCACCTGAACTACATGCCACTGTAGCATTTGGCTTGCTGAAGAACGTGCTGCTCTCATACGCCAACTTGAAAGGACAATTCACCAAGCGAGGGTGCGTTTCTTGATTATATCTAGTGATTATCTCCTTAATAACTTTTGGGAGCTGTGTTCACCTTTACCACTTTTCGTCATCACTACAAGCAAAGGATAGATGCTTGCAAGCATATGGAGATGTCGACAGTTATTAGTGCCGAGCGAAAATGATCTCGACAACTGGATTGTTCTATTTTTGTTCCAGCGCAGATAGGTTAAAACAAAGGCAAAGCCTTCCTCCAGTCCTTTAACGATGCGCCATTTTATGGACTTGTTTAAGTATCACAGAGGTAGCTGGATGAATATTTGGCTCACACAATCACTTGCAGTAACCCACCAATATACACTGCCGATCCAGAGAAATTAATGACGCTGTTTGCCAAGGGCGACGGGTTGAACCAACAACTATGTCTGTATTACTTCCAGAATTTATCAACTTCGCTATGCGCTCATTATTTGCTTTTTGACCTTGGATGCTCTTCTTGAAGCATAGAAAAGCTTGAAAGGGAATATATGAACGACAAAAGATACCTTCATTAACTCTCTATGCTGCAAGTAAACAGATGTCACTGCTGAAATAACAGTGCAGGAAGAAACCAAAGTTTTCCTTACCTAAAGAAGATGCCCAATATTTAAAATTTCTGATGGTTTAATTTGACGGGCAGAATCTTAAATCTACATTTCTTATCGATTGATATCGATATCTTGTCCAACACATGTTTGGCAGGCATCGGTCGGGAAAAGCTCTAGTGTCCAATTATACATAAAGAACTTTTTTCGAGGCCATCCATTGACTGGTAATTTAACAGGGCCAATGGCTGTTATTTCAAATTTAATCGCTATAGTGGATCTTAATGCTTTTATGAAATGTGCGCATATGAAAGTACCGAAATAGAAACGGTATGAGCTAAGACCAATTCCAAACGATGATAGCAATATTTTTGCACAATGGGCCAAAGTAACACATACTCATTATTAGCGCAAATAACATCACACCTATGAAGCGGTGGATCTAAGTCGCTTCTCCAATCCTATTATGTCTACAACTCTTAAATTTGCTTAGTTATCGAAAAACTAGCGGAAATTTCCGGCACCCAGTGCACTCCCAACGCTTGAAGCTTAAGCTGTCAGCGGTAGGGCTGCTAAACGCCGCGTTTTGTGGCTGTGTTGAAAGGGGAATCAGAAGTTTTGTCAATGGTTATCCGTTCCTCGTAACTTGAAAGTCTTGTTGTATGTCAAAATGTGATGTGTAAAGGACATCGTCATCGGGATGATCAGTGCTTGCGTGCTCGAAACAGCAATGTAGAACAAGGAATTTATCCTCCAGTGGAGTCTCTCTAGATGAGAGGTGGTTCCATACATCTTGAAGTTCACGGAAGAGGAAGTTAGTGCTAGAAATCACCTCTGTCATCGAAGCAGTCGATCAGAAAGCTTCATTTGGTTTGCAAAGAAGGGCGAATGCGTATGATGACGATCTGGATAAGTCTTAGCATTGGTATGCTGAGAAACCAGGGAGAAACCTCTGAGCAACCACCTAACAAAGTACCACTTTGTTCGAAATCGCGGGTGAGAATGCTGAGACCACACGACCACACGTGAAGCGCTACTGTTTCCAGTTGCTCACTTCACTTTAGTACAATCATAGAAATAAGAAATTTATACCTATTATTGAGTTGTTTCCTTATCTGGGCACAGAAGTTGTCCACAAAGCAAAGACGTCAGGTGTTTAAAAAACGGTTTTTGAAACGAAGTCAATTGGGCCAAAAATTACCATTAGTCCTTGGTAGATAACTAAAATTGGCGTGATTGTTTTTCAAATAAGTTGTTGTGTACATTCGTTGATTCTTTGTCATGTGTGTGCATTCGTTGATTATTTGTCGTTAAAGCGGTCAAACCACTACGTGAAGTTTAAACATAACGACTGCTATAAGAAAGAAATCGTCCGTTATATCCTCCACCCTTCACAGTACGACATACGCAAGGAGCAAGAATACTGAAGGAGCAGAGCAGAAATCCGATCTCGTAGCTATGGATGGTAAGTGCTTTGCTTCCGTGTTTTTGTGATCTCATATTTCTTTCATATTAAAGTAATCCCATATACTCCTTTACATACTGTAGTCCACAAGTAGTCCATGCTACAGACTCACCGTTACATGATAGCGATAGAGTTCCATATAGATCTTGGAATTCATGAAAAAGAGTGTGCCGTATCAAGCGGTGAAGATGCAATGTACGGTAGAACATGGAAGAATCAACGTGAGCTACGGCTGTTGTGTGGTTGTAGTAAAGTTCATTTTCTTTCTTAGCTGCTTCATATCTAGCAGGTTTTCCAAGAGTTAAGAAAATTCTTATAAACTCAAGTACCTCGAGTACCTTGTTATAAAAACTAGAAACATGTAATTTTTAGGTTGGCAAACGAGGATTTTTTAATTTGAATGACGGCTTCTTTTGGGTACACGAAGAACCCAAGGTGAGTAGTAAAATAAGATTTGACATCTAAGAAGAATTATTCATTTCTCGAATTTTTTTCTCGACATCACATCTGGGAAGTTTATCCTTAACCGCTGGTATTTATACAGCTGATTTTGTAGTAAAACAATTACTTGATACTTGAACTTGAATGGTCCGTCCTCACTGGTCGTGCAGGCCCTAGCATAATCTCCATCTTTTCGGAGATTTGCTGGCTACGTCTTTGTTGTTCCCTGGAATCCCGAGGTCAGCCAGGTCAAAGTCTGCCCCAGGTCTTCACCACCACAGGCAATCGGAGCGCTTTGTGGATCAGAGGAAGATTTACCACCATGCGACTTTGATACCAGGACGATGGTAGATTTTGGTATTGGTTTACATTTATCTATGCTTCCTTATGGAAACGCCGGACTCCTCCTCAGCCTGGTAGGCCCTGCGCGACACCCAGGGACACCTTCCAGCTACGATGAGGCGGTAAACCATTGAGAGGAGTAAAACAATTGAGTTTTGTATTCTAATATTGGAATTGTTGAGCAATTTTTAACTAGTACTTTAGACTAAACATCATAAGAAAGAAGAATGCATTGGCAGCTAAGAAGGAAATCATTCCACAAATGAAGAAGAAGTCGACATTCCCGTGGAAGATGTACAAGAGGAGGTGTGCGAAGGCGCAGAAGAGATAGAAGCAAATCGTTTTAAAGCTTCAAAATGGAAATTGGCAAAGAAGAATCGTAGAAAATAGCCCTATGTCACCAATATATTAAGCCTAGTCTTAAGTTGCCGTATGCACTCTAAACGCTGTTGTTGTCACCGAATATAAAGTTAATATTGTGATTTTAAACACAGCCTCAGCTTAACTAGGTTCAATGCCGATTTGGGCTTCCCAGATCAATCCCTTTGACAGATGATTGCTGATGGCACTGATCGATAGAACTAGCTGGGAGACCGGCGAAACAAAGGACCCGCATGGTGTGGTGGTGAACGCGTTATCCTCCGGAAAACGGTATTAGCGCGTTCGTTCCCCATCGCAGACATATGCGGTCCGGAGATCTGCAAATATCAGAGCACCATTGTGGTTGTATTTCACATAGCAAAGAAAGAGCTAGTCCTGTTGTTGTCGTTATTTTTATTGTTGTAATATTCGTATAAACGGTTACATATCCGCGTTTGAGATTTGCTCGGCAGCCCAAAGTTGTCAAAAGCCCTTCGTGTCATTTCACAGGAAGTTCTCCCAATCATAGAGGATATTATGTCTTTTAATACCATTACGCGTTGCATATGGTTTTTGTGCATTTTTTCATGAACGCTATCATCACCTAATATTTTAAAAAACACTTTAATTTTGAAATCTGCCATTGGTCGCTGAGTTCTCACTGCATGGACATCACATAATCGCCGTACTATGCTATCTTTATGAAAACACAACATTCCATGCACTTTTTTGTGGTTGGTAAGCGAACTAAGTCAAATAGCACAGTGGTAGTGGTGTTCATCATTACGAACATGGTGCTAGTTTGACTCTGCCCTAAGCCAATCAAGCCTCTCCCCCTCCGGGGTCGAAAAGTTGGTACCTGACTTGTCTGGGAAAAAAATCACTCTCAGCAATGCAGCTGGGAACGCTCCGGTTCGGACTCCAGGGAGATTTGCTCGACCAGCATTCTACGATATTCAAAATGAAATGGAAATCCTCAGGCAACAACCGATGCCACACGTAAGAACTTGGAAGGCCTTGGTGGACGAAGGTTGCCAGGAAACAAATTGGTCGCGAGAAGTGTTGGGATCCGCACAGTATAAGTGAAGACGAATCAAGCTAAAAAAAAAAATGGCTCTCTATAGCACTCTTTTATTCTCGTAATTTGTTGATTTTTTTGGAAATTTTATTTTATATGACCCGTCTTATATGAAAAAAATCATTGACAATTACTATTCAGATCTCTTTGACAGCCACGTCCACCTCCCGTCATATGAAATAAAAGAGGATGGATGTGTTGTACCACCGGTTCTCCCTTCCGAAATCCGACATGTCATTTCGTCGGTGAAAAATCGAACAGCACCAGGTCCAGATAGGAAAAGATCAGAACATCTGAAGAACCTACCGCCAGTCCTCATAAACACACTGGCTCGGTTCTTCACATGTTATCTGTCTGAATGCAAGGTCCCTACTCAGTGGAAGACCAGCAAGCCCGTGTTGTTGTTCAAGAAGCAGGACCTACACGATATAGGCAACTATCGCCCAATCTGCTTGCTGTCTGTCGTCTACAAACTTTTCACTCGAGTCATCCTGAACAGGATTGACATAACACTGGACGAAGAACAGCCGTGCGAGCGAGCAGCGTTTCGAAAAGGATTTAGTACGATGGACCACATTCACACGTTAACAAGGCTCATTGAAGTATCGCGAGAGTACAAAAGACCGCTCTGTCTCACTTTCATCGACTTAGAGAAGGCCTTTGTTTCAATTGAGATAGAAGCAGTCATGGAAGCCCTTGGTAGTCAAGAAGTCCCTACTCAGTACATAAAAATTCTTCGTGAGATGTACAAAAATTTCACAACCAAAATTTCTTCATTCTACAACGATATTAACGTTGACGTCAAAAGAGGAGTTAGGCAAGGTGATACAATTTCGCCAAAATTATTTACAGCCACCCTCCAGAACCTCATACGAACATTGGAATGGGATAATATGGGAGTGAAAATCGATGGTCGGCAGATACATCATTTTCGCTTTGATGGCGATATCATCCTTATAACACCAGACATTAACCAAGCGGAACGTATGCTCGCGGACTTTGGTAAAGCGTGTGGAACGATTGGTCTTCGGCTAAATCTCAAGAAAACGATGTTCATGAAGAGCGGATTGGTTTCGTTTGCCCCATTCACGCTCAACGGAAAGAAATATCTCGGAGTGCTCCAGTTATGTCTATCTGGGTCAGAAAATCAAATATTTAAAACCACACTGACTGTTAGATATTCAAAATTTATTCTCAGTACTGAGACAGTAAGATCTTGTTGAGTGAATAGGAATTAGAAAGCTGTGTAGCCGATGCCACTGTCGACCGCTGATAACAAAGCCTCGCTAAGAAAATTTAGGAAAGCGTTTCACTTCTGAATTGGGTCTTTAAAGGTTTTTGTCTTCCTTAAACATGATGTCATGTGATCAGCTGTGGTCTTGCTTGCACAGCTTCAATTCTAGCAGTGCGCTTTCGATGGAAGTATATTCGCTTCAGCTCTTCGTGAATTCTTCTGTAAAAACGATTATAGCAATTATTGTGTAAATATGTTTTTTTCCCATTTTCTCTTGAGGAACTACTTTTTCCACATTTTTAGCAGGCAGTGAAAACTTGGAAAGACGTGAAAATTTTGTGGAAGATGCAATACGGACTTGAAGTGCAACCAACTTGTTCATGAGAAAATAGGGTAATGTAACAGCGTTGTAATAAGATAAGTTAGAGACCATAGCGATAACAGTCAGGAAGGCTCCCTCATTAATATGAAACTCCCACAAAAGGAAAAACATCATTTCTATTCCAACGGACAGAGCTACCCGAAAACGATGCGGATAGAAATCGTCGTAGGTTAAAATGGGACGAGCTACCTGTAACGTTAGTATCAGCTCTTCCTTCATATTTCGAGAAAACTCTCGTTTAAATTTAAGAACAAACAAGATTAGTAGATAGGCGATGATGCTTGACAGCATTACGGCATAATTCGTAACTTGGTTGGCCCTGAACGACAACGTGAGAGTTCGTGGAACCATCATATGTACAGGAAGTGCTAGTTTTGAAGAATTTGACAAATTGGGAAGAACAGACGAACTGATGAAATCCGATATTGTAAATAGAGAGTAGTAGTATTGTCACAGGGAACTGCTGCTTATACGATTAACATCGTGAGCTGTTTTATGTCGAGAATCTGGCCAAGTTCCTTTAGAAAGAGGTGAAAAACTTAATGATAAGGGTGGAATATTTGTGATCTGACCCAAAAACTTTGCGAGAACCCTCCAAAAAAGTGTGCTGTTTCCTCATAGTAAATTACGAAGTACTTAAAAATGGTCACCTCAAAAGCAAAAATGTGTACGGCAATTTTCTCAAGGACACGTATACATCGTGCTCAGGAACATAAGCGACTCCTGCATAGGGGGTCACACATAGTGCAACCATGGCGATATAAAATGAGAGTGCCAAGAAAGCGCAGAACTGAAAGGGAGACTATCAGATATTACTGATTTGAAACGTTAACATTCATACATTCGTACAAGTCTCTGGTGTTTCTTCACTCATTGCTTTATTTACTTGAAACTCACTTGATACTTGAATGGCCAGCCCTCATTGGTTGTGCGAGTCCCAGCATAATCTCCATTATTCGGGGATTTGCTGGTTAAGCCATTGTGGTTTCCTGGAATTCTGAGGTCAGTCTGGCCAAAAAGTCTGCTCCAGGTCTTCATCATCACAGGCGGTCTCAGCTATTGTGGATCAGAGGGAGAGTTGCCACTATGCGGCTGGCTTTGATACCAGGACGGCGGTGGACCCTGGTATGGCTTTGATACCAGGACGGCGGTGGACCCTGGTATTGGTTTACTCTTAGCTACACCTTCTGATAGATACGCCAGACTCCTTCTCAATTTGCGAGACCCTGCCAGGGGATGAATCTCCGCTGTACATCGTAGTCCGACACCCAGAAACACCTCCTAGCCGCGATGAGGCGGTAAACCGTTTGGAGGTATTTGCCTGATAAGCTCAGAAATATTGTAGATCGTCTTTGCAAGATTGCTTTTTGAATGTTAAACTTCCAAGAATTTTTTTTAAGAAAAATGTCCATAAAAGTTCTAGCAAATTATTAAACAATGGTGAGCTTATTTTTATCCTCACTAGTGAACAGCATCGCCATACCCATAGCGAGTGATCAAACTTGCTTGGATATTTAGATACCCTTCCAACAAGAATTGTGGAGACGGGACCCAAAGGAGCAATTCCCACTCGTTTTAGTAATTCCCTATTGTGTCTTTCAGTACGCTGCGACTTGCAAATTCATTTTGCAAGCGATGAAACGTTTGCAGCTGTTAATCCAGTGGCACAGCCATCTTCTCGGTTCTTCCTTTGGTGGTTCCTTGGGCGCTCTGCTTTAGATGACACTTGCAATCTCCTGAGTTTTAATTCGCTCGTCTTTTTATATATGTGCTGTGGCGTCAGCTCTTTCAGGAAATAAAGGAGCAATGTCGCCCTCCTGGTTTCAATCTATCCTAGTTCAATAACATCCTATGCTGTGCGAAGACTCAGTTAATCGGCAAGTTGGAAAAAAAGGAGGCTCCTGCCATCTACTATAAAAAGCAACATGTGTGGAGAGAAACATACTGGAAGATCCTATTCTTTCTCAACGTCATTGATCACCTATGTCACCTGTCGCTCTGTTGATCATCTAGTGACTCGGGCGGCCGATCAGAAAAAAATTAGCGGTTCTTCCTCAGTGAAAGGCGCGTAAGAACGGCTCTGAAGAAGGCGATACTGCCGAAAGATCAGCTACTGTTATGTTGTATATTTGTATTCGTATGGAAATAAACTCGTGTTGTATGACGATCTCACGATTGGTAGGAAAGAAAACGACGCGTTTAGAGTCCGCTCACCACTTCCCAATTTTTCTCCGCTCCTATACGATTTATCTTTGCGTTTCATCCTGCAAGAATTGTTCTTCGTCTATCAATCGATGGCCATCGCGCTCGAAATTGTATAAACTAGTGATTAGTTTATATTTTTGCTTATTTTGAAACACTCACCAAAATCACTTTACGGCATAGAATTTTCCAAACTTTTATTGGGGAAAATATGCAGACAATTCGTTGTAGAATTAGGTATATGTGGACAAAATTCTTGCTCAAGCCTGCTGCCATGAACACTCCGCCTGAGATCTACAAAAGAAGTTTTGTAGAACATGGGAACATCCATTATTATCATTAATTGGGTGAAAAAAAGTGAGTGGTATAAGAGTGAGCTGTGGCTGCTATTAGCTCTAAAGGTGTCAACCATTTCTCTAGATTCCTTGCAATCAATATTAAACCCAAATCTTGTGGCAGACGTAGGATTGGATATATTCCGCCCTTAAAAGTGGCCTTTTAGCCTTTTTACAATTTACTGGCAAAAAACCTAACTCATAATCCACAGTGGCAGTACCACAACCCGTGTCACCAATCTTCCCGTTGTTTCCATTTTTCCCTGTAGTCGGAAAGAATGACCCACTAAATTCTGCTCGCTCTTGGAACTCGTTGGTTATCATATCCTTATCTTAGGGTTTTCGTAAAAAACTCTGACCATGACGTCGATGATCGTTCCGATGAACCCAGTCGCTAACGGCTCCTCTCCATCGATTGTGGTTAAGGTACTTTACGTATTAAGCTACCTCATTATCGAGAATGGCGTGTATAACTGCCCCTTTATTTTTTATCATTGACGCAAATTGAAGCTTCGGGATTATCTATCACTTGGGTAATACAGGATACTCTTAGCATTGTCCTTTCAACTATGTGTCCTGAAACGCTGCGTGATCTTTCATCTTACTTAGGTAGCGACCAGGTTCCTAGCGCACACGGTATGGCAAGAAGAATCCCGAACGGAGAACGAAGTCGGTTGCTCTTTGTGTTTCACACTACATCCTCGATGCTCGGGAAAGCTGCCCAATCTGCTAGCTTCCTACTGCTCAAATCTGGAGTTGAGTCGCTCATCGTGTTGAATTCCCGACCTAGATAGACATATCTGGAGCGTTGGAAGACACTCATATCGACCGTTGAGCGTGAATAGCGCAGAAAAAGCTATTCCGTTTTTCATGAACATAACTCCGTGAGATTTAGTAGAAGAAAAATCTTTCAACAGGCATTATCGAAGTCAGCAATCAGTCGTTGATCTTGACTAATGCTTGGCATTAAAGGAACGATGCGATCCACAAAGAGAAGATGTTGTGATTGCTGACTATCGATTTTCACTCCCATGTTGTCCCATTGGTTCGTATGACATTTCCGAGGGTGGCGGTAAATAATTTTAACGGGATGGTATCGCCGTGTCTAAACCTTGCCTTGAAGTCTGCATTAATATCGTTTTAAAATGGTGATATTTTGATTGTGAAATTTTATGTAACACATGAGGAATTTTATGGACTAGGTAGGGACACAGTGGCAATGCAAGGTTTCCATAGATGCTTCTATTTAAAGTGAGTAGAAAGCCATTCCAAAATCGATAAGGGTCGGACAGAATGGCTTCCTGCATTCTCGCTTCACTCCAGTGAGTCTTGTAGTTGTGTGGATGTGGTCAGTCTTGTCAAATCCTTTTCATAAATCTGCTTGCTCATATGGCGCTGCCCTTCTTCCATGGTTTTGCTAGTTATTTCTAGGATGACTTGAGTGAAGTGTTCGCAGGAAACAGACAGCAAGCAGATTTTGCGATAGTTGCCGATATCGTGTAGGTCACCCATAAACAATAACACGGTCTTGGTGGTTTTCCACTGAGTGCACCTTGCATTCAGACAGGTAACGTGTGAAGAGCCGAACCAGTGTGTTTACGAGAACTGGCGGAAGGTTCTTCAGATGTCCTGATCTTATCCTGTCCGGACCTGGTGCTGTTCGATTTTTCACCGACGAAATGGCATGTCGGACATAAGACAGGAGGTGGACGTGGCTATCGAAGAGATCTGAGTAGTAATCGTGGATGATTTTCTCCATTGCCTTTCTGAACGCTGTTATTGTTCGGTCTGGGCGTCGGAGTACAATCATCTTGGTCTTGTAATTGGCGAAGCTTCGGCGGGCTTTGCGAATGCTTTTCCCAGCCTCTGCAGCTTCGACCATTACTGCTGCTCTTCTTTCTTTAAGATCCTCTTCTATCGCCTTTCTCCGCTTCGCAAACTGGGATGTGAGTTGGCGGTTGTCTGCAGCTCGTTCCATTCCACACTGGTATGTCGGGTCGAGTGTTTCTGGAGACAGAAATCTTTTGCTGACTTTCGAACTCTCAGTTTTCATAGCGCTAACATGAAGATGTTGAATGAGCTAATGGTCTTGCTCGTGGACGTCATCATAAACAGTATCTTCTCAACGACCGATAATAAACTGAATAAATCCTAATTTATACTGATTATGCATTCCACCAACAATTGGATCTTGTTCGAAGGATGCGATGATCTGATCCTGTGGAGAATTTTGAGACACCAGCGATATTCGATGAGCAAAATCTTCGATCTACTATAATGGAATCTATTTCGTCATGGTACCCCCATAAGAAGATTCCCACCTTCAGCGTTGAGGTTGGGGATTCTGGAATTGCGAGTTATCATGAATGGTCTTGGTCGTCATGATAAATTCAAACATCAGCTTGCTTTGCTCGCTCTATTCTAATCCATATATAGCGTTTATCAGACGTATCCATTGGTCTAATCATAGCGTAAAAAACTCCCATGATGATCGTAAAGAACGTGTGGTCTTTTGAAGAGCTTCTCTATGTCCATATGGAACACTTCGACTACACCCTTGTCATTACTTGATGTCGATGCCTAAACGAGGAAGGCTGGCAAAGGCTGTTTTGATCCGCAACACTTCAACTGTAAGCGTGCGTTTCGGATTACTAGTTGTTAAGCTAAGGAATCGATGTTCGCGACCAAACTCTTGTTGACGAGAACGCCGACGCCGTCGACTCCTCTATTGTGGCATGTTCCGAGGAACAGTTCTTCTCTGATATCATAGAGGTCATTGAATGGCTGGCGTTTCTAGTATCGGGCAGTCCGATGACGTCATAGCTCTTTCTTCTTGCATTTATGATGAAGTCCTCTATAGAGAACTCAAGTGCAAGTGACCGTGCATTATAGGTACAAATCGTCACCTTATTCCATGGCGATTTAGGCAGCCTAGAATTACACTGAGATTTAATGGTTTACCTGTACTCGTGTTGCTCAATGTTGCCGTATCGTAGGCTCCTCCGGGGTTAAAAGAATGAGGTCTGCTTATTTTACTGTGTTTAGCGTCTGATACCTACGTATATATGAGCTCTGAAAATGAAGGCTAGGTATGCTCACGGGTAGCTCGGCAATCTCTTCTAGAGTTGGCATGGAGGCTTATTTGCTGGAGAAGACCCTTATCGGTCTCTCATGTAGTTCTCTATCACTTGATTGCAGGCTTTTGGCCGAATTGACGGAAGTCATCGTTTAGGTCAGATATGCATTCAATCACCCCTAACAATGCTTGATGAAATCAAGTGCATAAAGCATCCCTTAGGAATTGCTCAATGCCAAGAGCTTTATCTCTTTCTCCTACATGGTCGAAGAAGCAGCAAGCTCATGAAGACTGAGAATTAGACGTCGTCCCACGCGATCGCCACAAAAGTGAAAATTAGGCGTCATCGCATAAGTGTTAAGAAAGAGCATCACTTGCTGATTACCAAGGATGAATTCGCAGCAAATCAACCTGAGAAAGTGAGGATTATAAAGTGTTTTAAATTGTTATGAGTAAGAAAAACTGCAAATCGCTCCGACAGTTTCCACAGAAAGGTTGGATTTGCGCAGTGCACCGTTAATGTTATTGGCATTCAACAAATAGCTGAGAACTAACCCGCCATATCATGACACAGTCATTCCATTTCAATCCGCTTAGTCCTAGAATGACACTGGTCAACGTATTAAGGGAAAAACTTAGGCCGAAAAGTCCTATGCAGCTGAGAATAAGATATACTGAGCGAGCGCCAAAACCACATAGTCTCCAAACACTCTGGAAAAAGAAGTCTTTCAATATAGTCATTAAAATGCTAGCAATAGTAAAAAAAAAAGTTAAGAAAATTTACCGTTATAAATATAGTGTGTATAAGAATAGAAGCTGAAGCCATCACCAGCACCATTAGCCGGAAATAGAACATCCCCTCAGATGAGAAGTATGACGGATTTGTCGTAGAGTACGGCGCGTCGGGAGTAAAGTACTCCATTACCATAAATTCTGCAATGCGCATTTCCAGTTACAGTAAGATTTTGTGGTCGTAGCTTTAGCGAAATGTAGAAGTGGTTTTGATATTCTCAACGGGGCAAGAAAAATTTCCATACTGGTATCTTCACATGGTCAGATTGCTAAACCTGGAGGGTCTTTCTGCTCTTCTCATTTTCATGGCACTTAAACGCTACCACCGAACTCCCCACCTTACCTGTAGTTTGTTAAACATCGATCTCAGGTTAGTAGAGGAACACTTTCTGGACCACAGTGCTTTACCTTTTACTTCCTGCCTACTACAATTTTCACGGCAGGTTACTAAGCGAAAAGATCGATAGAACTAGCTGAGAGTGAGGCAAAACGAAGGACGCATGGTGTGGTGGTGAACGCGTTACTCCCCGGAAAGGACAATAGCGCGTTCGTTTCCCACCATAGACACCTGCGGTCCAGAGTTTTGCAAATATCTCAGCAACGTTGTGGTTGGACCACTTTATTTTCCTAGAAAAACAGCCTTTATGTCTACCTATGGAAAAGTTGAGCAAAATTTTTGATGCTGGAGCGAATTAGATGACAACCGCATCGTTATACTTGCAGGCTTTTTATCAACTGCCTATTACTTTTTTCATAGCAGGGTGTTATGTGAAATACAAGTACGTTGATGCTGAGTTATTTGCAAAACTCGAAACCTTAGGCCAGCGTCGAACCAACAACTACTCTTTCCAAGAGCTTACTTGCGAGCTAGTGCACCACTGAAGCCCTTGATCTTTCTTTCTGTATTAGTTTTTTTTGTTTGACGGTGCTATAAGGAGTCAACCATCAACAGGGATGACCTAGTGCAGAGAAATCGGCACTGGACGCGAACAAGCGGAAGCTGTGGTAAAAAACACAATGCTTAACTTTTCATTTACTCCCTATCATTCTAGGTCATAACTATTGACGAGTGATTGATGATAGCACCGTTATAACGAAATATGACTGAGAGAAAGGCAAAGCAAAGGCCTCGGTGGTGCTGTCGATAACTCGTCAGCTACCGAAAGGTGTAATCGAGAGTTCAAAGCTCCGCTGGACTTCTGAGCTTTGATAATACTTCAGCATAATCGTAGTTTTATGTCATTCGTTGGTTCCTTAGCACACTTAGTCACCTGACTGCGTGAAACTCAAGTGCGAAGTGTTTGCTGCTAAGCGAACATGCTTTTGCGCAAGCGGTAACTGATCCTCTTTTTTTGAATTCATAACATCAGATCTTAACACAATGTGTTGTTTAGGGCTTAGTGAAAGTTTTTAAATATTCTGCTGGCACGTCACGTAGCAATTTCCATGGCCGACTTTCTGCCAACCTTGGCATTGATTGGTAATTCGAGGTTTTATTTCAATAAGCAGATACGAGGTTGTTATTATAAAATTTATTAGGATACAATAGCTGACGTTTCGGCGGTTTCGCCTCTTTCAGAGCCCACTATTCTTCTCCAAGGGAAATTCTCTAAATAATAAACACAATAAAATTTCTTCGACTCGCACTTCTTCAATTGCGCGTACATGGTGTCCTGTTTGGTCGTACGTATGGTAATCTTATTGTGTTTAGTGTTTGGAGGATACCCTTTGGAGAAGAATAGTGGGCTATGAAGAAGACGAAACTGCCGAAACGTCAGCTATTGTATCCTAATAAATTCTATAATAACAATCTCGTGTCTGTTTATTGAAGAAAAACATCGAACTTTTAAATAGTTTTTGAGCGTGACAGAACGAGAAGTTATTAAGGCTGAACAGTCTCTTTGTAGAATGAAGTCGTGTTCTTTTTCGGTTTCGGTGACAGCGGATGTAAAGCGAAAACAAGCATAGGTTTGCAAAGCTTGAACGCTAAGCTAGATCGAATCGAAATTGCCCTTTTCAGAGCTCACGTGTTGTGTATGGCACCACTGAGGCATCATTCTGCCTCTCTTTCAGCCAGCTTTTTCACTCCCCTTTACGGATGATTGTTAACAGTACCATTAGGCTAAAAACGGTTTGATACCACTGTACCAAAGATATATTTATCTAAAGCTAGTATAGAACTCTTTCAGAGAAGTGGTGTAGGACAACACGGAAGCGAAAGAGAGTCGTCAGCCAAATGCGACTCTGAGCGTCTGTTCTTCCTCGATGGAGGACAGTTGAAAAAAACAGCTCTAAAGAAGGCGATTCTGCCGAAACGTCAGCTACGATTGTGTTGTATGTGTGTTATTGTATGGAAGTAAACGTATGCTGTTTGACAACCTCGCGATTGCTGAGAGAGAAAACGACGAATTTACAGAAGCGAAAGTCGAATGCTGGTCATATCACTTGTTTAATGAAGTCATTTTTACATGTCAAATCTTCCAGCTAAGGTAGGAAATATTGGCGATTTCAACAGTTTTGTGGACAAACTGGTCCTCGATGGAATCTGAACAAGAATGGAAATCTTAATTTTGCTTTTGAATCACCATTCATGCTCAAAATACATTTTTGATAACTCCAGCAATGCAGACTTTAGTAGACAAGTCAACAGAGCAAACGATTCGGCTCCGTAGTTGCAGCAGATGAAGAAAGACTTGAGTAGCCTATGGATAGTGTGAAGAAGAAAACCCGCTCCGTTTCTGCCATTTTGAACGGTAACTAATTTGCCAAGGAGTATGTGCCTGATATACATATAAAGGACGAGGGAAACGGCGTCATCGAGAGGTCCATGTCAAGATTTTTTGATGTAACGTGACAAAGGAATTCCAAAGCTGTGAGTATGTCGACGATGGAAAACCGGAGATGCCGACGAACCGAGAAAGTTGTGGAAGATCAAGTAGCCTAGACATATGACGCGTCCTAACAACAGGTAAGCAGAAGTTACAAACTTTGCAGATTTTCCTTTGCAGTCTTCGCAAGTTTGTCTTCTTGTAGTCGTGGTCCTGCTTCTCTATATTTTCTATATTGTGAGTACCTTGTAGGTTGACGAGCATGTAAGCTGAACGAGGAAGTCTGGATAAAGATTGGACATAGGTGGAGTGTTTAGATACGTCGGATGCATACAAGGCACATTTTGGACTTTCAGAAACATGGGCTCATAAAGTGACTGATATTTCGTTTCATTTCATCAAGCCTAGCTAAGAGTAAACCAATACCAGGATCCACCACCGTCCTGGTATGAAACTATTAGCCTGGTGGCAAATCTCCCTCTGATCCCTCTGATGCCTCCGGTGGTAGCTGGTAGCGACCTGGTGCAGACTTTGGCTAGGCTGACCTCGCGCCTCCAGAGAACCACAATGGCTAGACCAACAAAATTCAGAAAAAAAAAGAAAAATATGCCGGGTCCCACGCAACCAGTGAAGAAGGGCCATCAAAGTATCGAGGTAAGTTCGTGAAACGAAAGTGCTAATTACTGCAATTCTCTGGTCATTACTGTGAATGACATTAGAGAATCGCCATGAATCGGGCACTACTCTCCCAAAACGAGCTTTTTTCGCCTTATTTTCGTTTAGATAAATGTTGCTCTACTGTTGTTTGTGACCGTTTCACTTTTCACTCTCCTTTGCACCGTATTTAACCCCAAAAATTGTTGCAGCCTTACACTTTTTCCTTGCATCGACAACTCTGCAATTTTAACGAAAATTTTGGGTTATATTGTACATTTGCACTTCTGGTGCTTCAGCTTTTAATTTCTTTTCTTTGAATTCCGCCTTTTTTACACAGGCGACATCGCAGCGAAATTGCTTACTAGATTAATTCAATTTCAGAGAATTCGAAAGCGCTATTTTTGGCGCCTGCCCTCGTTTGGTTTAACTCGTATTTAATTCCATAGCTTTTCCTTCTTCATTTACTCATTAGGCGTTGTCTTTCTACTTCAAAGTGGGGACTGGAATGAAGTGTGACTGAACGAGGTTTCATTAATTACAAAAGACTTTCCATTTTTTCTTAGCGCTTCAAAAACCATTTTTTCTTTAACCTTGGCATGGCACTCAAAGTGCATCCTTTTATTGGCAAGCTGACACGAGGTTGACAAAAACTTTGTTCGGCAAACGTTTCAGTGCCTTCGTTTCTTCAGAGTCGAGTTGATCTTTCATTGTCACTCCTCCAGCCGAATTCCAGAGGGGCGCCGTCCGAATTAAAAAACCTTACTCGGCAATGCTTTTTTATACACGGAGCTATTGGTACTGATTGCACGCTGATAGTCGTTTGTTTTGCTCGGAACATTCCATCATGAAGCAGTCGAGATCATTACGAACTGGTAAAAAGAGGAACAATAGTTTAAAAGGAGACTTTCCCCTAACCTCGGCATGACCAATCAATAGGCATTCTTCCATTGATAAGCTGAATTTTCCATTTTAACACTTCAAAATCGCTAAACCGCTTAGACAAAGAATTTAACTCCGCTCTTCATTTGAAAAAAGGTAGAAGCTAAGCTCTGTCAATGTGTGAGCAATTTTTCTCATTGGATGAAAGTTATACGGTTGAATAAAAGTTACAGAGTTGAATAAAAGGCAGCCGGATCATCGATATAGAAGGAGGAACGCCTTAGTGAAATGTGTCAGATTATTGCCAATTCTGCGTGCTATCTGGAGTGATAAAACATTGAGAGAGCACTGGGAAGCCTTACAAGCACTTTGAGCCTCAAGAACCATTCTTTACCACGGATCATATTCATGCGACTACGAAACTTATCAAGGTTATGCAGAAAGGTTTTCTTTTCCGGGTTACACGTTTTCTTTTAGATGAAGGATTACGATTTTATTGAGATGGAAGCGGTTATGGTA
The DNA here is from genome assembly GCA_009735665.1 of Angiostrongylus cantonensis. Lineage (NCBI taxonomy): Eukaryota > Metazoa > Nematoda > Chromadorea > Rhabditida > Metastrongylidae > Angiostrongylus > Angiostrongylus cantonensis. The sequence goes on along the minus strand of MQTX01000146.1, from coordinate 83,025 downwards.
ACCCTAAGCAATTCCACGGGATGCCTTTTATTCTGACCTTGTGATTCACCTAATGTTTTTATTGTACCTGTGTTTTGCTTTCGTTGGTCATGAGCGAAAGTATTCATCTGGCCACATGTACAGAAAATTTCACTAGCAGAATGTCTGCTGCCTTACGATTAGATTTCTCATGTGCGGCAGCTGTTTCTCGCCTTTTTTGCTCATAGTTTCTTCAGTAGTGACTAAACCTCCAAGGTCCTTAGTAGAGCATGCGAAACATTTTTGTAGACTATTTATTTTTAGAAAGGCATTATGTTTTTCATCATTTTTAATGAGAGTAGAAGCGATGATGCAGATAGGAGCTGATTCGAAGACAAAGAAAGTGTGCACACCGTTGGTGGAATTTATTTATGAGCAGTAATGAATGACTGACAAAACTATAAACACCGATAAAGAAAGGAAGTGAAAGAGTATGAATGTACTTCCTAAGAACACTAAGTTAATGACAACCTAGGAGGCCTCGAATAATGAGGTGTTTGATGAAACGCCGATGAATTCGTAGGCGAAGAAATTCTAACCTGAGTTATACGACAATGTGAAAACTTCGCCAGGTGAAACATCGAAGGTAGTTGCGAAATCCTGTACTGAGTCTATGAACAGAAAGTATAAGAGTGCCTGCGGGCATTAAAGTAGACCCCTTCGAACGGTTTCAGCAGTTCGTGCAGCTTTTGACAGCATCTGATAACCTTCGACAACTCGCATTAACATTTTATTCACGGGATTAAAAACCTGTTTAATAGTCCGAACAAAAGTTAAAGGACCGTGGTCGGGAGCGCAGTATACCAATCCTATCTGCTTTGAATTCGTCTGATAATTATATCAGGTTTTATGTCGACATATCATGTTGAACCTTATAATATTATATTTAAGTTATCGCTACCATGTTAAGTCGTCTTCACGTCTACTGTGCGGATCCCAGCACTTCTTGCATTCGATTCGTTTCCTCTCATCCATTATCCACGAAGATCTTCCAACTTTTTTTAACGTATGGCTTCGGTTGCTGCTTGTAGGTTTCCATTTCATCTTGAATGCCGTGGAATGTTGCTCGAGCAATGCTCGCTGGAGTCCTGACAGAGCCGGACTGGAGAGTTCCCAAATGGATTTCAGAGAGTGATTTTATTCGCAGACAAGTGAGGTACCAACATTTCTACCCCGGAGGGATGAGAGGCTTGGTTCACCCGGAGTGGAATCGAACTAAAAACCATGCTGGTGATGACGGACATCACTATCACTGTGCTACCTGCCCCTTAATTGATGATTTGTAGTAACGAATTGTACCTTGTAAAAATTAATCAGCCTGTAAACTTCAAATAGACATTTCTCAGCTTGTGGTAAACTCTGAAGCTGAAAGGTGCAGATTAAAATGAGAATCTACAAATGTTCGCTAGTCAGATGCAGATCTTCCTTTGTCCTTTCAAAATGAAATTTTCGTGTTTTGGAGTTCCCAATACATTTTTTTTTAGCAACGACATGCTCAAAAGTTTTCGTATTCCTTATTTTTTTTGCATTGCCTTTTTTAACCCCCCTCTAGTGGATTTTGTAAGATAGATTCACGTTCCCAATGAAAGGGCAACCATTTGGGATAGTCTAAATGAAACTAGAACTGTATCGCCGATGAAATGATACTCTCTGATAACATGACATCTATGATTTAGGTATGAGGATACATTTCGTGTGCCAAATGACTTCGCGTTTTAACGGGCTTGAAAAAGACTAAATTAATCTCATGATGACTGAATCGTCCCGCAGTCGTCTCATAAACAGACTGTCAATGATGCTGGACGTTGGGCGTAAGCATAAGAATCCAGTGCAACAATGTAGTAGATCGGAGCCGAAAGGGCGCCGAAGCAAAAGAATCAGATCAACTTGAAATGAAAATAATCAAAAAAATAGGTTCACTTTGACAATAATAAAGTAGGAAAAGCGAGAAATGAATGCGAATTGACAAGTTATAGTTCCCAGGATCGACTTTCTGTTAACCTCGGCATTGGAATATGAACACGACGTTTTCTTGTTCAGCAGTCGCGAGGTTGCTATACAGCATACATTTACTTCCATTCAAAAACACACAACACAATACAACAGCAGCTGACCTTTCGGCAGTACTTCTAATGAGCAAGGTTAGAACAGCTGATTATAGTCGCACATGGATGATGACTGCACCACACCACATCAGAAATTGATCCATAGATACGGGATCAGGTGGCGTATGACCTCTGGGCATTCCTCCCTGCTATTCATTGCGCGATTTTTGGAATTTATCCAAAAAGCCTTCCACGGATCTCCCTCATATGGTGGATTTCAAGCCGGTTAGTCGTGAGGTTACGTGGCGCCTTCCCAGGTGGCGGATAGGGGATTAATCGCGGACTAAAAGCGACATTTGCTTCTCTGAGACGCAGGTGGATCCAGAGGATGGATTAGTCGGCTGTTGGAAAGATGCCGTTGTCGACAACATCGAAGAGGGATACGATCGTCTCATTGAACATCTCCACGTCAGCGCTATGAAAGCTGAAAGTTCGAAAATCACCAAGAGAAGCCTGTCTCCAGAAACTCTCGAGCTAATACGCCAGCATGGAATCGCACGAGCTGCAGGCAACCGCGAACTAAAGTCCGAGCTTGCGAAAAAATGCAGACAGGCGACAAAAGATTATCTTAAGGAGAGAAGAGCAGCGGTAATGGTCGAAGCTGCAGAGGCTGGGAAAAGCATTCGCAAAGCCCGCCGAAGCTTCGCCAATTACAAGACCAAGATGATTGCACTTCGACGCCCTGGCGGAACAGTAACAGCGTCAAGACGGCAATAGACAAAATTATCTACGAATACTACTCAGATCTCTTCGATAGCCACGTCCACTTCCCGTCATATGAAATAAAAGAGGATGGATACGTTGTACCACCGGTTCTCCCTTCCTAAATCCGACATGCCATTTCGTCGGTAAAAAATCGAACAGCACCAGGTCCGGAGAGGATAAGATCAAAACATTAGAAGAACCTTCCGCCAGCAGTTGCCCCATTCACGCTCAACGGAACGAATATCTCCGATTGCTCCTGTTATGTCTGTCTAGGTCGGAAAATCAATATGATGAACGACTCAGCTCCAGTGCTGTGCAGAAGGACACGAGCGGCTTGGGGAGCTTTCAAGAGCATCGAGGATGTAGTGAAGAGAACGAAGAACACCCGATTCCGTGCCCACCTTTTTGACTCAACGGTTCTTCCTGCTCTGTATGCGTCAGAAACCTGGTCGCTACGCAAGCAGGATGAAAGGTCACTTGGCGTTATCGAACGCGCAGTCGAAAGAACGATGCTAGGAGTATCCCGTTTCACACACAAGTAATGGATGGGATCCGAAGCCCCGACCTACGTCAACGATCAAAATTCAAGGTGCCGTTCGATACGCCATACAGTCGAAGATAATGTGGGCCGGACACGTAATGCGTATGAATGATAACCGATAGACAAGGGTTGTTAATGACTGGATTCCTCGGGATGTCAAGACGAGTCCCTGAAGCGAGCAGAACCCACTGGGCTACTCTTGCACGCGACTGGGAAAAATGGAGGATTTACTGGCGCCCGCTTGAGTCACTCGACAATCGACGGGACTACAGGTGATACAGGCGATCCAAAAGCCTCAAGGAGTTTGCGTGTCGTTGTTTTAGTCTCCTGTGCGAGGATATTTACTTTAACTTCAGAATCGTCTCCGCTGTGCTTTTGTATCCTATGCGTCCCAAGTGGCATGCCTTATCTTACTTTTCGTTTGCCATCTAGGTGTTCTTTTGTACGGAAACACAAGAGTCTTCCCGTTTCGTCAATATATTCGTCTCCGCAAATACCACAAGTGATTAGGCATATCGTACCTGAACTCATGCAGTCACCGTCCCTGCCATAATGGCAGATTACGGAATTTTGTGTTCTACACAGGCGGTCATACAAGCGATTATCCGCATATTATGTATCGGCATTAAAGAACACCTAGATGGCAAACGAAAAAACAAGAAAAGGCACGCCACTAGGCACGCATAGGATACAAAAGCATAGCGGTGACGATTTTGATACAAAAGTCGCTATCCTAGCACGGGATGCTAAAACACCAACGCGCAAAGTCCTCGTGGCTTTTTGGATAAATGCCAAAAATCCTACAATGAATAGCAGGGAGGAATGTCCCGAGATCACGCGTGATCTCGTCCCTTACCTTTGTATCGATCGTTGAGGCGGGGTGCTACAGTAGTCTGCCATATGCGACTCTGAGCGGCTGCTCTTCCTCGGTGGAAGACAGATGAAAAAACAGGTGGGTTTTTTCGAGAAGCCGTAGATCTTGTAATTATCGGTCAGTTTTCATCTTTCTGTTTGTGTTGTTGAAGTGTTTGACCTAGTAAGCTGCGTATTGGTGTGCCCTTGTAGGCTGTGAAGAAGGCGGTTCTGCCGAAACGTCAGCTACGATTGTATTGTATGTGTGTTATTGCATGGAAGTAAACGTATGCTGTTTAACAACCTCGCGATTGCTGAAAGAGAAAACGACGAATTCATAATCCAATGCCGAGGTCAATAGATAGTCGATCCTGGGAACTGCTTAGATATTCGTAAGACTCCGCGAACTACGGCATTTAAGATCAACCTCATGGAGATTGAATACTGGAAGAAATTTCCTGCTTTCTTGTTCCAAGGACTTGCCGGGAATTAAAATGGCACTTGCATGTGTACAGCTCAATTTCGTATCCGCTCATTAATTACACAACAAAGTGGTTCTGGGTGGTGTTCGTTGTCCGCCTCTTAACAGGGTAAACATAGTTAAGATAGGATAAGATGTTTGATGTTACCTGAGCCTGTAGTACAAACCATTTTCGAGCACCCATGTAAATTAGCCAGAAATGAGAAGTTGCAAATGTTTTTTGAAAATACACCGATGATTATATTGCGGAGAGTTTCATGCAAGACGAAAGTGGTAAGTGTTTCGAGATATTCATTGATCAGCAAAAATACACTGATGTCACCTGAAAGAAATAGAAAGAGGAGTTGCTTTCATTTTGGACGTTCGAAGATACGATTGTAGATGGGGCTACGTTACAAATCGATATCAGGAACTAAGTAGTAAAAACGCAACTTTACATGACGATGGAGAATCAGGCGAATTCTACTCAATACGTGAAGATCTGTCATGTAAAAGATAGCCGAAGCTTACGAAATCACCGTGAAAGGAATGAAAAGGATATAGTTATGCGTTTCCTTCACAACCCCACAGTTGTCGTGCAAGGATGGTTAGGGCAAGGCATTCGAACAAACTATGGTAAGGTGATTGCAGTAATATCTACTTACGCAGAATTGAGATATGAATTCAGTAATTACGAACTTTACATGGAAAATGCTAGGTTGGACATCAGTGCCATTGAAGAAATTATACAGGTGCATTCTGCTCTTCTCATAAAGAGGAACTCAGTTGCTTTGTTCAGCTAACGTTTTCCAAGATAAGTTCTATTTATGGTTTTATTGTTTTATATGACCCGTCTTCATGTCTTCTGTGCCGATGGCAGCATTTCTCACATTCGATTCATTTGTTCGCATCCATTGTCCAAGAAGATCTTTCAACTTTAACGTGTAACTTCGATCGTTGCTTGACGATTTTTATTTCATCTTGAATGTCGTATACTGTTGCTCGAGCAATTCTCGCTGGAGTCCTGAGACAGCCGGGATGGTGCGTTCGCAGTTGGACTGCAGAGAGCGATTTTTTCCTAGACAAGTCCGGAACCAAATTCTCGACCTCGAAGGGATGAGAGGCTTGGCTGGCTCGAAGCGAAATCGAACTATCACCATGTTTGTTATGACGGATATCACTACCACTGTGCTATCGACCCGCTTTTTCCAAAATAAGTACGACAATGAAAATACTATTTGAATTGCTCTTGTCCTATGACGAATGAAAGTAGCGAAACTGCGGTGCGAGGTTTTTACAGTGGAAAGTTCTCTCTTATTATTTTTCTGTTTTGTGAAAATGACGAAGAAATCCAGTCTAGTCGAAAAGTGAACAGACAAAGCTGCACATCGAGTCTTGAAACTTTGGTGAACAAAACACAGTCGTGCTACCGTGGCACGCGACGCAAATGACATTTCTGGTGATCTCTTTCATTCATCGCAAAAATAAAGGATGACTGGGTTTTTGAGCTAAATTTGCTTTTCCAGCTATTGAAGTCTTTCTTTGGAGAAGCTTTCTGCATTCATATTCATATTTTTTCAATTTTCCTTTCTGGTGCCAGACCTATTTGTGGCCAGCTCACTCCCTTCAGGTCACGTAGAAAAGCCCCAGTATTCAGTTAGCAACGACAACATTAGCACTAAATAATTTTATGACGAAGACTGAAATCCTCTACCGACAGCGTAACTTACTCGCAACATGTTCGAAGACCTTGATTTCGATACAGGGAAAAGAAGCGAATGAAGAGCTTCTGAGATGCGCACCGTATGACTTGATGTGTTAGGCTACGTTAAAAAATGGAAACTCGAAACTCCAAAAACGTGCCTTTCACTTCCGCTGAGTGACTCAGCGTTTATCCTTGAAATTTTAATGATTACACGGCGTGGGGCCTTTTTTTTTTTTACGTGTACTGTGATGAGAGCAATGTAGGTGAATAAGAGTGAAAATGATTCGATAAAGTCCACTTGAAGAAGTGAGGAAGTTGTTTGAGATAAATCCATTCAAGACGGTTAACAATTTCGTTGTACACTTGATTTTACTTCTACGAGCACTGTCATGTACTTTCGTAAGAAAATACTCGGAAGACATAGAATGATAAAGCGGAGTGGGAGAAGTATGATTCTATAAGTGTTGACGAGGTGCTCATTGCATAAGTTGATGAAAAAGCCAACGAATATGATTCTCGTTGATCTCTTACCCGTCAGCATTACCATGAGGATCCCTTGGGTCGTTTGAGGTGCTATAACTCTGGTCAATCACAAGTCCATTAAAAGCTTCAACTTATAACAGTTCCCAGGTTCGACTTTCTATTAACCTCGGTTATACAAAATTTTCTCGCCATGCCCTCCATACGGTAAGCAACCGAAGTTGGTAGAAATTTGAGCCTCCATTTTGTTAAGAGTGCGTTTCTTGGACTGCTAGAAAGTTAGTTCATTCTGAAAGCAAAACCGTACTTCGAAGTTCTTAGTGAGCAATAAATGTTTGTTTGATTTGTCAATGATTTTTTCTGAATTGTGAAATTCTCAGAACATTTCAATAAGGATAGCTCCGAATTTTCACTGATATGTAATCGATGCAGATCGGTACAGAAGATCCGTTTTTCTTTAACGAACAGCAGGCGCTTTTCCTGAAAGTGTCATCGTTTCCACAGACTTCGTTTTCCGTGGGCGCTCTACAACTACTTTAGCAACAATAGTCGAAACTTTCCTAAGAATTTCCCTCCGAATCTTCAGGTTATACTGGATGAGCAGATTAGCATAGAAGTGGCGAAGAATGCTAGATTGACTTCCATGCTTTACAAAATAAAACTAGCCTTTGTTATCGTAACGAAAAGGGCGAACATGAGAATCTTCACTGTCTCCGTTGATGCTGTACACGTAACGTAGACACCTACGGTCTGAAGTTTTGCATATATGTCAGCATCATTGTGGTTATACCAATTTTCGTCTATAATCTTAATGAAGTTTTGTTATGCTGGTAGATCTCAACCTCGATAGGTTTTCTATTAATCTCGGTATTACACTGTACAACAACTGTATGCGTTCCGGATGAGGTCCTGTTCACATCCGGACTCCAAGAACTAATTCATAACTTACACTGCTGTCAGGCAGGCCATTCTGTCAGTCATAGATGTCCATAGTTCTCCACTGCTCGTCTGCATGCTGATGGTGTTTGCATCAAGGATGAATTATGGTCGACATTGAGTGATCATTAGTAGGCGATTTTTTTCTAAGTTCGCAAAACCGCTTGGTCATCTCAAGGGTTTTGTGAAACAGTATCTAAGTGGGATTATTTCACGACGTCTGCTATTCTATGCATTTCTTCAAAACAAATGACAAAATTGGAATTTGTCGTTTTCTCTCTCAGCAATCGCGAGCTTGTTAAACAGCATACGTTTACTTCCATACAATAACACACATACAACACAATCGTAGCTGACGTTTCGGCAGAATCGCCTTCCTCAGAGCCTGGAAGGGTACACTAATACGCAACTTACTAGGTCAAACACTTCAACAGCACAAACAGAAAGATGAAAATCTGAGCGATAATTACAAGATCTACGGCTTCTCGAAAAAACCCACCTGTTTTTTCATCTGTCTTCCACCGAGGAAGAACAGCCGCACAGAGTCGCATACGGCTGACGACTGCAGCACCTCCGTCAACGATCGGTGCGAAGGTAAGGGGCGAGATCACGCGTGATCTCGGGACATTCCTCCCTGCTATTCATTGTAGGATTTTTGGCATTTATCCAAAGAGCCTCGAGGAGCTTGCGCGTTGGTGTTTTAGTATGCCGTGCGAGGATAGCGACTTTCATATCGAAATCGTCTCCGCTATGCTTTTGTATCCTATAAATTAGTTGTTTTTGCTTTGGGTTAACAACTATTTTAATCGTTTGAGTTTCGAAAGGCAGAAAAAAGTTATCTTTCGTTGAAAATTTCTTATGAGAGTGATGGAAGCCAACGTTAAACGTTTCACCAAGGCAGTCTCGCTAACAGTTGTCATTTGACGGGCTAGAAGGAAAGGAGAAGGGCTATCAGGTTAAAAACTGTTGATCTTCTTTCTAGACCTTTTGATGACCTAATGCACATATTCTTTAATCATACTCGCTCTTATCATAATAATGTCGTTTTATAGCTTTATTCAGCACAATTTTTTTTCTCATGGTAGCGCAGCGACGCGTTCGGAAATATCCGTTAGTATTCGATCGATAACGTCAATCTTCTCATTGCCCATTTGAACTCGCAGAAATGCTGAGATCTGTTGAATTTCTTTTTCCCAAAAGTTCTTGTCCACTTGGAGGAGCTCTTCAATATTCGTCTGCAAGCCCTGAAAACAGAGCTATTCATCTTTGTTAGTTCTTAAACTAACCATACGATCTGTGAGTTTTCTATGAAATTTATACACAATGGACTAGACAATGGAGATGTGGTATTGAAGAGATCGACAGATATGAGCACTTGGGAATAAATAGAGGATCGTAGAAGCTCCTGCCGTCTAATCTGCGAGGTCATTCTTGATTTGTCCGTTGCTGACTATCCACTGCGGATTTTATAGTGAACTTGAGATAATCGCAGTTAGTGTGATCTGCTACGTGCCTTGAACCAGAGACGGCGACCACAAGATCATCTTCACATTGTGCTACGTCACAACCGACGCACGTTGCTGACTCATAGGTAAGGAATAGAACAGATTTTTTCCTGCTGCGATGAAATTTGGTTCGAGGAGCAATTCTGTGGAAGGAATGGTTGAACGTGGATGTGAATCAGAGAGAACAATAAACTCTAGGTTTAGCCTTTTCCCAAATACTTTTGTCTGCACAACAGTTATTACAAATATTAGTTTCTACTGTTTTGTATTTTATAGCTAACAACGTATGGATTTTTTTAATGGGGATCAGGTAGAACAAGTGATACCTGTCCCATTGATAACGCAGCTGGTCCAACCACCCTGACTGCAAGTTCGACTCCGTTCCTCGCCCACGAAGCTGCCTCTCATCCCACCTGGGTCGCGATTTTGGTACTAGAGGCCCCAGCCACGGAAAGGGAAATCATTGGTCGGTCTGGGCCGGGATCCAGGCCTTGCGTGGGTGGCGGAAGCGATATCTCAGTATCGTTATTATTGATTGGTTTTATTATTATCACTATTGCTGTTATTTTCAGTATGTGAAAACTGTACTGTTAAGTTCAGCTGTTGAGGCAACCATCCAATTGCTGAGTGGTTTGCATTCGTGTTCTCCGGTGCCACGCATCTGAACAGATTTTCCGGCTTAGTTTGAGAACGGTGAAATTATTAGGGAAAGGATTTTTCCTTATTAGAGTTCTCACATTTTTTTTCTTCCTGTTAAAGACCTTTTATTTTTGTGCTTTTTTCCCTTGGCTTTGATTAGTCACACTTACATTCTCACTATTAGTCTAAGATGGCTTAACTTGCTACAATTTTAAATGGAAATTCGTTGATTGAGCAAGATATCCTGTAGTCCTACGCGGATATTTTTTGTTTCCCATCGCATGTACCAGTTCAAGATGTCTGACCAATTTAAACATGTTTTTCATAAGTCAGTGGGTGGTTTATGAATTCGGTTCTCTTGACTTCCAACGTGATACGTCGAAATCACTTTCATGTTGGGCGATCCTAATGTGGAATTAGATTGCAGCGTATATTGTACCTCGATGCGCAGTATCCCATAAACCTTGATGTACTTATTGGGATGGTTGGATTGCCCGTCTTCACTGGTTGTGTAGGCGCCAACAAAATTTACACCTGTTCGCTTGCCCAGTGCCGTCCCCTGGAGTGCTAGGTCAGCTTGGCTGAAGTCTTGGTCAGGTCGTGACAACCTCAAGCAGTCCCCGACAGAGATCTTCCGTTGACCGACTAGTTTGGTACAAGAACGGTGGTGAACCTTGTTATCATGCTTTGCTCTTAGTTGGGCTTCCAGGTGGAAACGTCAGACTCCTCAGGTTGCGAGGTTCTACTGGAGGTATAAACTCCACGCTTCACATCGCAGTCCGATACCCAAGAAAACATCCCAGCCACGATGAGGCGGTAAACCGTTAGGAGGAAATCTTTGTGGAAGACTAAGAAGTCGGCTGATTACTTCAACGACACTTTGTGGCACGGTTATCTTCAATTCCATCTTTGTTTAACAACTTGGGGAACATTTTAGTCAATTGCAACTTTCGATTTTCGGGCTACGGTGAAAAAAAATTGGAGCCGTGCAGAAATTTCTCGTCAACCGAGTATTTTGAAATGACTAGGCAAACGAATCTGTTGCTTTTTAATTGTAACCAACCTGTTCACAATCCATTCAAATACACGAATGCTTTCACCAATTCCTGGCCAGAGAGTTTTACCATCTTTTCCTTCTTGATGCCAGTTGACCATGAATATTTTTGGAATCTTAAAATTATTAGTTTTGTTTCGTGATTTAATGTTCCGATTATTAAATTAACATTTAATTTCTTGTAATAGTATCCAGGATCGACTTTCTATTAGCCTCGGCATTGGATTATGAATTCGTAGAGCAACAGTAGAATTGCCTGCCTTTAAAGAATGCCTCCTCTAAATACAATGTCTGAATTTCATTTACTACTCATTATTTTTCTACGGAAAGGTATTATAGACAAAGAGCAACAGTAGAATTGCCTGCCTTTAAAGAATGCCTCCTCTAAAGACAATGTCTGAATTTTATTTACAACTCATTATTTTTCTACGGAAAGGTATTATGCGATATACAGCCACAATGATGCTGAGATATGAACACCTCTCAGAACCTTTGTTAGGCCTTGAACCCATGAACACTCTTTCAAGGACTCACATTTTACCCATTTCACCACTGAAGCCCTTGCTTTGCCTCTTTCTGGGTCAATTTTTATCCTAGCGGAGTTATCGGCAATCACCTGACAACGGAATGTTCTACGGAACCAAATCTATATTAAGCCCAGTTAAGCTAAAGACTACAGCCAAAATCACAATATTGAACTTCTATTTACTGCCCATAATTTTCTCTACCAGGTTGGAAGTTCACATAAGGTTCTGAGTTTTGCTCATGTTTTGACATCATTGTGGTTGTATTTCACGTCTTATGACATATCAGTTATGTTTGCACAAATGGCTTGGTTAGTATGGGCATTTCTATGTGATAATGTCACATCCCTTATGATCGCTGGAGATTGCGTTTGAAATTCTCGAGCTGAACATCACATACTTGGCTTATCGAGCGCACTATGAGATATGGTTCTAATCCCTGCCGCCATTAAAACTCCATGTTCCCACGATTCAGTTTCATAGACCAACGGCATCTCATCGGCTCGTTTACAGCCGAAGACTATGCTGAAAATCATACGATGATCGACTACTTGTGCAGAGTTTATAATCGACCGCTTAAGAAATAATATTAATATCATCAATATTATTAGACGTCGTTCATCTTCAAAAGACTGAAAGACAAACGGCTTCCCAGACAAAATTTGTAGTTTTGCTGACATCAACTATATACTAACAACTGAATCAAATGTTTAAACTTTCTCTCGGTGTCTTATTTTCTTATATTCAGGCGATTCTTTGAAGCTTCTCAGCAAGTTTTCTACCCAGGGCTGCCACCTGCATTCAACCGTCTTTGAGATTGATCTGGGAAGCACAAATCAGCTTTGCCTCCAGTGAAGTCGTGGCTGTGTCAAAATCACAAAGTCAACCTTTTTTTCCTGTCTTCTTTTTTCACATCAGTGGAACGAAATTTCACTAATCTGAGCAGCAATGGTAGGCAGAAGGCAAAAGGTTGAGTAATTTTCCACATTTGTCAAATTTTATTTCGCTAGTGTGAAAAATTATATCTGAATGGGGACACTTCGTGGACCGCGCTATCTCAAGCCTTTTCCTAACATACTCTTTATTTTTACCATTTACACGAGAACGCTCAGTCTGCCTTACTAAAGTGATAGCTTGCACTTAACAAAGGTTTCGAAGTGAAATTTCGAAGTAGCCGTCTAGATGTTTCTACAAGGAAAATAAAATAGTGGCTGGCCATATTTTCGATTACCAAAAATATCACTTGCCCGGATTAAGCCGTGAAATTATGGCTGAATACACTATTTTACTTAACGAATTGGTTAAGGTAAAATTATCATCAACAATTCAAAGTAGAACTTGAAAAAAAAAACTCACAAACTGAGTGGCACTCCAGTGGACAGTTCCCACGAAGGGTGTACATTGGGAGCCGAGCTGGTGAGTACAGTGTAGTGGCAGTTCATATGAGCTGGAGACCTAAGGAAAACCATCACCTTCAGTCATGTGATATCCACATTACTTCCGATTGACTTATGCCTTCAGTAAACTGTAATCGTATGTGGGTTTTCAATTAAATCATGCAGCACAGCACATTATGAAACCATTTTAACACACACAGTTGCTAGTTCGACGTATCTTTTTGTATATTCCTTGTGAAAGGTGCAATACAGTGATTGCCGGGAAGCTACCAAAAATACGAATTTCTTGGAGAATTCGTTTTCAAAGGAAATAGCTTCTAAACACACGTTGGCAGGTTAACATTCGTTTCTAAAAAGTGGAATTTTTCCACCATATTGCTCGTCAGCCACGGATCTCCCACATATGAGGGGTCTCGAGCCGGTTAGTCGCGAGGCTACGTGGGGCGTCTCCGGGCCGCGGATAGGAGATTAATGGCGGACCAAAAGCGACCTTTGCTTCCCTGAGACGCAGGTGGATCCAGGGAATGGACTCCCTGTTTCTGCTGCGCCGATTTGGCACATACTTTTTGTATTTGCTAGGCGTATTCATGCATGCGTTTGGGTGCGTTGTCGCTTTATGCCTATTGTATTCTATGAGTCAATTCGGCCAAAAGCCTGCAATCAAGTGACAGGGAAGTATATGGGAGGCGGTTAGGAGTCGCCTCCAACAAATAAGTTCCATCTCCACTCTGGGAGAGCCTGGCAAGCTACCCGTGAGTATAACCAGCCCCCACGTTCAGAGCCCAGCAAGCTATACGTGGGTATCAAATATGCTAAACACAGTTTAAAAAAATGGGCCTCATTCCCCATAGACCACATCATAGTAAACAAAAGGTTTTGCCTAACCGATGTCGCTGTTGTTCCAAAATTTTACACCGGATCAGACCAGCGTCTCCTTCGTGCAAAATTCTAGTTCTCGCCGAAAGGAGAAAAAGCGGCTAAATTCAAAAGTCGAAGTAACAGAACCACCACAAGCTGAGACTTATTCAACTTATTAGTCGGCTGATGGAAAGATGCCGTTGTCGACAACATCGAAGAGGAATACGATCGTCTCATTGAACATCTTCACGTCAGCGCTATGAAATCTGAAAGTTCGAAAATCACCAAGAGAAGTCTGTCTGCAGAAACTCTCGAGCTAATACGCCAGCATGGAATCACACGAGCTGCAGGCACTCGCGAACTAACGTCTGAACTTTCGAAACAATGCAGACAGGCGATAAAAGAAGATCTTGAAGGGAGAAGAGAAGCAGCAATGGTCGAAGCTGCAGAGGCTGGGAAAAGCATTCGCGAAGCCCGCCGAAGCTTCGCCAATTACAAGACCAAGATGATTACACTTCGACTCCCAGGTGGAACAGTAACAGTGTCAGGAAGGCAATAGACAAAATTATCTACGAATACTACTCAGATCTCTTCGATAGCCTTCGAAAAGGATTTAGTACGACGGACCACATTCACACGTTAACAATGCTCATTGAATTATCGCGGTAGTACAAAGACCACCCTGTTTCACTTTCATCGATTTGCAGAAGGCCTTTTACTCATTCTGGATACGTTGTACCACCAGTACTCCCTTCCTAAATTCGACATGCCATTTCGTCGGTGAAAAATTGAACAGCACCAGGTCCGGACAGGATAAGATCAAAACATTTGAAGAACCTTCCGCTAGTCCTCGTAAGTACACTGGCTCAGCTCTTCACACGTTATCTGTCTGAATGCAAGGTCCCTACTCAGTGGAAGACCAGCAGGACCGTGTTGTTGTCCAAGAAAGGCGACCTACACGATATAGGCAGCTATCGCCCAATCTGCTTGCTGTCAGCTTTCAACAAACTTTTCACTGGAGTCATCTCAAACAGGATTGACAAAACACTGGATGAAGGACAGCCATGTGAGCAATAATGTGGGAGTGAAAATCGATGGTCGGCAGATACATCACCTTTGGTTTGCTGATGGTATCGTTCTTATAACACCACACATTAGCCAAGCGGAACGAATGCTTTTTTCGAAAAGGATTTAGTGCGACGGACCACATTCACACGTTAACAATGCTCACTGAATTATCGCGGTTGTACAAAAGACCGCCCTGTTTCACTTTCATCGATTTGCAGAAGGCCTTTTACTCAATCGAGATAGAAGCAGTAATGGAAGCCCTTGGTTCTCAAGGAGTCCCTACTCAGTACATAAAGATTCTTCGTGAGCTGTACAAAAATTTAACAACCAAAATTTCACCATTCTACAACGATATTAGCGTTGATGTTAAAAGAGGAGTTAGGCAAGGCGATACCATCTCACCAAAATTATTTACAGCCGCCCTGCAGAACGTTATGCGAGAATTGGAATGGGATAATATGGGAGTGAAAATCGATGGTCGGCAGATACATCACCTTCGCTTTGCTGATGAAATCGTTCTTATAACACCAGACATTAGCCAAGCGGAACGAATGCTTGCGGACTTTGATAAAGCGTGTGGAAAGATTGGTCTTCGACTAAATCTAAAAAAAACGATGTTCATGAAGAACAGATTGGTTTCGTTTGCCCCATTCACGCTCAACGGAACGAATATTTCCGAATGCTCCAGTTATGTCTATCTGGGTCGGGAAATCAATGTGATGAACCACTTAGCTCAACAGATGAGCAGATAGAAACGAGTAGCTCGGGGAGCTTTCAAGAGCATCGAGGATGTAGTGAAGAGAACAAAGTACATCCGAGTGCGTTCCCACCTTTTCGACTCAGCGGTTCTTCCTGCCCTAACGTATGCGTCAGAAACCTGGTCGCTGCGTAAGGAGGATGAATGATCTCTCAACGTTATCGAACGCGCAGTCGAAAGGACGATGCTAGGAGTATCCCGTTTCACACAAGTAAGCGATGGGATCCGAAGCTCCGACCTACGTCATCGATCGAGAATGAAAGGTGCAGTTCTATACACCAAAGAGTCGAAAATAAGGTGGGCCGGACACGTAATGCCTATAAATGATGACCAATGGACAAGAGCTGTTAGTGACTGGATTCCTAGGGATGTCAAAAGTACTGCAGGAAGAGCACCGACACGATTGTCATAGTTTTTCACGAAAAGCCTAGAAGAAAAATATGGTGCTCGACGAGTTCCTAAAGCGAGCAGTGCCCACTGGGCTACTCTTGCACGCGACAGGGAAAAATGGAGGATTTACTGGCGCCCGCTCGAATCACTCGACGATCAACGGGACTACAGGTGATACAGGTGCAAGTGACAGGTGATATTGCTTGTCATAAAAAGGTTCTGATGGCATATAATGTCTTCATCGCTAAACCGTTTGCCTATATTACTAACCAATAGTTTCACCAATTATTCCAAAGAAAGATTACGATTTTGTAACTAGCGGATTACCATCTCTTAGTGTTAAAAAAGTCTCCGAAGAAAGTCCAGAAAAGCTGAAGACAAGGTAGAAAGGTGTAAAGAGATGATGCGCAAATAGAGTCGGTCTTAAAGCAGGTCTGATGTTTTGCCGAAATACATCAAATTATAATAATTAAATTAATTTTATGATTTTGTAAATCAGTGAAAGCATTTGTGAAATTTGCTGTATTGTAAAGCACGAGCCCTCGGAAAGAGAAATAGTAGCGCGATCTGGCCCGGGCCCTAGTTTTGCATCGTTGTTGTTGATTTCGCTTAACATCCCGCCTTGAAAATTGTAGTAGGCAGCAAATAAAAGACTAAAACATTGTGAGGGCAGAATTGTCTTCAAATAAATGCTAATTTTCTGGTAAACTAATGTCAGATGAGGCTAACAGAAAACATAGGAAAACAAGATTAATAGCATTTTATTGCTAATCTCAAGCTTCATTTATAACGTCAATGTCAAGATTTATATATGCATTCGATAGAAAGACAAACCTTTTCTGCTCAGGTGTCCATTCTTGCCTTTTCCAGTCTGTTACTTTTTCATCATCTTCTAAAAACTTCTCTAACGCTTCCCAATGAAAACGTCCTTTGCTTGTTGTCGCGCAATTTACCAGGATTGCATTCTTCGAAAGCATCTGAAGTTTAGTTACTACTTGTTTTTCCACTAGTAAACATCACACCATCTCTTCAAGAAATGCAACAAATGCGTGATATCCGACTTTTTTCTTGTTCACCAAAAAGTGTATCAGCTTATTAACTTATCACCTCTATCTGAACGCCAGGGTTCGTGTGACACAGTGGTCGGAGGTGCCCTGCAACACACATGTGGAATCGATCGCGTGCCTATGGTCCACCAAGACTTCCGTCACTCCAGTGTCGGCAAATTGGTACCGGACTTATCTGGGAGGAAAGTAGCACTGGCTCGATAGATCGGTAGACCACCGCGATTCATTGTAAAAGCCAGATAAGCATCCATTCACCTCCAAACGTTTAATGAAGTCGAATGCCTAGCTCTTGCTCAGGGATTGATCAACGCTGTCAGCTTTTTTAGAGCTTTATCTGAACGCCAACTTCACAAACATTTCACATGCTTAGAAGTGCCACCTTAAAGATGTTCTCGTTTTTATCTGGACTGGCACCATCTGGGCAGGCAAACAGACCATTTGCCGGTGCTGACGCGTAGAGTTTACCATTGGGACCACATCGAATCCATGCAATATCATCACCAAGCAGCTGTACCTGTAACATGAACTCCATACAATGAGTTTAGCCAGTGCTATAAAACTAATCTATTCTTCTCAATCTTTACGATTTCAACCTTTTGCAACTTTGTTATTGTTCCACATTTGTATCCACAGTTTCTCCAGCAATTAAAGTATATTATAGTGTTGGTGAATAGCTTGTTTTAAATTTCATAAGAATATAATTCGCTATCTTGCCACAATACCTGCCACCCTTGCAAAGTAGGAGTCATTGTTGCAATTTCTGTTTTTCCCACTCCTTTAGGAAGCGCTACACATCCGAATACTTCCTTACCAGAAGGGCCTAAATCATGCAATAAATCGCAGCTGCTTTTTTGCAGGCTCCCAAGGAAGTGTAAAGATTATAAAGATTTAAACCACTTTAGTAAGCAGTGTACACGTTCCCAGCTTTTTTTTTTGCAAATTAGTGAAAGAGTTCTTTGTTGGGCTACCTTTGATTGCAATTAGAGCAGCATTCATTGCTAACCAGCCCTCCTTCCATCCACGATACGATGCTAATCGTAATCCAAGCGATTTCGTGCCAAGAAAAGCGTTTTCTCCAAAAGATGAACCGAAGGACCATATCTCGAAAGAATAAACAATTTCATCTCAGCATTTTTCTTGCCTCACATTTCAAGCAAAGACAAGTTATTTCACGATGAGGAGTTGAAATTTTATGTCGCTATGCAACTGAGACCAGTCTACCATTATCGTGAATATCACATTGTGGGCAGACTAATAGCGTCCAGAAATCCTCGTTTTTCACCAAAAATTCCTATTTTTTTAAAAGCTTTTTTTTCAAAAAATTTTGCTTTCCAACTGCCAAGATGAATGAGCTAAAGTAGTGGAAATTTGAAGCGATGCAAAAAAAAAGCTAACTAGGAAAGTACAGCAGATATTGTTTTTCTAAAATAGTTATAAGTGAAATTGTTTGGGAAAAGAAACCGCTCTCAAGCGTTTCAAGAAACCTCATTTTCATCAAGACGGTGACAAAGAAAGAAACGTCCGGTATGGCAGATCCACTGAAATGAGATAAATTCAGAATAAAGACATAGTCAAGCAACAACCTCACAGCAGCTAAAGAAGATCAGTTTATAAGATCATAAATAAATAAATAATATATTATCTACATATGCCGAGGTTTATAGAAAGTCGGTCTTTTGAGTCAAGCAACAGTTCCAGCGATGTAGTATAAATGTTATGTATTTAAGTAATCCTCCCAACGGTTTACCGCCTCATCGCGGCTTGTGGGTGCTCTGGGGGGTCGCAGTGTGATGCACAGCGTGGGGATTCATCCATCCGAAAGATCTCCCAAGCTGAGAAGGCGTCCGGCATTTGCATCAGGACGTCCAGCTAAGAGTAAATCAGTATTGGGATCCACCACCGGTCTTGTATCAAAGTAGTCGCATAGTGGCAAATCTCCCTCTGATCCACAAGGGCTGCAATAGCCTGTGTTGGTGAAGACCCGGGGCAGATTTTGGCCAGGCTGTCGTTGGGAGTTCAGTGAACCACAATGACTAAAGCAGAAAATCTACGAAGGATGAAAATTATGTTGCAGCCCGCAAAACCAGTGAAGACGGGTCATCCAAATAAGTTTTTAACTAGTGCATTTCGAGATCGTTTTCCGTATTGGATGGGCATGTTAAAATGCAGGTCACGAAATGCAGGAATTTCGAACATAAATGAAGGTAAAATAATTTACTACTGCGAAAGCTCCCGTGACCCAGTAGATTGTCGATTAGGAGTTTTGAAGAAGAGCTTCACATTTCGAAGAAAAATTGTGAAATCAAGGCACTCCTCGAAAGGTAATACTCGCAACGACAACTTAAAGGAAACAATGGTCTGAAGCAATTTTCGGTAGCGGCTTTCGTTTGGCCTCGATATATTCACCTAGCATCCAGCTTTGTTGATTAGTTTGCAGGAGATTGTAGCAGATCTGATGTGCCACAATCCAACTGATGAAAGTCGGATTTTCCTCAGAAAAAAACAATGATAGGCAGCGATAGACTAATAGCTGTCCTGCATAAAACAGTAGTGCTGTGTGAAGCTGTAGAGTTCCGCTTCATTCAATTTGGCACGAAGCGGCGACGCGAAGAAGACCGACGTCGTAAGAAACAAATTCTGTGAACACTTGACTCCGATAATCGCTGCTGTGAATAAGGCTAGGGTTCAAAAAAGGCAGCGTAACTCTTAACGAGGGCCTGTAAGAACCTCGCGTAAACTTGTCAGTAACGCAGCGCAATGAGTTCGGATTTCGTTTATGCGGTCAAATCCATTGGCAGGATCAGATAATGGAACGTTTTTATTAAACATTTTTGAACGTTATTTCTTTCTTCCTAGAAAAGCTTAATTTTAGTTTATCACCTAGATAGCAATGCTAAAATTTCGTTTAATGTTTTATTGGAATGTTTTTTGGATTCTTACGTTGTATTTGTTGACAACGGTAACGGGGCGGGGCCTTCCGATAGAATGCACGCATCGTACGAAATCCGCGTTACCAATCGCATCCCATATAGATGACGATACTCTGAAACTCCTGCCGATTCGCTCTTTGGAGAATGCGAAATGATCCTGACCCACTTGCCTTGTTAGTAATCTCATATTTAACACCACAAAAGGACTATCAGTAAGTTGCACGGCATTGATCGAATATCGTCCGCCGATGGGTCCCATTGCGAATGGAATCACATACCTGAAGTGCTTCCCTATGAAAATATCGTTGAGCAACCACAATAAGAGATAGAATAAATAAAAATGGGATAGAGCTCTCGACGATGATCAGTGCCTAAGGGGCGCATTATGCATCTGACTTCATTAAACATCGTTAGAAGTTAGGTTAGAACATCTTCATCAAATGCATACCAATCAATGACTTTCGGTACTCTACCAATGTATATAATTAATGCGACTATGGTATCACCTTGCGGGTTCGAACGGGATGGTAAGCTTGGTGAACGCCGAGCACGGGATACTCTGGTAATAACCGTATCTGCTTTCCAGAGCTCCTTTAATCACTGCATTCCCTCCCGAAGGATATGAAGTCCATAAACAAAGACTTTCTTTGCATAGTATCGCTATAGATTAATAAGTGTACATGATCACTTACATCACTCTTCCACGCATACATCCAGCGAAACGTAATTGTATTTCTAATTGACAACGTTTCCACGACATCCAGCGAGTAAATTTCGCACCACGTCTCTCTTTCCTTCTTCAAGAAAGGTATTTTTGTGGTTAAGCACAATTATTTTGAAGTTTCTCACGATTTCAATTAGTGCATTTTTTTACATTGGGCAAACATCGACAACAAAGAATGTTGAAATGCCCAATTTGAAAAAAATGTTCTTTCTTCAGGCTGAAACCTAGATAAGTAAGCCTATGTAGCAGCAGCTAAGAGCATCAAAAATGAGGATATTGCACAAGAAAAACAAATAAACAGTAAGATTAGATAGAGAGAATGGAGGTGAATGAGTAACATTCATGTGTCCAGTTACTTATAGCAAAATTGTAGGTAACAAAACATCACTTGAGTGGAGAAGTTATTTTAAAAAAAGACTTTGCAATCTCTTTCGAATGGTGTAACTTTAAGAGGTTAGTGAAGTTTCGAATAAGAAGAAAATTTCCAGTCAATGAAGAAATATTCTTATTTTTGCTTATAGTCATATTATACGGGAAAGAGTAGTTTAGTAGTTAATGATGCATTTGGCCAAAAAGCAAAATGCCGGTTCGACCTGCTCCTAACAGTACTCTCCAATCCACAATCGAACGTCTTCACTCAGCTATTACCAAGGAAAAAAGAAAGAAAAGAAAGAAGAAAAGTTGACTTGATCACAATTATACTCCATTCGCAAAAAAGACAAGATTGTGAAGCAGCTGTCGAAACAAGACGCGAAACTTCGATGAGAATCATGGACGAAGAATGCGAGGAAAACGAATCAAATGCAAGAAGTGCTGGGATCCACACAATAGATATGATGACGGGTCATGGAGCATAAGTAGGTAAAATCCATATTATTATTCACTCTTTCATCTACAACCTATTCTATTTTCCACATTATTACACGAGAAAGAGAAAAGGTCGTAATGATAAGAAAACATTTCTCAAAAAGAAATCCTCTAAGTTGTAACATCACCCATTCTCCGTTGTCATTTTTCATAAAGGAGATCAAACAAATTTTATACGAACAACAAAACCTACTTTTTTTGTACTTCTTCTGAATTCTTCGTGACGATAAATGTTCGGCGCTCCATCGCGTCACGAGGATCGGTGCGAGCGACAAAGACGTTGTCATGAGCACCTAATCGCTCCAGCATACCTGTGCGTCATAGCCGTTTTTACCTTATAGCTTCTATTGCACTATTACATAAAAATAGGATAAAAAAGATGACATGTAAAAACACATTGTATGGAATGACTGTGAAAACCTAAGAGAAATCTCCAAGTCACTTGTACGATCACCTTTTCGCTCCAGTACGATTGCCAGATAATCAGCTTCACTCCACGAGCCGTTGCAAATGTGAATTTCTGCTGGTTTCATAAGTTTCACTTGTGCAGCAATAAATGCCTAGAATGCTATATTACGAGTTTTAACAAATATTTCGAAAATCTGGTAGATAACTAAATGAGAGTAATGATATCCTACTCTCATAAATTAGCACTCGTACTTCTACTCGTGTCGGTAACCATTTTGGATCACCGTTTGTCACTGGCACAGAGCCGTATCCTTCAACAATAAAGTCCGTTTTGTATACATAAGGCGAGGCACTAATTCTGATTTTCTGGCAGGCTTCAAATGGATGCGCTGAAATGGGAAAATGAAAACCACTTTCCACATTTTTATTGAAGTCGCGCTAAGTCACATTTGCACTCGTAATCATGAGGGAAAGGTAACGAATTATAAAATGGGAACAATTTTTGGGTGCCTGAGTGAAGAAAGCAAATGAGGGCACCAAAAGAGTGAAAATAGGATGGGAAAAAGGTAGTAATGGCCATATTGTTTTGCTACTGTCATCTCATTCATTACGTCTTTTCCATCAATGTTCTAGTCAACCCTGTGCAGTAAATAGTCGTTGATATGGAAGAGCTCCGAGGTTTTCACTATACCGGCCATTTTCACATGGCTAGCCGTTCGCACGGCGTGTCAATGCAATCGCAATCGAGATCGAGGAATCGTCCATCACCCATGTATTACTCTCCCATGTATTTATTACTTTGTGCACCTGCTCTTCACCAATTAGTTTCAATACTTGAAAAGAATAAAATAGCTCTGAAAAGGTGAAGCAGCTGAAACGTCAGCTATTGTATGCTGAGGAATTCTTTAATATCAACCTTGTGTTTGCTTATCGAAAAAAAACGGTGAATTATTCTGCCTTATCAAATTTAATTTATATTCATATGAACAAATTATAACGGATAATTGGCGCCTTCGGGCCGATGAAATCCCTTACCGCAGTAGTCGCAACTCGTTGTCCGATCTCGTCGCTGTTCACTGGCCGAAACCGCGAGTGCCATCGTCACATCAGACAGTTTCTAGTAACCAGTAACGATCAATGCACAATTGAAATTAACCTTTATTTCTAAACAACAACCGTTATATTTAGTATCGCTTAAGCGGAATCATCTCCTTGTAGATGATAACAATTGTTTTTTGCTGAAAGTCAGCATGAAATCACCTTCGAATAAGTAATGTTCAAATTTGTTGGTGACCTCTCGTTTGCATCCAATTAAAAAGATGTGTGTCAATACCGGCTTTGACAATCTTCACAGTTTACGCGCCGGCATCAAACTATGAAGAAGAAGGAGTCGAAGAGTTCTATACAGACTTGGAGACTTCTACGGAGAAGACCATACATTTTTGAAGCTCATCATTAGAAATTTCAACGACAAGATTGGACCAAAAAGAACGTTTGATGAATGCTACATTGGAACACACAGATTAGAGAGGAACGAACAGAGTTAGCACCTGTCGGAGTTTATCATGACCACAAAGACCATTTCGTGGTAACTCGCACTTCCTGAGGCCACACACTCAACGCTGGATGTGAGAGCCTCCCAATGGAGAGTACCATAGCGAAACAGACCACATCATAGCAAATAGAAGGTTTGCCTAACCGATGTCGCTGTTGTCCCAAAATTCTACACGTGATCAGACCACCGTCTCCTGAAAATCTCGACATGAAACGCAGGAACGAAACGAGTGGCATGAGCTGCGCGCAACCGCGAACTAACCTTCGAACTAGCCAGACAATACAGGCAGGCGATAAAAGAAGGCCTTAAAGAGAGAAAAACAGCAGCAAGGAAGAAGGGCGCAAAGGCTGGGAAAAGCATCCGCAAAGCCCACCGAAGCTTCGCCAATTACAAGACCAGGATGACTGTACTCCGACGCCCAGACGGAACAATAACAGCGTCCAGAAAGGCAATGGAGAAAATCATTCACGAATACTACTCAGATCTTTTCGATAGCCACGTCCACCTCCCGTTTTATGAAGTAAAAGAGGATGGATATGTTTTACCACCGGTTTTCCCTTCCGAAATCCGACATGACATTTCGTCGGTGAAAAATCGAAAAGCACCAGGTCAGGACAGGATAAGACCCCTCCCGTTTTATGAAGTAAAAGAGGATGGATATGTTTTACCACCGGTTTTCCCTTCCGAAATCCGACATGACATTTCGTCGGTGAAAAATCGAAAAGCACCAGGTCAGGACAGGATAAGATCAAAGCATCTGAAGAACCTTCTGCCAGTCTTCGTAAACACACTGGCTTGGTTCTTCACACGTTACCTGTCCGAATGCAATGCCTCTACTCAGTGGAAGACCAGCAAGACCGTGTTGTTGTTCAAGAAGGGCGATCTCCTCGATATATGCAACTATCACCCAATCTGCTTGTCGTCTGTTGTCTACAAACTTTTCACTCTAGTCATCTTAAACAGGATTAACAGAACATTGGACGAAGGACAGCCATGCGAGCAATTCGGACATATTCGATCCGTTGAGCGTGAATGGGGCATACCAAACCAATCGGTTACTCACGAACCGTGAGTTCTGGTAGAAGTCCAATTTTTTCAAGAGCTTTATGAAAATGGGTAAGCATACGTTTTCCTTGGCTAGTGTTTGGTGTTATGAGGACGGTGTCATCAGTAAAGCGAAGATGATGTAATTGCCCACCGTCCATTTTCACCTCCATGTTAGCCTATTCCAATATTTGCATAACACCCTAGAGGGCGGCGGTAAATGATTTTGGCGAAATAGTATCGCCTTGCCTAACTTTTGACGTCAAAATTAATATCGTTGAAGCATGCTGATATCTTGGTTGTAATTTTTTTGTAAAGCTCACGATGGTTCTTTATATACTGAGTAGGGATTCCCTGACTATCAAGCTCTTCCATGATTGCTTCTATCTCAATTGAGTTAAAGACCTTCTTTACATCAATGAAAGTGCGACAGAGCAGTGTTTTGTACTCTCGCGGTACTTCAATGAATCTGGCCGTCGTTCGTTCTGGTGTTCTGTGAATCCTGTTTGCGATGACTTGAGTGAAAATTTGTAGACGACAGACAGCAAGCCTTCTGTATGTCGATGAAAGGGAGACAGAACGGTCTTTTGTACTCTCGGGATACTTCAATGAGCCTTGTTATCGTGTGAATATGGTCTATCGTAATAAATCCCTTTCGAAGTCCTGCTTGCTCACGTGGCTGTCATTGGTCCAGTGTTCTGTCAATCCTGTTTAGGATGATTCGAGTGAAAAGTTTGTAGACGACGGGCAACAAGCAGATTGGGCGATAGTTGCCTATATCGTGTAGGTCCTGCTTCTTGAACAACAACACGGGCTTGCTGGTCTTCCAATGAGTAGCAACCTTGCATTCAGACAGGTAACGTGAGAAGAGCCAAGCCAGTGTGTTTACGATGACTGGAGGAAGGTCCTTTAGGTGTTTTGGTCTTATCCTGTCTGGACCTAGTGCTGTTCGATTTTCCGCTGACGAAATGGCCTCTCGAATTTCGAGAGGGAGAACCGGTTGCACGACATATCCTTTTTCCTTTATTGGGCTCTGAGTGGCGGCTGGGTATACTCACAGGTAGCTTGCCAGGCTCTCCCAGAGTAGACGTGGAGCTCATTTGTTGTAGGCGACTCCTAATCTCCTATTTACTTCCCCGTCACTTGGTTGCAGGCTTTTGGCTGAATTGACTCGTAGAATTGAATCCGCATAAAGCGAGAACGCAGGGATACTTCAATGAGCCTTGTTATCGTGTGAATATGGTCTATCGTAATAAATCCCTTTCGAAGTCCTGCTTGCTCACGTGGCTGTCATTGGTCCAGTGTTCTGTCAATCCTGTTTAGGATGATTCGAGTGAAAAGTTTGTAGACGACGGGCAACAAGCAGATTGGGCGATAGTTGCCTATATCGTGTAGGTCCTGCTTCTTGAACAACAACACGGGCTTGCTGGTCTTCCAATGAGTAGCAACCTTGCATTCAGACAGGTAACGTGAGAAGAGCCAAGCCAGTGTGTTTACGATGACTGGAGGAAGGTCCTTTAGGTGTTTTGGTCTTATCCTGTCTGGACCTAGTGCTGTTCGATTTTCCGCTGACGAAATGGCCTCTCGAATTTCGAGAGGGAGAACCGGTTGCACGACATATCCTTTTTCCTTTATTGGGCTCTGAGTGGCGGCTGGGTATACTCACAGGTAGCTTGCCAGGCTCTCCCAGAGTAGACGTGGAGCTCATTTGTTGTAGGCGACTCCTAATCTCCTATTTACTTCCCCGTCACTTGGTTGCAGGCTTTTGGCTGAATTGACTCGTAGAATTGAATCCGCATAAAGCGAGAACGCACTCACACACGCACGCATGAATACGCCTAGCAAATACAGAAAGTATGTGCCAAATCGGCGCAGCAGAAACAGGGGTCCGTCCATCTCCTGGATCCACCTGCGCATCAGGGAAGCAAAGGTCGCTTTTGGTCCACGATTAATTCCCTATCCGCCATATAGGAACGCGCCACCTAGCCTCACCACTAACTGGAACGAGATCCTTTATATGAGGGAGATCCGTGGTCCTTAAATAATAATAATCTCGTGTGTGAAATCGGGTGCGTCAAAATTTTTGAGCCGTTGAAACGGCAGCACTTGGTCGGAACTGTGGACGAGTGAGTGTTGCGGGATTTCGAGCACAGAAAAAAAACCGGTGGCCCGATATTCAGGTATAATCTTAAAAGATAAACTATTTGCATTTTGATTCCTTCGCCAAAGCAAAACTTTTTTGAAGCTTTTTTAGCACGGTAATGAATAATAACAGCCTTAACAGTTGTAACTGCATATTACGACCATCAACAGGAGGGAATGTTATGAAAGTGGTATGTGGGTGTGAGACAAATAGAAGTGATATCAGGTGAAAAAACTTGCGAAAACTCTGCGTCGAGTTCACAGTCTGATAAAGTTTTATTCAGCACTGCTCCAACTTTGATGAGATTCGGTCGAACGTGACCATGCAGTGTAAGCACAATGTTGAACACGGTGATGTACACCATCTAAACCCAAAAATACAAGCCCAATCTTTCATAAAAATACTCGCTACAACTCGCTATCATTTTCTTAACGACTTGTTGAGCAACTTCAGAAAGTGGAATTTGAATGCACTAGGTTTCTTTACATGCGATCCACTTTTACGTGGGAATCTACACGTATCAGAGTATGCTTACATGTGAGAAAAGGTAGTGCACCGGGAACAGATAAGAGATCATCAGCTTTGTTGTTCTTTCACTCTTTAGTGGACTGCTGCATGGAAAATTTGAAAGCGATGTCGTTTTCGATAATCCTACCTGGTAACTTATTCAGGCAGTACAATGCAACTCGAGGCTTAGCAGAGTTCACTCGTCGCATTCTGCTTTTTTGCTGTAAGGAAACCTTTCCATTGCTCCATTGGAAACACGCTGTTGATGCCGCAGAACCCGGAAATGAAGAACACTTGAGCTGTTGGAGTACGTAACCTCAGGGATTTTTTTTAAATGATAGAGCCAATTCACATGAGATCTCGCCAGTAAAAAGGTATAAAGCGATGAACAAGTGTTAAACATAGTGAAGGAAACTGTTGAGACGACACGCTTTGCAGCTCCAAATGAATATTATTCACTCGAAGGCGTTTTGGTAACGTTACAGTAATAAAAATGGTTTTGGAGAAGATGAAACGAGATGTTTATATGGTTTCGTCACATACTGCATATCACTCATTTCTTCTGAACAACATGTATCTTCAAAACACATTTGTGAGTATTCTTTATGAGTATTTTTTTCAGGAGTTTTTTCCAGAGTATTCCGCCTCCTTTATGAGTATTTTTTCCAGAAGTATTTTTCAAACCGCTTTTTAAAATCCTTGATATGGTAATGTCTCCTTTTTTACTGGTGACTCAAAACGAAGTTGATATGGAATTTTATTCGGCTAAGGTGTGACCGGCATCTTCGCGTGTACCGGTTTCATCGGAATCGTTTGTCCGTAGTTGTTCCTCCTTCCGGTTCAGGTCTTGAAAACCACGTAGATTCGAATCTACTGAAGCATCGCCCGAATGAAGTGACGTCACTCAGCGATGCCATTTCGCGCAGGACGTTTGTTGATATACTAATTGTTCGTAGTCAATAACTTGTCTTGTTCAGAACAGTTCATCGAGCAGTAGGCGGTAGCACGTTGGCAGGTAAGCAGGATGGCCAAATCTTAGTACCCGCATCGTGATAGTCCATAGATGAAAGGAAATACATTGATTACTTACGTTATGGTTAAATAATATTCAGCTTTTAAATTGTTGCTGCGCTGTGAGCCAGTTAGTAAAATATCAACGCTTGTATTACGAAAAGGGAATTGATGAAAGGAGGAGGATCTCATTAAGTAGCAAAAATCGATGGTCGCTAATGTATCCTTTATATTTCCTTCCAGCCCTTATTCTGAACTCTAATGGAATTTGACGAAGGCTACGGCAGCAAAAATTGCAGTTAAATCCAGGTGAAACAATTTTCGTTCATTAAATGTCCATTAAATCCAGGTGGGTCGTGGCCTATTGGCTGTGAGAGCGCAGGAATACGAGCATTATTGCTGTTACACCATCAGCCATGAGTGGTGGTCATACTAACGGATTTCTATCCGATTTTCTTTTACCACACCTTTTCAATTCAACAGCACTAATTCTTCCTGTTTTTCTGCTCTTTGGTAAACTACTGCATATAACCAAATGTTGAGATACGAGGAGAACTAAAAATTTCATCTGGTGCTCGAATCATCGTTTACCCTTTCCAAAGTTCATGTGCTATTCACTACACTGACCAAAACCCTTTCAGTCATCTATCAACGGTAAACGGGATAGCACCGAGAGAGCAAAAAAACCAGCTGAGAGGAGGGCGACGTAAGTGCCTCAGTGGCGCAATGGATAGCATGAGGGCTCCCGAAAAGGATACTTCATGGACTAAAAACACAGCTGAGGTTTCGGGATTTGTCTATGTCTCAACATCATGGGGTTCTGTTTCACTTAATACCCTGCCATTAAAAAATAATAGATAGTGAATAAAAGTTCTTGAATTTCAGCGATCTAAAAAACGCCTTAAGGCACCTACTAAATCAAAATGAAGCGATGTGAATTGCTCAGTCGTGAGCTATAGTCATCATCGATGAAAGTGAGCAAGATCTTCTATTCTACCCATCGTCTCAACGATATACCGAGATCTCCCTTCTCAGAAGAGAAAATGTGACACAATGGCACCATTTTAACATTCGCATAGATGTGGGCAGTAGCTAAGAATTGAATTGGCGATTTTGCCATCTGTCATTACTGCGTCTATTTTGAACAACTTTTTCACTTATCACATCTGCTGAAAGTGTTTTGCACGACCACTCGGCGATTGTGGGTAATCAGCGGTCGCTTTCACATACCACTTATTTCCTGATTATTCATTCAGCGTCGACAAAATGGATTATTTCGATCTTGATGACGAAATTCACCCAATGAGTTCGCCATACTTCACCCCTACGGAAACGTTTTTTGGTCGACTGGCCATGTCAGTGGTTCATTAAATGTCCATTAAATCCAGGTGGGTCGTGGCCTATTGGCTGTGAGAGCGCAGGAATACGAGCATTATTGCTGTTACACCATCAGCCATGAGTGGTGGTCATACTAACGGATTTCTATCCGATTTTCTTTTACCACACCTTTTGAATTCAACAGCACTAATTCTTCCTGTTTTTCTGCTCCTTGGTAAACTACTGCATATAACCAAATGTTGAGATACGAGGAGAACTAAAAATTTCATCTGGTGCTCGAATCATCGTTTACCCTTTCCAAAGTTCATGTGCTATTCACTACACTGACCAAAACCCTTTCAGTCATCTATCAACGGTAAACGGGATAGCACCGAGAGAGCAAAAAAACCAGCTGAGAGGAGGGCGACGTAAGTGCCTCAGTGGCGCAATGGATAGCATGAGGGCTCCCGAAAAGGATACTTCATAGACTAAAAACACAGCTGAAGTTTCGGGATTTGCCTATGTCTCAACATCATTGGGGTTCTGTTTCACTTAATACCCTGCCATTAAAAAATAATAGATAGTGAATAAAAGTTCTTGAATTTCAGCGATCTAAAAAACGCCTTAAGGCACCTACTAAATCAAAATGAAGCGATGTGAATTGCTCAGTCGTGAGCTATAGTCATCATCGATGAAAGTGAGCAAGATCTTCTATTCTACCCATCGTCTCAACGATATACCGAGATCTCCCTTCTCAGAAGAGAAAATGTGACACAATGGCACCATTTTAACATTCGCATAGATGTGGGCAGTAGCTAAGAATTGAATTGGCGATTTTGCCATCTGTCATTACTGCGTCTATTTTGAACAACTTTTTCACTTATCACATCTGCTGAAAGTGTTTTGCACGACCACTCGGCGATTGTGGGTAATCAGCGGTCGCTTTCACATACCACTTATTTCCTGATTATTCATTCAGCGTCGACAAAATGGATTATTTCGATCTTGATGACGAATTTCACCCAATGAGTTCGCCATACTTCTCCCCTACGGAAACGTTTTTTGGTCGACTGGCCATGTCAGTGATGGCTTTATTCTCTGCTCTCATGCACATTACCTTCATAATGGTGAGTTAATCACTTGTTCGTTGATATTTTGCTTATACTCGACGATACCGCTGCTAACGAAACTCAGTTCTACCGAGGCAGTGATTCTAGGTGATTTTAAGATTTTCTATAAACCTTTTCGTGCATTCGTAGTATCTTGACAGAGCAGTTTTCTAAAACAATTTTATATCAGAGTACTTGGAGACTATGCGGTGTCGGTGCTCGATCGGCATATCTCGTCATTAGCCTAACAGCAATCGTCGGCTTCTGCTTTTCGTTCACATTTCTCGTTAGCTCTTCCCTAGCTCTCGTCGGACTGAAATGGAGTGACTGTATCATTTATATGGCGGGTAAATTCATGGCCTCGGTGTGATATGTCGCTTACAGACGCTATATTCCATTCGATCTAGTTCTACATACCAGTTGTTTCATTCTGATCATACTATTGCACTCTCATACAGTTCTGTTCTAGGCTTTTGGTACAGTACTTCCAGTCGGCTACATTGGCTATATCTGCATATACAGTACGGATCTGTTTGACGTAGTGCCGTCCTTAACATGAGACTGTTAGAAGCACTAAGCTACCTCATATTCGGTTAATTGGAAAGGACACGCCAACTTCTTTTTACCCTCATGTACTCCTACCACATCGTGTCGTATGCTCGCTAATAACTTCAAAATAAGTGTTGCGCCTATGTAGAAGGGCGCTCAGTAAATGATTAGCCAATTATATCACTGTTGCTAAAACTCAGTTTCTCGTCATAGCATGAAATTCGACTTAGATGTATCTCATTGCCATTGCATCGATGAAATTGTTCCCACATTTGACAAGAAAACGCATAACAATTAACTGTATAGGTGAACTCAACTCGGGCCTCTCTGCGTTCTCTTCTATTTCGTCTCGATTTTTTGCCCAAATACTCCGAGTTTTGTTCAACAGGGTGATGAAGTTAGTAGTCACACGCAGCGAAGCTTAATGCTTAAGCCAAGCATTTTCCATGGATCGAGAGAAATGCATTAGTGACTTCATACATGCTTTCGGTTTTTACCTTCTCTTTAGTGTAATGTACTTCAGATTATGCTCTTTCTTCTTATTTTCCCTGTATCAGATTTCTCCACAAATCAGGGTGTGATTCTGAAATTGTTCCGATCTACGAATTCAGATGGTTGACGTGAGCTGCAGACACTATAGCACATTGCTTGGGTGGTCTTCCAAGAAAACGTTTGCATTTTTTGGGATCCCACCCCAGTGTTCTTTTCGCCCATCTGTCATCTGTTCCTTTTATTATACGACATGCCCAGTAGTGCTTTCTGTCGATGTATATTGTCCTGGATTTCGGAGACTGGATGGATTCGAAGATCTGGGCTGAGCACTTCGACTGGGCGTTGTGAGGGCTGGTTGAATTTCAGAAGACATAGAAGACGTTGTTCAATATCTTTGCTGGTTGTGCACAGTGTTGTTGAAGTTGTTGAGGTATCACACGTTCCTGCCTACATGACAGAGCGCTGGAAGGACTGTTTAATCAAAAAAAGAGTGTGTGGAGTATCGTATCTGTTGGTTGGTCGATGACTTCTTTGAGAAGCCCTTATGTGGCCCATGCTGCACACTTTCTTCTGTCTAATCCCTATTTTTATGCTGTTCTCATGTCTAATGAAGATACGAGGAACACTTCCAAAGTGATTTGTTCATGCATCATGAAGTACTGGATCCTTGTCTTATTTATGCGCAGTCCAATACTTTCTTTCTGCTTCCTTGACTTTATTGTTTCTGGTCTCAGTTTAACCGGTATTCTTCGAAAAGGCGGCGATGGCATCTGCGAAACGAAGATTTGGCAGGAATTTTCCATTAATACATGTGCCTTTCTCGTCCTTATTGAATGCCCTCGTCTTCCGCTGTAGTGAGGCAATAAACAGCTTTCACCATGTAAGCGTTTTATTTGCTGTCCACCTCAATTTTCCATGGCTTGGTATTATGTGATATACAACCGCAGTGATGCTGAAATGTTTGCACATCTCCCAAACGTAAGTGTTTTACGCTGCTACACTTTTCGGGAGCTCACGCATTCACCACCGCACCATGCCGGTCCTTCGCTTCGCCTGTTTCTCAACTGCAGACACATGCATCCGGAGTTTTCCAAATATCTCAGTTATAACCATGTTGTCGCACCAGCTTCTCAAAGATCTTGACGGCAGTTTTTCAAAGTAGATTGCTTTTGAGGTAGTTCCAATAAGCTTTTCTACCAGTATAGACTAAAATCCTTTTGCACAGACCCTAGACCCTCTGCAGCCGTCATTTCATGTCAGCCGAGTTAGATGCACTGCAGTAGGTTCAAGCTGCTCTGCCTTCTTTTCGAGCAACTGCTTAGAAATGATGATGCTATCTGAACTCCTTCTCTAACAAGCTGAGGTCAGTTTGAACAAGGTTTAAGTCTTTCAGAAAGCACTTTGTAGTTCTTGTACGGGTCTTCGTTTATCTGTTAGCTATATGTGAAGAAATCTTGCAGAGAATATCATTGGTATAGGTGACTTGTTTCGTTTTTCTTGGACAATGACAAGAGTTCTTCACCAGCTAGTCGCTCAATCGAATGGTCAAACGAAGATGGCGGTGATTCCGTACAGAACCTAGGTACCATTGATGTGTCAAAAAAGCATCACTTTCTTTCTCTTCTTGAGAATATGATTGATCCCCGCATATGCCTGCTCGTTGGGAGAGTTTCGCTGTCATTGAAGATTCTTTCTTCTCGAACAACGAATTCTCATGTAAGAAACATGCTATAGACGGAACACCTGTGAGACTGTTTTCATTTTTAGTTAGATCTCCATTAATAAATGTATTGCAGATTACTTCTTCAAACTAGGTGTAGAATGCCGCCATTCCGCTCTCATCTCTTGTTCAAGTTGGTTTGTGACAGTTGATAATATCATCGACTTAGCACGGAAGTTGGAGACGATGAGTGTCCAAACGCCGTAATATCATTCCATGTGAGTAAGACAACTAGATGGGAAATAGATAAGTCTGCTACACTTTTCGGGAGCTCACGCATTCACCACCGCACCATGCCGGTCCTTCGCTTCGCCTGTTTCTCAACTGCAGACACATGCATCCGGAGTTTTCCAAATATCTCAGCTATAACCATGTTGTTGCACCAGCTTCCCAAAGATCTTGACGGCAGTTTTTCAAAGTAGATTGCTTTTGAGGTAGTTCCAATAAGCTTTTCTACCAGTATAGACTAAAATCCTTTTGCACAGACCCTAGACCCTCTGCAGCCGTCATTTCATGTCAGCCGAGTTAGATGCACTGCAGTAGGTTCAAGCTGCTCTGCCTTCTTTTCGAGCAACTGCTTAGAAATGATGATGCTATCTGAACTCCTTCTCTAACAAGCTGAGGTCAGTTTGAACAAGGTTTAAGTCTTTCAGAAAGCACTTTGTAGTTCTTGTACGGGTCTTCGTTTATCTGTTAGCTATATGTGAAGAAATCTTGCAGAGAATATCATTGGTATAGGTGACTTGTTTCGTTTTTCTTGGACAATGACAAGAGTTCTTCACCAGCTAGTCGCTCAATCGAATGGTCAAACGAAGATGGCGGTGATTCCGTACAGAACCTAGGTACCATTGATGTGTCAAAAAAGCATCACTTTCTTTCTCTTCTTGAGAATATGATTGATCCCCGCATATGCCTGCTCGTTGGGAGAGTTTCGCTGTCATTGAAGATTCTTTCTTCTCGAACAACGAATTCTCATGTAAGAAACATGCTATAGACGGAACACCTGTGAGACTGTTTTCATTTTTAGTTAGATCTCCATTAATAAATGTATTGCAGATTACTTCTTCAAACTAGGTGTAGAATGCCGCCATTCCGCTCTCATCTCTTGTTCAAGTTGGTTTGTGACAGTTGATAATATCATCGACTTAGCACGGAAGTTGGAGACGATGAGTGTCCAAACGCCGTAATATCATTCCATGTGAGTAAGACAACTAGATGGGAAATAGATAAGTGTATGAAAACAAACACCGTCGACATTTCATTGCAAAGCATTTTTTCCACAGATGTCAAGCGCTCCATCGCCCAATTGCGTTATGTCGACCTTTTCGCTTTCAGTAATTTGTAAGACAATCATATGAAATTTAGGAGACTAGCTGTCTCAGAAGGACCGTGACGATTAGCGTGTAACAGGAATATTTTGGTGTTTTAGATGCTGCACAAGAACCAATCTCCATGATGTGCGGTGGGAGAGATCGTTTTCCCTGTTTCCAATGACTACCTGTGCAGCCCAAAGTTTCATCGCTCTCACGGATGCTTTCATCGCCCGCTTTTCCAGAGAGGACGCTCAGGGGTACTGAGGCAGAGTTATTGTTGGTTGAGGTATTTGTTATTTTTTGGAATTTTGAGGTCGGCCTAGAGTTTCGCTCAGTTTGCCACTATCGGTAATCATCAGCCTTTTGTGGATCAGAGAAAGATTCCCACTTTTGCGTATAATTTCGTAGCAGAATGGCGATGACTGCTGGTATTGTTCTTCCACATGGAAAGGTTGGGCTTTTCCTCAGCTTGAGTATTTTCCAGAGAGAATAAATTTCCTGCAGTTTCATAGGCAAAACATAAAGGTAAAGGACCTCGACGTTAATCAATAACTAAGTGGAGCGCCGTGCATTCAACTTCAAGCATTGTTAGAGGTAGGTTTGCCTGGCATGTACAATGGACCGCAATATCCTAATGATGTTTCCAGTTAGTGCTGCTATCTTACCAGACAGGTCTGGCACGAATTTGAGCACCTCCGAAGTATGGAAGGCTTGGTGAGCCTGGGATGCGGGATCGACTCCATGCGTGTTGCTACGGATCTCTACCTACCGCATTACACTACACGTATCCGCATCGCATTCCGATACCCGCATCGCATTCTGATAACCAGGGAAGCCCTCACCCACAATGACATGGCAAACCATCAGAATGATATCATGACATGATATGATTTCTTGAAATATATGTACAAGAGTAACTAAGGAATGATGGTAAAGCTACAAATTGTGTTGGCAAATTAAACGAAATATTTTGACGTTTTCAAGCAACAGTTCGGCATTCTAATAGTTTGTGAGGAGTAGTATACTGCCATTAAAGTGTAGAATTCTCACAAGTAGTTCAGAAGTAGATGAAAGATACGAATGTTACCGCAATCATGGTTCTTTGTATCCCCGTCAGCATTCCAGCTAATTTAAGAGATCTAATTCCAGACCTGCCTTTTATTCGCTTTACTGTTTTACATTACTGTGACTGCACTATGTGTAAGCCGATACGCTGGCGTGGCTTACATTCCAGAACAAAGTAGACACAAATTACTGAAAAAGTTGTCATTTTTTCCTATAATTTCAAAGTGGTCGTTTTTCAAAACATTTCATGCATACTACATTTGAAACACGTTTTCATACTGGCTTTTCTCATAGCTCTTCTTTCCGAATTGCACGACTTAAATCATCCGCTTCCAGTTCATTGCCGAGTGACTTGTTTTGGAGCAGTGAAGTCTAAGTCTAATTTGGTATCGATCATGTGCAGCAGATAGTTCCTCTGTTGGGAAGAAGTGCCAGAAATAGAAGAATTTGGAATAAAAAAAGCTAAATAGCCTAACCAAATAACATAATTCAAGTGGAAAGATATGTTTACCTCTATCCTTTATAAGACGGAGTATGCATAGCTATCAACAGGTGCCCACAAAGAGAAGTCTTAAAAACTATTCTTAAAAACTGCGTCGCACTTATAGAAATTCCACCTTATATTTATTGACGTCAGTTGGTTCAGCAACATTTGTGCGATCATCCATCTGAAACAGAGATTTGGTGGTTTGCTTTAAAGGTACAAACGGAGACTTCGTAAGTCCAGGTACAATATTAATGATGTATTGTAAGAAATGCCGCGACGAAAAACATTGGCAAAAGGTTTAGATCTCCTCATCTTCGCATAAGGGGACACCTAGATGGAATGTGAGGAACTCGACCAAATACTCATCTAGATACAAATGGGGAACAACAACAAAGCGGTGACGATTTTGAGGTAGTAGTCACAAACGTGGGGCAAGAATCGAGAACATCGGCGCCCAAGACTTCATTGGGTAAATTTCAAAGATCTAAAACTATACAGAAAGAAAGAATGCCCGACTATCATATCTCAGATTGATTTCTTGAACTAAGCAAGGTTCATTGCCCTAATATTTGAGCAACACACCGATAGCCTCGTTCTAGCTAAAGGAGCTAAGCGGTAGCAGGATTTTCTTAATAAGTAGACTTATAAATTGATTTTTAAATTAGATCTTTTGTGGAGTTAGAAAACATCAACAGAATAGTACAATATGGTATCTATACATTCAGGGTGTTGCAAGAACTCTTAATTTTGTGCTGAGAACGGGAATTTTCCTATGAGCAGAATTGCTGCGCATACTCTCACCTTATCTTATCTAAGGGCTAATCAGCTTACAAATTACTCGATGCTATTAAATGTAATAGCTTTCGCTCTACTGCTGGTTAATCTAAAGTTTAGAGTAAGAGCTTCTCAAAACTGGAAGGACGAGATGAGGTAATAGCGAAAAATTTATCAGCTCCGTTCCTGAACTGAACACTCTGTTACACTCATAAATTTTCTGGGAACTCTGTTTTTTTTTATATTACTCCAGTTTATTGATTCAGCTCATTGGCTCACTACAGCATCGCCTTCTTCAGAGCCTGGAAGGGTATACTGTTATACAATTTACTAGGTCAAATGCTTCAATAACACTTACAAGAAGCCAAAAAATTCTATGGAAATTACATGATCAACAGTTTCTCGAAAAACTTGCCGCTTTCTTTTTGAATTCCAAAGATGACGAAAGCATCTTGAGGCTTTTGGATAAATGCCAAAAACCTCGCAATGAATAGCAGGAATGAATGCCCAGAGGTCACTCTCGACCTGGCTCCATACTCTCGACCTGACCCCGCGTGTTCACATCAATTTCTCATGTGGGGTGGCGCAGTCATCAACCATATGCGACTATAATCAGCTGTTCCAACCTTCCTCATTGCAAGCCACGTTAAAAGCGGTTAGTTTTTGAAAAGCTGTTGATGATGTAATTACCATGGAGCTTTGCGTCTTTTGCTAAGTGTTACTGAAGTGTTTGGCGTAATAAATTGTATATCAGTGTACCCTTCCAGGCCCTGAAGAGAGCGATAATGCCGAAACATCAGCTACTGTTGTATTGTATTGTGTTTTTCAATGGCTGCAAGTGTATGCTGTTTAACAATCTCGCGATTGCTGAACAAGAAAACAACGTATTCATATTCCAATGCCCAGGTTGATAGAAAACCGATCCTTGGAGCTGTTGAATACACATCGATAGCAAAGGCCGGCAGTGTCATAAAATGATCAGAAAACAGATAGACGAAAATAACAGTGGAGTAGACTCCAAAAAAATGAAAGCGCCTTCTGGGAGGATCACCCAAACGATGGGAAAAGTGGTCCGTAGCTTATATTAACCATGTACACGGGAGAACGATTTCGGAATCATGGTATATGCCTTGCGGCGTTACGATAACAACGGTACAGAGTGGCGACGGGTAATAGTTGGTTATTCAGAAGTAAACAAGAGTTTAAAAACATTTATTGTTCAAATGCACTTTTTATTAGTAAAATGCTCCTTGTGCCTCATACCATTAGAAAATAATTTTATCTCCTTTCTAGCCAGGTCTTTATAATTTGTGAAAAATTGGATTGAATTCAATGTGCTGTACTTTCCACCTCAGCTTGCTTGTTAAGGTATGGAATTTGGTTTACGACAGATTTCGAAAGCTTCGAATGTGTTGCGTAGAGTCCAAGCTCTTTTTTGTTTCTTTTTGCTGTGTTTGTTTTGTGTTAAATTCAAACAGAGGAAGGTATTTGCCTGCATGAAATGAACTACTACCCGTACCGAACCAGTTCTGTTCAGTTCCATTCTCGGCCGTTCAGGAGCGCCACTGCTTCGTGAAGTTTTTCCCTGCACTTTCCGCACTCTTCACAGCCTGTCCTACACAGATGTCACATTAAGCGTGACTCGTAAGAATACTCTTTCTTGAGTCAATATTTCATAAAAAGAAAACCATTCTTCGGACGACTACCTAGTAAAGAAGCACAAAAGCTCCTTTATTTGAAGGCTGAGCTGGACATCAAGGGAGGGTTTCTGACTTTCCTACCATGTTAAGTCAATACGAAGATTTTTCAAGAAGACTGGGTGCTCACGGTATAAACACTGACCAACGGGATCCAACAGAGTTTGTCCATTAACCTATAATTTCAAACGTAATTGACCGCCTTCTTGGTGAGCAATGATGAGACTGCTATTTCACTCTTTATTCACGAAAAACTCGACGTTTCGGCGAATTCCGCCTTTTGAACAGTCCGGAAAGGTGAAGTTGACTGCAGCCTAATATAGCTTCCTCACACATTAACAGCCTTCTGTAAGCCTTGTGCCTTTCTCACGATAAAAAAATCAGTCTAGAAAAATGTATGATATCAAGGGTGATAAGGAGACATTATTCGTTGAAGCTCCTTTTTCAGAATCCTCCATTTCATCCAGAATATTTTGAGAGTTATGCGCCCCCGAAATTATCGATGCCTGTCAAAGATGGCAGGTTCTACTATAAAATCTCCGTTGTTTCTTCTTATCCGATAAGCACCTACTAGAGCATTTAGCTTAAGCTTAACTTTACCAATTAGGTGCTCATTTATGCTAGCGCAAACTGGTCTGCCAATTTCGTTAGTCTGTTCGCTCCTTTATGCTTTTCAAGGGTTCTGCTAAACTGCACCAAAACCGTTGCAATCTCCTCACTACCTAGGGACGCCCTGTTCAATTTTGCCTTATGCATGGACCGTCACATAGGGGTTTGCAACTATGTGGCGTCTTAAAGTGTCCGGTAGTATTTATATCACTATTACCAAATTTTCTAAACCAGCCCTTCTTAAGCAACATTTAACAGCCGCTTTCATTTCGTTGGAAATAAAGGGAATGGTAAACAGGATCCTATTATCGTCTAGATGCGCGATATTTCCTCTACAGATTTCCTGGAGACTACACTTTACTGCCTATTGAAATTGGCTACTTAAAGAGCCAATTCCAGAGATCCTCCCTCCTGCTCTAGTGGTGTGCACGCACTGTTGGCTGTTCGAAACACATGGTTCTTCGCAACACCCTTCTTGTGCGTGGGAGTGAGAGGTGCAGCCACGAAGCAGTATGTTTTTGTTACCTGGCTTTCGATGCTACTTGCGGGGATGTAGTTGTTTTTTGATCAGTTAATTCTGTTAGCCTGAATAAACTATAAGTAATAATATCAATTACAATCAGTATAAGTAATATGAAAACGAATGAATTCATTTGAATTGCACACTTTACAAAAGGGTATTTTCTCTGCCAACTAACATCTTTAACGATACTCGAGATTTCCGGT
>MQTX01000146.1:0-40082 GCA_009735665.1 Angiostrongylus cantonensis | reverse complement strand
AAAGTACTGTTTCGGTATGTGTACATATATGTGTGTATGTGTACACATAAATGTATATATATGTGCATATAGACAGTGCAAGTATATGTGGATATATAGGACTTAAAAAATCAGCTTTCGTTTAATCTTGGCATGAACAATCAATGACGTGGACCGCCCTTATTTAAGTAAGCGCGGTTGTTATTTCTTTTTTCTTGAAGCACAATGGATGAAGTCTCGCCGATTTCGCCTCCCACAGAGCCTAGACGTACTATGCGATGTCGTGTTGAACTATTTTGCTGATATTTTCTCTATTGAGAAAGACCCACCGTTCAACTACTTCAGATGAAATGAAGTCACCTGCGTGTTGTTCAAACTCAATGAACCATACTGAACTTGGAAACCAATCTGGTACAAGGCGACATACCACTTTTAATGGTCTGGCACTCTTTCTTTCTGTCCAGTATTTTTGAAATTTACACAAGGAGGTTTAGCGCGCTGACGCTCTCGATTCCCGTCACAGGACTGTGACGATTACCTCGAAATCGTTACCGCTGTGCCTTTGGACTCTTTTTGTATTTAGGGCAGTGGTTGGTAAGGTTTTCGACACTTCAACAACGAGTTCTCATATGCGGACACAAGTGCTTAGAAGTTCACCCATTTCTCCAATGTTTCCGGCATTGTATTTCTTACAAGAGGTTAGGTGCATGGCACCTGAGCATATGCAGCCTCCGTCTCTATCTCTAAAACAAATCATGCCATCCTTTGCTTCAGAATGACGATCGCACAGGTGTTTCTAAACCAACTTACGACATAAAGCGCAAGGTTAAATCTCTATAAATGCCATAGAGTTGTCAAGAACACTCTTTCTAGTCACTTGCTGATTAAGGTTTTTACTCCGTATAATAATAAAGCATAGGGCTAAAGATGTTTTCTCATTAGAGTTAGCTTACTTGACTGGGCTGCTTGGCTTTTTTTTCTTAAAATTCTTCCAATTATTGCACTTTTTCTAAATGTAGGGACTATCTCCTGCACGTGATTGGTGCCAAAGAAGGCTTAAACTTTGGTGCACTCACACAAATCATTCGGCAATTAACTGGAAGACGGATAATATAGGACGTACAATTCGGAAAGAGGAGCTTTGAGAAAAGCCACTATGAAAACAAGTTTCCAATGTGGTAGTGCATAAAATCTTTTGAAAAACGATCACCTTGAAATTATAGAAGAAAATGGCAGCTTCTTCAATAATTTGTATCTACTGTGTTCTGGAATGTAAGCCACGCCAGCGTATCTGCTTAGACATAGTGCAATCACCGAAATGTAAAACAGTAAAGCAAATGAAAGGCAGATCTGAAATCGGAGCTCTTAAATCAGCAAGAATGCTGGCGGAGATATAAAGAACCATGACTGTGCAACATTTGTGTCCTTCACCTGCTTCTTAACTACTAGCGAAAATTCTACTAATAACATTTCAATTGTAGCACACTAATCCATATAAACAAGTATGAGGCTAAACCATTTTTAAAAACGCCAAAATATTCTGCTTTAGTTGACAATGCAATTTATACGTCTACCACCGTTGCTTAGTTAATCTTGCATCACCTG
This sequence comes from Angiostrongylus cantonensis, assembly GCA_009735665.1. NCBI lineage: Eukaryota > Metazoa > Nematoda > Chromadorea > Rhabditida > Metastrongylidae > Angiostrongylus > Angiostrongylus cantonensis. Next base: position 38,498 of record MQTX01000146.1, on the reverse strand, counting down.
GATCACCAGTAGTCCCGTTGATCGTCGAGTGACTCGAGCTGGCGCCAGTAAATCCTCCATTTTTCCCTATCGCGTGCAGGAGCAGCCCAGTGGGTTTTCCTCGCTTTAGGGACTCGTCGAGCATCATATCTTTTTTCTAGGCTTTTCGTGAAAAACTCTGACCATCGGGTCGGTGGTCTTCCTGCAGTACGTTTGACATCCCGAGGAATCCAGTCACTAACAGCCCTTGTCCATCGGTTATCATTTATACCCATTACGTGTTCGGCTCACCTTATCTTCGACTGTTTGGCCTATAAAACTGCATCGTGGATTTTCGATCGTTAACGTAGATCGGAGCTTCGGATCCCATCCTTTACTTGTGCGAAACGGGATACTCCTAGCATCGCCTTTCGACTGCGCCGTGTTCTTTGTTTTTTCACAACATCCTCTATGCTCTTGAAAGCTCCCCAAGCCGCTCGATTTCTTCTGGTAAGCTCTGGAGCTAAATCGTTTATCATATTAATTTCCCGACCTAGATAGACATAACTTGGGACATTCGGAGATATTCGTTTCTTTGAGCGTGAATGGGGCAAACGAAACTTATCCGTTCTCCATGAACATCGTTTTCTTGAGATTCAGTCGAAGACCAATCTTTCCACACGCTTTATCAAAGCCTGCAATCAAACCTTATGCTTGGCTAATGTCTGGTGTTATGAGAACGATATGATCAGCAAAGCGAAGGTGTTGTGTCTGCCGACCATCGATTTTCACTGTTCGCATGACGTTCTGGAGGGTGGCTGTAGATAACTTTGGCGAGATTATATCGCCTTGCCTAGCTCCTCTTTCGATGTCAACGTTAATATCGTTGTAGAATGGTAAAATTTTGGTTGTAAAATTTCTCTGCAGTTCACGAAGAATCACTATGTACTGAGTAGAGACTCCTCGACTACCAAGGGCTTCCATGACTGCTTCTACAGCAAGCAGATTGGGCGATAGTTGCCTACATCGTGTAGGTCGCCGTTCTTGAACAACAATACGGTCTTGCTGGTCTTCCACTGGGTAGTGAACTTGCATTCAGACAGGTAACGCGCGAGGAGCCGAGCCAGTGTGTTTACGAGGGCTTGCGGATGGTTCTTCAGATATTCTCATCTTATCCTGTCCAGTCCTAGTGCTGTTCGATTTTTCACCGACGAAATGGCATATCGGATTTCGGAAGGGAAGACCGGTGGAAAGGCATACCCATCCTCTTTTATTTCATAAAACGGGAGATGGACCTGGCTATCGAAGAGATTTGAGTAGTAATCGTGGATGGTTTTCTCCATTGCCTCTCTGGACGCTGTAACTGTTCTGTCTGGACGTCGGAGTGCAATCATCTTGGTCTTGTAATTGGCGAAACTTCGGCGGGCTTTGCGATTGCTTTTCCCAGCCACTGCAGCTTCGACCATTACTGCTGCTCGAAGCTTCGGCGATGGTGCTATCCATCGTAGAATTTTGGGACAACAGCGACATCGGAAGGGCAAGTCAAAACCTTCTATTCTCTATGATGTGGTCTATTTCGTTATGGTACTCTCTATCGGAAAACACCCACGCCCAACGTTGAGGGTGGGGCTTCTGGAATTGCGAGTTACCATGGATGGTTTTGGTCGCCATGATAAACTCAGAGAGCCGCTCACCCTGTTCGTTCCATTCTAATCCGTGGGTCCCAATGTGAAGTTCCTCAGACGATCTTCTTGGTCCGATCTTGGCACTGAAATCTGCAATGATGCCCTTGAAGAATGTATGATCTTCTCTGTAGAACCTCTCCAAGTCAATGTAGAATGCTTCGACTTCTTCTTCTTCATAATTTGATGTTGGCGCGTAAACGACGAAGATTGTCAAAGCCGGTGTTGATCGACATCTTTTTAATCGAAACGTCCCATTCCATCTCATATTTCGAATTATCGTAAATCGTAGTTGCTTTCGTGGTTTTTTTTTATCTGGAATTGAAGTCTCCAGCAACGAATTTGTAGAGGTACTTCTTATTCGCTTTCGGCTTCTACATCGTCATTGAGCGGTTGATTACTTTTTCAATGCCACTTTCGTTTCTGATTTCGGTTTTAACATCTCTCCGAGTCTACTAGTAGGAAGACCGAGGGAAGGATTCGTCGCCGGAAACACACCTCTCTCTGACCCACATCGTGACGAAGACCTGGATACGCCCTTGTAAGGTTAAGTCAGGGCTCCAGGAAGGAAAAAGTTGCACGACCAGCAATAGGCCACCCTTCATACCACGCACAATGAATGCTCACGTCAATAAAGTCAAACGAAGTGACGACGGGTGAGAGGTCTGAAAATCTAGCGTTAAGCAGGAGGTCATTGAAACTAGATCTGAAGAACACACGCACGCCACGCCATTGAGATTGTTTCTTACTCTGCACGTATAATGCCATAACACTTATCACTGACGCCGATCTTCACGCTGTTCATGTAGCCGCAGATCGCATCAAATTTCATGTAATCGCTTTACAAGAAATAAAAATCAAGAAGACCAACATACGCCAACGAAACAACGAAACCCCTGTGATCCGTGGAGAATGGGTCTCGTCACGAAATGTCGGCGGCGTAGGACTTGTCGTCCACCCGTCCATAGCCCATCTCGTTGAATCATACGAGATCCTTTCTCCTCGCATAGCCGTTCTCCCTCTTCAACTGTCGCATCATAGGAAAATCACTATCGTCAGCTGTTACTCGCCGACCGATGCAGCTTAAGAGTACGAATTAAATGCATTCTACTATCAGCTGTAGGAAGTCATCCGCAATGGGAAAGCATACCATAAATTTGTAGTCGGAGACTTCAACGCTAGGATGGAAAAAGAGAGCGAATACAAAATCGGATATTTTGGATTAGGAAAAAGAAATAAGAATGGGAACCGTCTCGCAGGACTCTTGTCAGCAGCACGTCTCATCCATGGAAACTCGTTTTTCCAGAAGAGAGAAAGCCACCGCTGGACATCGGAGCCTCTTAACGGCATGACTCATGCGGCGATCGACCTCGTTCTGATAAGCAAAAGATGGTGCCTACATGTCACATCGGTAGTTCCGTCATTTTATACCAGTTCCGATCACCGCCTTCTTCACGCACAGATTCAATGCAGCTGCAAGGTGGAGAAGAACTTTCTTCGTCGACAACGACGGAAAAGTCTCGCTGTACACAACGAGAACATCCTAACGAAGTCCTATCCAAACGTGATTGGCAGATTTGAAAAAGATCCGACCGAAGACTACGAGCTGTTTGTCGAAGGATTAAAAAGGTTTTCAAAATTCGCTTTAGTTCCTCATACAAGAAGATCGGATCCCATCTCCATCACTACTAAGAAGTTGCTCGAAAAGAGAAGGAAGCTGAAGCTTGATTCTAGTGTAACATGTTTAACATTGCCTCTAACAAATGCTAGCTACAGAATAGCTTTGCAGGAAGATTTACAACGGTACACCCAAAAGAAATTACAAGAAGCAGCTGAGAAAAAAGCAGTCTAAAAAATGTCGTTCGGACTTGTGTGATTATAATGCTTCTCGTCAGCCCTTATCAAAGGAGGCGAGACCGTCAAAACATTCCGTCATGATATGGATTAATAGCAGAGACGTTCGGTGCCCCAGTCAGCCATTGATAAAGGTCAAGTGCATTGTCCTTTATCGTTTTCCTATCGGACGGCAAAGTGCAGCGGCAAATTTATTCTTCCAACAGGTGCACCATAGCTGAAAAAGCCAGAAGATTACATGAGGTATAGCAATACACCAGTATACATAATGATGCTGAGATAATTGCAAAACCGCGAACCACTGGTGTTTGCAGTAAGGACAAAACACGCCATTACACTTTTCGAGGGCTAACGCGTTCGCCACCATGCCACGTGAGTCTCCGTTTCGTTTTTCTCTCAACCATAATTATTTGAACTATAGGCGCTATCAGTTACCAAGCGTAGGCGGGGAACACAAATCGGCATTGTACACAGTTGAAAATACCAGCACTCACCGCCGAACTGTTACTAAATTAGACGCCAAGGAAAAAATCTTTCTCTGGTCTATCCATCAAACCCCGGTGAATCTCGGTAATGGCAAACTGAGCCAAATGCTAGGTTATTCTGCAAGCTCTAAAATTCATAAAAAGCTTAAGCAACAATAATTTTATCTAAGTACTCCTGTCCGCCCCAGGCTAGAACGGTGAGCGATGGGGAAATCCGTCAAAGGAGATGAAAAGACGGTTTCCATAAGTACTCATTGGAAACGAACAAATCAAGAGCACCCACGGCACGTCATTGAGATTTGTTCTTGTGCTGCGCCTAAAACACCAAACTATTAATATTAAACGCCGATCCTCACGCTCTTCTTGTGAACGCTAGTCGTTAAAATATCATTTGACTGCCTTGCAAAAGGGGGTAAACGGGAAGACCGACAAAACGGGTTGGCGTTGTGGGGCGATCTACTTGCTCTGTAGTTTCACCTGTTAGTGCTTCTCCCTTCTCTTTAAGATATCTTATAGCCTTTCTGCCGTTTTGTAAGTTTGGCGTTAGTGATTGACTACGGCTTGCAGAATTGGACTTTGGCATACTTGCTTAACTGCTTCTGGTGACAGAATTAGAAACTCTCAGCCTTTTCGCCCTAACCTAGAACTATTGGATAACGAAATCGTACTTCTCACAGATGTTGTTAATAACTCTACCTTGTTACAAGTCGGAAATTAGGAGGGGGCGCATCCCTATTTTTGGTCGTTTTGGCAATTTGTTTGTGATCTGTAAAGCAACTGCAGCTCCCGGTGCAACTGATTAACTTTTGTTTACGAACACGTCCGCCTAACGTGTAGGTGGTCGTCCTAGGAGACGTTTGCGTACTCTTGGACTCCACTCTACTGTTCTTTTCTTAAGTCTGTCGTCTGTTCTTCTCATTATGTGACCATCCTACCTAAGTTTCGCTATCGACGTATACTCTCCTGGATTTCGAAGATGTGGCAGATTTCAAACGTCAGAGCTTCGCATACTGGCTCGATATTGTGAGTGCCGGATATATTTCAGAAGATCTCGCTCAAGCGCTCTGTGAGTAGTGCGAAACATTTTTGACGTGACTGAAGTGTTAACCCGGGTTGCGGCAGCATAACAGAGCACTTGGAAGACCATAGAGTCGAAGAAACAAGTCCGGATTTCCCTGACCTTCAATTGGTTCTTTGAAAGGACCGAATGCGGTCCAAGCTGCTCTTCTACTTCTATCTAGTTCCTCCTTCATGTTGTTCTCCATGTTCATTGATCGTCCAAGGTGTACGTACGAAGAGGTCTCGGCAATGAAAGAGCCATCCAATTCAAATTTTCGCCTTCGCACCATGGGTTTTTTATGAACTGGCTTTTTTTTTCGATTGTGTCGCCATGCCGAACCCCTTTTCCCATGGGCATGTTAAGAGCTCGATGGAAAAGCTGTATTTTCGTAGTGCAGTTCCGACAATAGTTGGACAGAGTTCTTATGTAGTACGTGTCCACTGTTTGGTCGACGAGCGATAGTAGGATTGCATTCGCTTCAACACTGTCAAACGTTTTTTATAGTCGACAAAGGTTAGGACTAGGATCAAGTGGTATTCCCGACAGACTTCGATGAACCTGGACACGGTTTGGATGTGATTCATGTAGCAAAATCCTTTTCGAAATCCTGCTTGCTCGACTTGTTGCGCCTAATCCAATGTCCTTGATATGCGCGAGAGGACAATCTTCGTAAAAACCTTGTAGAGTACAACAACAAGAACATGGGACAATAATTACGAAGATCCCTTCGGTCTCCTTTAATTTGAAAATGGGAATGGTCTAGCAGGACTTCTGGCTGTAGCATATTTCCTGTATAAGAATTCATTGCTAGAGAAGCGAACGTATTACATAATAGTAACAAATTTAAAGCTTTAAACGAGCTAGCATATGCAGTGATTGACCATATTCTCACGAGGAGAAAATAGTGCCTCTTTGACACTTTAGTGGTACCGAGATTCTGTACTGAAGGAAATCTATGATGACAGTAGCAGTTTCTCAACGGTCCGGCATTTGCCGGGACCAACCATATTCTCACGAGGAGAAAATGATGCGGCGACAACTCTATGGTGGTACCGGGATCTGTGATGAATATTGTCACCGCCTTCTTCTCACGACGATTCGCATAAGCCACAAGTGGGAGGGTTCCAAGAAAAGCGAAACAATTCCTGTATGACGTTGACATTTTCAATAAAATCCTTTCTCACACAGCTAACAGACGAAGGAATGCCAGTGTAAGGGTTTCAAGCTGCTCGTCTAAAGACTTAAAGCTTGTTTGAAATCGCAGCAGTTTCCCAGACAACGAGTTCAGAATGCATCTCCATTACTAAGGACTTGTTCTAAAACAGGACGCTGAACCTTGAGCTTACTGCAGCACAACTACCACCTCTGATAACAAATGCCAAATGTAGAAAATTTTGCAAAAGGATTTACGTCTATATTGGTGGAAAATGTTATTTGAAACACCTCAAAAGCGACCTACTCTGAAGAAATGCCATCGAAATCTTTGAGACGGTGCAAGCTGATGCGAAATGCGACACCACATGGTCAAAGCTGTTTGCTGCCTCAGTACGGTAGATGACGTGGTTATTCGAAGAGGACGAAAATGCATACGTATCGATGGTAAATCACTTTCAAATCTCCGCCGAAGCGCCGTTGAGCCGGTCGTGTATTAAATAATAAAAGCATCTTCTGGGAAGATCACCCAAACCATAAGTGAAGGTGTTCGTAGCTTAGACTAACCATGTTCATGAAGGAACGATTCCGGAATCACGGAATGTGCCTTGCGGACGTTACGATATCCCAACTTGACCATGACCATCGATGACGAATGTGCAAAAGAGAAATGAGAGGAAAATGTGCTGGAGGTCACAGTAGAAGTGAAGAAGGACAAACCACTATCGAGACACCAGAGATGCGGAGTTATGCAAGTATTTCATCAATGCCGTGGTTATATTTTCCAGAATACCCTACCATTAAAGAAGAGCTTGCGGTAGATAAAGAAGTAACGAGATTGTGACTTATGCCATAGCTTCAACTTAATTGCGTTCAATGCTCATTTGTGCTCTCTAGAGAAATCCCGCTGACGGTTAATTGCAGATAGCGTATAGGTCAATATCCAAGTAACCAGTCATCACAGAACGAACTGTACTTTTTGGACTGCACTTCAAATGTTAAAAGGTAATTGCCTTCTGCCTCGTTTTCTTAGTCATTAAGTCTACTTTACTTGCTGTAAACTTCCAAGATGACTGTTTGAAGAAGATTTTTTCAACTGTTACATTTTCTTTACATTTTCCAATATTAAAACAATTTTTTACTTTACTTGCAAACCAAAGGTGGGCTAGCCATCCGCTGAAAAAATTGGTGTACTGGATGATCAATAAAAAGCTAAATGTTTTAAGTTTGTCATTAAATTTGAAACACTAACCAAAACCACTTTACGGGACAAAAACGTATTGACTCTTAGTGGGAAGATTATGCAGACGATTCGTTGCCCAAGTAGATATAAGTGAACAAAATTTATGTTCAATCCTGTCGAGATAAACACTGCTCCCGAGATCTGCAAGTATGGAATAGACACTGAGAGCCTGGGATGAACAATTATCTAATGAAGAACAGATTTACGCTCTGATTTGTGGAGAAATCTGATACAGGGAAAATAAGGAGAAAGAGCGTAATCTGGAGTACATTACGCTAAAGAGAGGGTAAAAACCGAAAGCTTGTATAAAGTCACTAACGCACTTTTCTCGATCCATGGAAAATACTTCGCTTGAGAATTAAGCTGCGCTGCGTGTGACTACAAACCTCAACTAACTGTTGAACAAAACTCGGGTTATTTGCGGAAAAAATCAAGACGAAATAGATGGAGAACGCAGAGAGGCCCGATTTGAGTTCACCTCCACTGTTAATTGTTTTGCGTTTTCTAGTCAAATGTGGAAACAATTTCATCGATGTAATGGCAGTGAGATACATCTAAGTCGAGCATTATGCTCTAACGAAAAATTGAATTTTAGCCACAGTGATATAAGTGGCTAATCATTTATTGAGCGCCTTTCTACATAGTCGCAGCACTTACTTTCCAGTTATTAGCGAGCATATGACACGATGTGGTAGGAGTACATGAGGGTAAAAAGAAGTTGGCGTGTCCTTTCCAATTAACCGAATATGAGGTAGCTTAGTGCTTCTAACAGTCACATGTTAAGGACGGCACTACGTCAAACAGATCCGTACAGTATATGCAGATATAGCCAATGTAGCCGACTAGTAGTACTGTACCAAAAGCCTAGCACAAAATGATGTGAGAATACAACAGTAAGGACAGAATAAGACAACTAGTGTATAGAACTAGATCGAATTGAGTGTAGGGTCTATAAGGGACATATCTAACCTAGGTCATGAACTTACCCGCCATATAATGACACAATCGCTCCATTTCAGTCCGACGAGAGCTAGGGAAGAGCTAACGAAAAATGTGAACGAAAAACAGAAGCCGACGATTGCGGTTAGGATAAAGACGAGATATGCCGATCGAGCACCGACACCGCATAGTCTCCAAGTACTCTGATATAAAATTGTTTTAGAAAAGAATTCGTTGCTAGAGAAGCGGACGTATTACATAATAGTAACAAATTTAAAGCTTTAAACGAGCTAGCATATGCAGTGATTGACCATATTCTCACGAGGAGAAAATAGTGCCTCTTTGACACTTTAGTGGTACCGAGATTCTGTACTGAAGGAAATCTATGATGACAGTAGCAGTTTCTCAACGGTCCGGCATTTGCCGGGACCAACCATATTCTCACGAGGAGAAAATGATGCGGCGACAACTCTATGGTGGTACCGGGATCTGTGATGAATATTGTCACCGCCTTCTTCTCACGACGATTCGCATAAGCCACAAGTGGGAGGGTTCCAAGAAAAGCGAAACAATTCCTGTATGACGTTGACATTTTCAATAAAATCCTTTCTCACACAGCTAACAGACGAAGGAATGCCAGTGTAAGGGTTTCAAGCTGCTCGTCTAAAGACTTAAAGCTTGTTTGAAATCGCAGCAGTTTCCCAGACAACGAGTTCAGAATGCATCTCCATTACTAAGGACTTGTTCTAAAACAGGACGCTGAACCTTGAGCTTACTGCAGCACAACTACCACCTCTGATAACAAATGCCAAATGTAGAAAATTTTGCAAAAGGATTTACGTCTATATTGGTGGAAAATGTTATTTGAAACACCTCAAAAGCGACCTACTCTGAAGAAATGCCATCGAAATCTTTGAGACGGTGCAAGCTGATGCGAAATGCGACACTAGCATCTCCATTACTAAGGACTTGTTCTAAAACAGGACGCTGAACCTTGAGCTTACTGCACCACAACTACCACCTCTGATAACAAATGCCAAATGTAGAAAATTTTACAAAAGGATTTACGTCTATATTGGTGGAAAATGTTATTTGAAACACCTCAAAAGCGACCTACTCTGAAGAAATGCCATCGAAATCTTTGAGACGGTGCAAGCTGATGCGAAATGCGACACCACATGGTCAAAGCTGTTTGCTGCCTCAGTACGGTAGATGACGTGGTTATTCGAAGAGGACGAAAATGCATACGTATCGATGGTAAATCACTTTCAAATCTCCGCCGAAGCGCCGTTGAGCCGGTCGTGTATTAAATAATAAAAGCATCTTCTGGGAAGATCACCCAAACCATAAGTGAAGGTGTTCGTAGCTTAGACTAACCATGTTCATGAAGGAACGATTCCGGAATCACGGAATGTGCCTTGCGGACGTTACGATATCCCAACTTGACCATGACCATCGATGACGAATGTGCAAAAGAGAAATGAGAGGAAAATGTGCTGGAGGTCACAGTAGAAGTGAAGAAGGACAAACCACTATCGAGACACCAGAGATGCGGAGTTATGCAAGTATTTCATCAATGCCGTGGTTATATTTTCCAGAATACCCTACCATTAAAGAAGAGCTTGCGGTAGATAAAGAAGTAACGAGATTGTGACTTATGCCATAGCTTCAACTTAATTGCGTTCAATGCTCATTTGTGCTCTCTAGAGAAATCCCGCTGACGGTTAATTGCAGATAGCGTATAGGTCAATATCCAAGTAACCAGTCATCACAGAACGAACTGTACTTTTTGGACTGCACTTCAAATGTTAAAAGGTAATTGCCTTCTGCCTCGTTTTCTTAGTCATTAAGTCTACTTTACTTGCTGTAAACTTCCAAGATGACTGTTTGAAGAAGATTTTTTCAACTGTTACATTTTCTTTACATTTTCCAATATTAAAACAGGGCAGCGTGTGGCGCGGTGGTTGGAGGCGCCACAGCGGCGCGCACGTGAAATGCGCCCTTGGCCCACCAAGCCTTACATCCCTCCGGGGTCGACAAATTGGTACTAGACGTGTCTGGGAGGATAGCAGCACTGGCTTGATACATCGGCCGGCCACCGCTTGTCATTGTAAAGGCCAGATATGCATTCAATCACCTCCAACGATGCTTAATGAAGTCGAATGCATGGCGCATCCCTCAGGGATTGATTAACGCCGAGAGCTTTATCCTTTATCCTTTTATTAATATTAAAACAATTTTTTACTTTACTTGCAGACCAAAGGTGGGCTAGCCATCCGCTGAAAAAATTGGTGTACTGGATGATCAATAAAAAGCTAAATGTTTTAAGTTTGTCATTAAATTTGAAACACTAACCAAAACCACTTTACGGGACAAAAAGGTATTGACTCTTAGTGGGAAGATTATGCAGACGATTCGTTGCCCAAGTAGATATAAGTGAACAAAATTTATGTTCAATCCTGTCGAGATAAACACTGCTCCCGAGATCTGCAAGTATGGAATAGACACTGAGAGCCTGGGATGAACAATTATCTAATGAAGAACAGATTTACGCTCTGATTTGTGGAGAAATCTGATACAGGGAAAATAAGGAGAAAGAGCGTAATCTGGAGTACATTACGCTAAAGAGAGGGTAAAAACCGAAAGCTTGTATAAAGTCACTAACGCACTTTTCTCGATCCATGGAAAATACTTCGCTTGAGAATTAAGCTGCGCTGCGTGTGACTACAAACCTCAACTAACTGTTGAACAAAACTCGGGTTATTTGCGGAAAAAATCAAGACGAAATAGATGGAGAACGCAGAGAGGCCCGATTTGAGTTCACCTCCACTGTTAATTGTTTTGCGTTTTCTAGTCAAATGTGGAAACAATTTCATCGATGTAATGGCAGTGAGATACATCTAAGTCGAGCATTATGCTCTAACGAAAAATTGAATTTTAGCCACAGTGATATAAGTGGCTAATCATTTATTGAGCGCCTTTCTACATAGTCGCAGCACTTACTTTCCAGTTATTAGCGAGCATATGACACGATGTGGTAGGAGTACATGAGGGTAAAAAGAAGTTGGCGTGTCCTTTCCAATTAACCGAATATGAGGTAGCTTAGTGCTTCTAACAGTCACATGTTAAGGACGGCACTACGTCAAACAGATCCGTACAGTATATGCAGATATAGCCAATGTAGCCGACTAGTAGTACTGTACCAAAAGCCTAGCACAAAATGATGTGAGAATACAACAGTAAGGACAGAATAAGACAACTAGTGTATAGAACTAGATCGAATTGAGTGTAGGGTCTATAAGGGACATATCTAACCTAGGTCATGAACTTACCCGCCATATAATGACACAATCGCTCCATTTCAGTCCGACGAGAGCTAGGGAAGAGCTAACGAAAAATGTGAACGAAAAACAGAAGCCGACGATTGCGGTTAGGATAAAGACGAGATATGCCGATCGAGCACCGACACCGCATAGTCTCCAAGTACTCTGATATAAAATTGTTTTAGAAAACTGCTCTGTCAAGATACTACGAATGCACGAAAAGGTTTATAGAAAATCTTAAAATCACCTAGAATCACTGCCTCGGTAGAACTGAGTTTCGTTAGCAGCGGTATCGTTGAGTATAAGCAAAATATCAACGAACAAGTGATTAACTCACCATTATGAAGGTAATGTGCATGAGAGCAGAGAATAAAGCCATCACTGACATGGCCAGTCGACCAAAAAACGTTTCCGTAGGGGAGAAGTATGGCGAACTCATTGGGTGAATTTCGTCATCAAGATCGAAATAATCCATTTTGGCGACGCTGAATGAATAATTAGGAAATAAGTGGTATATGAAAGTGACCGTTGATTACCCTCAATCACCGACTGGTCGATGAAAACAATTTCAACAGACGTGTTACGTGAAAAACATTTTCATAATAGACGCAGTAATGACAGCTGGCAAAGTCGCCAATTCAATTCTTTCAACCACAAGGTTGCTGAGATAATTGGAAAACTCTGGACCGCAGGTGTCTATGGTGAGGAACGAACGCATCGTTGTCCTTCCTGGGGAGTAACGCGTTTACCGCCACACCATGCGGGTTCCTCGTTTTGCCCGTCTCTCATTTAGTTCTATCGCTCCTTTGCCATCAGTAATCATCCGTCAACGGGGTTGATCTGGGGAACCCACATCGGCATTGAACCCAGTTAAGCTGAGGCTGTAGTTGAAATGATAACATTTTATCTTTTATTTTCTGCCTACCACAGTTTTCGCGGCAGGTTACTAAGCAAAATACAACCACAATGTGGCAAAACATCGATAGAACTAGCTGAGAGACAGGCAAAACGAAGGACCCGCATGGTGTGGCGGTGAACGCGTTACTCCCCGGAAAGGACAATAACGCGCTCGTTTTAATCCATAGACGCCTGCGGTCCATAGATTTGAAAGTATCTCAAAAACGTTGTGGTTGTATTTCGCTTAGTAACCTGCCGTGAGAATTGTAGTAGGCAGAAAAGAAAAGAGAAAGAAATTGTGAATTCAATTCATAGCTGCTGCCCACATCTTATACTGGTATACTATTGTATGTTTCATGGTATACTATTGTTTCGATAGATAAAGAACTCTTCAAGAGGGAAGTTCTCTGTAACACTCCTAGCATCGCCCTCTCGATAACGGGATCGAAAACGGTGTCTACTCGTTGCTCTCAACCTGATTTTCTAGGTGCACGTTAAAGTGGCTAGAACAGGTCAATGGGCATGCAATGATGGACTTCTAACGCAAATAGACATTGCTTATGAATTTTGAGATAATCGCTCCACAATGAGGCATCAAAAACAATCTCATTCCTTATTTACATTGCCTTCGAGAGATCTATTCAAAGACCTTTCTTTCCACAAGGCTTTTCGTAGTATTTCTACAATGTTGCATGCGACTACTTGGTATCGCCATGTCGATTCTCTCTCTTGAGTCAAACATCGGTTTAGAAAGCCAAAGCACATCGGACCGCTCAAATGACGCAACCTTAGCCGGCACTGCTCTTTTACAAAAGCGATTGTTGGCTGGATGTCGATCGATAATGATTTCTTTAGATTTCGAGAAACCATTGTGCTTCAATCGGTTATCTGTTTCACATCTGGTCCTGTGGTTCGTCGACTGACTCGAGCGTAAGCCAGTAACTCCTCCATTTTTCCCTGTGGCGCACTATAGTAGCCAAGTAGGTTCTGTTTGCTCTAGGCACTATTGGAGAATCATATCTTTTTTTTAGGCTCTTCGTGAAGAACTCTAACCATCGGTTCGGTGGTCTTCCTGCAGTACCTTTGACAACCCGAAGAACCCAGTCGCTAACCGCTTTTATCCATCGGTTGTTATTACGCACTGCGTCGTGTCCGGCTCATCTTATCCTCGACTGTTTTGATCACAGAATGGCACCCTCGATTGTTGATCGTTAACAGAGGTCGGAGCTTCAGATCCCGCCCTTTTCCTGTATGAAACGGGATACTCCAAGCATCGTCCTTTCGACAGCGCATTCGATAACGCTGAGTGATCCTTCATTTTCCTTACCTAGCGACCAGGTTTCTGATGCATACGTTAGGACAGGAAGAACCGTCGAGTCGAAAAGGTGGGCACGGAGTCGGGTGTTCTTTGTTCTCTTCACTACATCCTCGATGCTTTTGAAAGCTCCCAAAGCCGCTCGTTTCTTTCTGCTCAGCTCTGGAGCTAAGTAGTTTATCATATTGATTTCCCCACCTAGATAAAAAATACTGGAGCATTTTGAGATATTTGTTCTGTTGAGCGTGAATAGTACATAGGAAAACAATGATAGTTTTCGTGAAATTTGCTCGAAGACCATTCTTTCCACAGGATTTGCTAAAATCGGTAAGCATTCGCTCCGCCTAGCCTATTTTTGATGTTATGAGACCAATGTCATCAGTGATGTAATTGAAGATGATGTGATTGCTGACCATCCATTTTCATTGCCATGTTTTCCCATTCCAACGCTCTCATGACGCATTAGAGGGTGCCAGAAAATAATTTCGGTGAGATGGCATCGCCTTGCCTAACCCCTCTTTTGATATCGATGTTAGTACCGTTGTAGCATACAGGACGATAGTTACGAAGATCCTTTCGGTCTCCTTTCTTAGGCAGGATGACCGTGCGCGACGTCCTCCACTGGTCTGGGATTTTTTCCTTTTGAAGGTATGCTGTTATATGGTCTGCGAGAAGTACATGTAAATTGTAGCCTCCAGCTCTAAGGAAATAGGCGGTGATATCGTCTGGTCCTGGAGCTGTGCCTCTTTTCAGGCTTTCTATCGCAACCCGAACCTCCAACGGAAGTGGTGTGTTTCTCCAGCGGGGATATTAGGGTCCGGGACAGGGATTGTGGAGCTAAAACAGTCGCTATAGAACGTTTCCATTATTAATTTCATATCACGGCGAGAAGTTTTGACGATCTCATCTTCGTTCATTAGGGCTGACAGCGGAACCTTATAATCACATAAGTTCCGACGGCATTTTTTTAGACTGTTTCTTTTCTCTGCTGCTTCCAGTAGTTTTTTTTGCTTGTACCGTTGTAGATTTTCCTGCAACGCTCTTTTGCAGCTGGCACTTTTACTAACTGCGCCAAGCTTGTTGCAGTGGGATCAAGCTTCAGTTTCCTTTTGTTTTCGAGCAACTACTTAGTATTGGTGAAGATGCGATCCGATTTTCTTGCCTGAGGAACAGAGGCGGATTCGGCACAGCTTTTCAGTCCTTCGACAAGCAGCTTGTAGTTTTGGGTCAAGTCTTCTTTAATCTGATCTGCCAGCCACGTTTGGATAGGACTTCGTTCAGAATGTTCTCGTCATATAAAGCTAGACTTTTTCCTCGTGGCCGGTGAAGATAGTTCTTTTCCAGCTAGCGGCTTAATCGAATCTTCGCGCGAAGAAGGCGGTGATCAGAACCAGCACAGAATGATGGGACTACCGATGTGTCAAGTAGGCACCATCTTCTGTTTGTCAGAATATTTTCGATCTCTACATGAGTCATGCCGTTGGGAGACTCCCATGTCCAGCGGCGGCTTTTTTTCTTCTGGAAAAACGAGTTTCCATGGATGAGACGTGCTGCCGATAGGAGTCCTGCGAGATGGTTGCCATTCTCATTTCTTCTAGTAATCCGTAATTTCCGATCCTATATTTGGTCTCGTTGGCCTTTCCTATTCTAGCGATGAAGTCTCCGACAACAAATTTATGATAAGCTTTATCATTATTGAGATACGTATACTTCATGTTAGGCTGGGAAAGCTTTAGTCGAGTTACGAAGTTCAAGTTTTTTTTTGTTATGGCAATGTTTATTTTATTTTAAGGTTTAATAGTACCCAGGATCGACTTTCTATTGACCTCGCCATTGGATTATGAATTCGTCGTTTTCTCTCTTAGAAATCGCAAGTTTGTTAAACAGCATACGTTTACTTCCATACAATAACACACATACAACACAATCGTAGCTGACGTTTCGGCAGAATCGCCTTCTTCAGAGCCTGGAAGGGTACACTAACACGCAACTTACTAGGTCAAACACTTCAACAGCACAAGCAGAAAGATGAAAATCTAAGCGATAATTACAAAATCTACGGATTCTCGAAAAAACCCACTGCTTTTTTCATCTGTCTTCCACCGAGGAAGAACAGCCGCTCAGAGTCGCATATGGCAGACTACTGTAGCACCTCGCCTCAGCGATCGATACAAAGGTAAGGGGCGAGATCCCGCGTAATCTCGGTACATTCCTCCCTGCTATTCATTGTAGGATTTTTGGCATTTATCCAAAAAGCCTCAAGAAGCTTGCACGTTGGTGTTTTGGCATCCTGTACTACGATAGCGACTTTAATGTCAAGATCGTCTCCGCTATGTTTTTGTATCCTATGCGTGCCTAGTGGCGTGCCTTGTTTTGCTTTTCGTTTGCCATCTAGGTGTTCTTTTATGCGGATGTCTGCCCGTTTCGCCAATATATTCGTCTTCGCAAGCACCACATGAGATTAGGTATATCGTGCCTGAACTCATGCAGTCGCCGTCTCTGCCATAAGGACAAATTACGCATACAAGCGGTTACGAACTAACTGGCGACGAAGAGCATTCGGTGGTACTTCAATTATCGCTACCGATTCCTCTAGATCTGCCCTTCTTAAGCATCGTTTTATCGCTGCACTTATTTCATCGTTAATGAAGAGCAAGATAAACGGGACCTTGTTTTGGCCAAACCGTTCTTTCGGAGCGTCGCTCTTTCTCGAAATTTATCTCATGGGGTTACAATTTCGTAGCCATTGGAGATGGCTATTTGCCGAGCCAAGTCGCGCAATTCTTTCCTTAGTTCCCTATTTGTGCACACAGAGGTGGCTGTTTGAAACATGTTTTTCACAAGCCTCCTCTTTGTGTGCGAAGGGTGACAAGTAAGGGAGTGAACCAGGATGTTTTTGTTACTTGGTTTTCGATACCATTTTTTCATGTAGCCGCTAATCGATAAGTTAATTTGAACGTTTAAAGACGGGTGCCAGTTGTTCTTCGGTTTCTCCCGGGTGAACTTGTTGTACTGTGACTGCTCGTTCAATAACTCGAAGCATGTGCCCATCTCTTGCTGTGTACAAAAGACGACAAAACAATCGTCTATATATCTGTAGTAGAGTAGCGACCGGAGACCGAGAAATGGGGCTGCCACTATAGCTTTCTATGACACTGGAGAAAAACTGTTTCTCGGACCATGCGACAGAAGAGGCGTAGGCGGTGTCGGCGTTCTCGTCAACACGAGTTTGTCCATGAACATCGATTCATTCGAACAGATTACAACCCGAATAGGACGTTTACGATTAAAAAGGTGTAAGTCAACACCGGCCTTGACAATCTTCGGCGTTTAGGCGCCAGCATCAAACTATGACGAAGAAGAAGTCGAAGCGTTCTAAATGGACTTGGAGACGTTCTACAGCGAAGACCATACATCCTTCAAGGTCATCATTGGAGATTTCAATGCCAAAATCAGACCAAGAAGATCGTCTGAGGAACGTCACATTGGAAACCACGGATTAGAATAAAACGAACAATGTGAGCAGAAATCTGGGTTTATCATGGCGACCAAGACCATCCACGGTAACTCGCATTTCCAGAAGCGCCACCCTCAACGTTGAATGTGGGTGTTTTCCGATAGAGAGTACCATAACGAAATAGAGCACGTCATAGTAAATAGGAAGTTTTGCCTAACCGATGTCGCTGTTGTCCAAAAATTTTACACGGGTTCAGAACACCGTCTTCTTCGTGCAAGATTTCATTTTTCGCCAAAAAGAGAAAAAGCCGCTAAATTCAAAAACCGAAATCCCGGAATCACCACAAACTGGGACTTATTCAACTCATTAGTCGGCTTTTGGGAAGATGCCGTTGTCGACAACACCGACGAGAAATACGATCGGCTCATTCAACATCTTCACGTTAGCGCCATGAAAGCTGAGAGTTCGAAGGTCACCAAGACGTAATTTCCGATCCTATATTTGGTCTCGTTGGCCTTTCCTATTCTAGCGATGAAGTCTCCGACAACAAATTTATGATAAGCTTTATCATTATTGAGATACGTATACTTCATGTTAGGCTGGGAAAGCTTTAGTCGAGTTACGAAGTTCAAGTTTTTTTTTGTTATGGCAATGTTTATTTTATTTTAAGGTTTAATAGTACCCAGGATCGACTTTCTATTGACCTCGCCATTGGATTATGAATTCGTCGTTTTCTCTCTTAGAAATCGCAAGTTTGTTAAACAGCATACGTTTACTTCCATACAATAACACACATACAACACAATCGTAGCTGACGTTTCGGCAGAATCGCCTTCTTCAGAGCCTGGAAGGGTACACTAATACGCAACTTACTAGGTCAAACACTTCAACAGCACAAGCAGAAAGATGAAAATCTAAGCGATAATTACAAAATCTACGGATTCTCGAAAAAACCCACTGCTTTTTTCATCTGTCTTCCACCGAGGAAGAACAGCCGCTCAGAGTCGCATATGGCAGACTACTGTAGCACCTCGCCTCAGCGATCGATACAAAGGTAAGGGGCGAGATCCCGCGTAATCTCGGTACATTCCTCCCTGCTATTCATTGTAGGATTTTTGGCATTTATCCAAAAGGCCTCGAAGAGTTTTCGCCTTGGTGTTTTTGTATCCCGTGAGAGGATGGCGACTTTTATATCAAAATCGCCTCCGCTATGCTTTTGTATCCTATGCGTGCCTTGTTCCGCTTTTCGTTTGCCATTTAGGTGTTCTTTTATGCGGATACATAAAGGTCTGCCCGTTTCGCCAATATATTCGTCTTCGCAAGCACCACATGAGATTAGGTATATCGTGCCTGAACTCATGCAGTCGCCGTCTCTGCCATAAGGACAAATTACGCATACAAGCGGTTACGAACTAACTGGCGACGAAGAGCATTCGGTGGTACTTCAATTATCGCTACCGATTCCTCTAGATCTGCCCTTCTTAAGCATCGTTTTATCGCTGCACTTATTTCATCGTTAATGAAGAGCAAGATAAACGGGACCTTGTTTTGGCCAAACCGTTCTTTCGGAGCGTCGCTCTTTCTCGAAATTTATCTCATGGGGTTACAATTTCGTAGCCATTGGAGATGGCTATTTGCCGAGCCAAGTCGCGCAATTCTTTCCTTAGTTCCCTATTTGTGCACACAGAGGTGGCTGTTTGAAACATGTTTTTCACAAGCCTCCTCTTTGTGTGCGAAGGGTGACAAGTAAGGGAGTGAACCAGGATGTTTTTGTTACTTGGTTTTCGATACCATTTTTTCATGTAGCCGCTAATCGATAAGTTAATTTGAACGTTTAAAGACGGGTGCCAGTTGTTCTTCGGTTTCTCCCGGGTGAACTTGTTGTACTGTGACTGCTCGTTCAATAACTCGAAGCATGTGCCCATCTCTTGCTGTGTACAAAAGACGACAAAACAATCGTCTATATATCTGTAGTAGAGTAGCGACCGGAGACCGAGAAATGGGGCTGCCACTATAGCTTTCTATGACACTGGAGAAAAACTGTTTCTCGGACCATGCGACAGAAGAGGCGTAGGCGGTGTCGGCGTTCTCGTCAACACGAGTTTGTCCATGAACATCGATTCATTCGAACAGATTACAACCCGAATAGGACGTTTACGATTAAAAAGGTGTAAGTCAACACCGGCCTTGACAATCTTCGGCGTTTAGGCGCCAGCATCAAACTATGACGAAGAAGAAGTCGAAGCGTTCTAAATGGACTTGGAGACGTTCTACAGCGAAGACCATACATCCTTCAAGGTCATCATTGGAGATTTCAATGCCAAAATCAGACCAAGAAGATCGTCTGAGGAACGTCACATTGGAAACCACGGATTAGAATAAAACGAACAATGTGAGCAGAAATCTGGGTTTATCATGGCGACCAAGACCATCCACGGTAACTCGCATTTCCAGAAGCGCCACCCTCAACGTTGAATGTGGGTGTTTTCCGATAGAGAGTACCATAACGAAATAGAGCACGTCATAGTAAATAGGAAGTTTTGCCTAACCGATGTCGCTGTTGTCCAAAAATTTTACACGGGTTCAGAACACCGTCTTCTTCGTGCAAGATTTCATTTTTCGCCAAAAAGAGAAAAAGCCGCTAAATTCAAAAACCGAAATCCCGGAATCACCACAAACTGGGACTTATTCAACTCATTAGTCGGCTTTTGGGAAGATGCCGTTGTCGACAACACCGACGAGAAATACGATCGGCTCATTCAACATCTTCACGTTAGCGCCATGAAAGCTGAGAGTTCGAAGGTCACCAAGAGACGTCTGTCTCCAGAAACTCTCGAGCTAATACGCCAGCGTGGAATCGCACGAGCTGCAGGAAACCGCGAACTAACGTCCAGCTTGCAAAACAATGCAGACAGGCGATAAAAGACGATCTTAAAGAGAGAAGAGCAGCAGTAATGGTCGAAGCTGCAGAGGTTGGGAAATCATTCGCAAAGGCCGCCGAAGCTTCGCCACTTACAAGACCAAGATGGTTGTACTCCGACGCCCAGACGGAAAAATAACAGCGTTCAGAAAAGCAATGGAGAAAATCATCCACGATTACTACTCAGATTTTTTCGATAGCCACTTTCACTTCCCGTATTATAAAATAAATGAAGATGGATATGGTGTTCCACCGGTTCTCCCTTCTGAAATCCGATATGCCATTTCGTCGGTGAAAAATCGAACAGCACCAGGTCTGGAGAGGATAGGATCAGAACATCTGAAGAACCTTCTCCCAGTCCTCGTAAGCACACTGGCTCGGCTCACCTCACGTTACCTGTCTGAATGCAAGATCCCTACCCTGTGGAAGACCAGCAAGACCGCGTTGTTGTTCAAGAATTGCGACCTACACCATATAGACAACTATCGCCCAATCTGATTGCTGTCTGTCGTCTACAATCTTTCTATTCGAGTCATCCTGAGCAGGATTGACGAAACAATGGACGATGGACAATAATTTGAGTAAGTAGGGTTTCTAAAAGAATTTAGTACGATGGACCACCTTCAAGGCGATACAATCTCTCCAAAACTATTTACAGCCACCCTCCAGAACGTCATGTCAACATTGGAATGGGATAATGTGGAAGTGAAAATCGATGGTCGGCAGATACATTACCTTCGCTTTGCTGATGATATCGTTCTTATAACACCAGACATTAGCCAAGAGGAACGTATGCTTGCGGACTTTGACAAAGCGTGTGGAAAGATTGGTCTTCGACTAAATCTGAAGAAAACGATGTTCATGAAGAACGGATTGGTTTCGTGTTCCCCATTCACGCTCAACGGTATAGAGAATTCCTCTATCATATAGATTTCTCTATCTACCTAACCAATACGTTTGATGGATCGATGGAGATCGCGCCACCACAGCGTCGCGTACGTGCTCTGCGTCCATATCCCGTCCTGGCCAATGGGAACGCCGCTCGCTTGCACGTATCCACGCCCACGAGCAGTGCCACCTTGCCCCGGCGACGCCTCAGAGATTGGCGTTGCCAACTTCATCATTAATTCCCTCTCGCTCAATCCTTTCTTGCCGATTCATTTTGCTTTGTGTGTAATGATATTAAATAAAATCCTTAGCTCTCACACTACTGATACATTGTCATCGTTCATTCTCATATAATCGCGTTGATGGTTTAACATAAGTTGAATATTCGCATTACTCACAGGTTCCTTACAACTCTTCATATTCTTGCGCTGTGGGCCGGGCCACTATAGTCATTCATAATCACCTCAATTCATTTGCATTTATTTTAATTCATCCTCACTTATCCTCAGTAATCCGAGGACTATTGTATCTTAGGACTATCTGTATTCTTAGGCAATGGTGGCACCCATCGATGTTCAAACTTCACGTTGCTGACATGACGCCTGACCGTGTTTCGTAGATGACTCATCATTCACTCTCCATAGCCTCGTCAACGCTCATGTAACTTACTGACCCACTCGCAAGCCCCACATGTAGTCTCCTTCTCCACCCACAGCATACTCTCCCCTTAGCCTCTGCACAGGCCACGATTTGTGTTAGCGTGGCAATGTGCACGGCTAACCTCCAGTTACTTATATGTTTATTATCACTGTTATTGTTGTATCATTGTTGTCATAATATTGCAATGCCATTATCTCGCTATTCGTCTTATTTCACTACCATGGCCGTTTATCACTTTAACTTACATAATTCATATGTTAATCCTTATATCGCTATGTAATTGTTGCTATATTATTGTATATAAAGGTTTAATTACCCAAGTTTGAGGTTTTTATGCTCTTTGTGTTCTTGTGCTGTGGTCCCTACAAACGGAACGAATATCACGGAATGCTCCAGTTATGTCTATCTAGGTCGGGAAATCAATATGATGAATGGCTTAACTCCAGAGTTGAGCAGAGGGAAACGAGCGGCTTGGGGAGCTTTCAAGAGTATCGAGGATGTAGTGAGGAGAACAAAGAGCACCCTACACCGTGCCCATCTTTTCGACTCAACGGTCTTCCTGCCTTAACGTATGCATCAGAAACCTGGTGGCTGGGTAAGGAAAATGAAGGATCACTCAGCGTTATCGAATGCGCTGTCGAAAGGACGATGCTTGGAGTATCCCGTTTCATATTGGTAAAGGGCGGGATCTGAAGCTCCGACCTCCATTAACGATCAAAAATCGAGGGTGCCATTCTGTGATGAAAACAGTCGAGGATAAGATGAGCCGGACACGCAGAGCTTAATGACAACCGATGGATAAGAGCCGTTAGCGAGTGGGTTCTTCGGGTTGTCAAACGTACTGCAGGAAGACCACCCACCCGATGGTTAGAGTTCTTCACGAAAGCCTAGAAGAAAGATATGATGCTCGACGAGTCCCTAAAGCACGCACAACTCACTGGGTTACTCTTGTGCGCGACAGGGAAAAATGGAGGATTTACTGGCGCCCGCTCGAGTCGCTCGACGATCAACGGGACTACAGCTGGTACAGGTGATCCACACTAAGGTTAAGTCAAAGTCCGTCTACTACAGTGATATGAAAGTATAATGTAGACACAGGAAGGGCGTAAAGATCGACGTCCCGGAAAAGACAATAGCGCATTCGTTCTCCACCATAGACACCTGCGGTCCAGAGTTTTGCAAATATCTCAGCTTCATTAAAGTTATGAATTTGAGTTCCAAACACAGTGTTTGTTGATAAGTTCTACAGAAAACGATCGAGCAGGTTTCTTCTATACGTAGAGCAACCCATTATTAGAGGTTCTACATCACTTCAGGTTGCATGAGGATACCCTTTTGGAGAGTATTTTCAAGGAGGTCGTTGAACTAACAACGTTTTACTGCACCTTTTTTGCAAAGTTGAATTACTGAATTTAACTGATACGGGCTTAGTTACCAAGTTGTCCTTTACTGATGACTCATTCGTTTTCCTATTTATCACATGAATAGCCAATACTCTTGGAAATTCTTCGAAAACGAAAAATTCTTTTACAAAATTGTTTTCGAAGGCTTAAGTGCTGGAACGAGAAGTAGTAGCAAATGTCCAAAAAATTGGAACAGTATATTGCGTCGAAATCATAAGTCATCTTGTGTTACACGTGAAGCCGCTCCAATTACAGCTCCTAATCTGAACTATATTTTCATATCACTGTAATTAACGAATTCCATTTAACTTCGGTGTGGATGATCAATAATTTTTTTTAAATTTTTAGCATAAAGAAATTTGTCATAGAACGTCTCTTCGGGCAACACTTGGACGCCTTCGTCTTTCCAAGAGCCTATGACCCTAGTCGAGGTCCACAGTTGCTCGTCTTTTCGATAAAGTGTCTTCGTTGTCGTGCTGAAGCAAATCTTTTTTTAGCGGAATACCGCTTGAATAAAGGTACTATTACGCTTTTATGATTCTACGGATCTCACTCATATGAGGGATCTCGAGCCGATTAGACGCGAGGCTACGTGGCGCGTCCCCAAATGGCGGATAGGGGGTTAATCGCGGACCAAAAGCGACCTTTGCTTCCCTGAGACGCAGGTGGATCCAGGGAATGAGCATTGTGTTTCTGCCCAAAAAGCTATACATGAGAATTAAAAAGTTAACACAATAAAAGAAATAGGCCTCGTCTTCTGACCCCGAATGAGCTGCCGATTCGGTAGCGTTAGGTAGGACGAGCACGGAGAAGTTGCTGAAATCTCTGAGCCATTCTAAGCTACCTAGATCGTAAAGAACTGAGATGAAGATGTGTAGCTGCAATGTGCGCTCACCTGCACCCGAGTACTGGATAGACGATTTGCTCATGCAAACAAGAAGGGTAAGCCTGGTCGAGTCGAGATGACCCCACCCATTCAACGGCGTCTATGACACCGAAAAAGAAGTTTTTCAAAAGATGATAACTGTACTGTACATTCAGTACTATGTTGAATTGTTTCCTTCCAATGTTTGTTGTTTTGTGTCATTCTCTTGGATTGTAAGTTGGACCACCATTGCAGATATGACATGTAATGAGAAATATCCTTGCGAAAATTGCAAAGTTTTCAGAGATATACTGAGAGCTCATATATGGTTAGGGGTTATTTGCATTCCGCACATCATCCTGTTTGTCATACTGTCACCAAATCACGAAATGTCAACAAACAACAGCCTTGAGGAGGATGAGTCTCGTAAAATATATCATAAACCCATACTGTTCATGAGGATGTCCAAAGTTTTTTCTTCCGCTCCAAATCACTAGGCATGTATTGTGATCAAAAGCGCAGACCATTTGTTGAAGATAATAAGGTGACGAATAACGATCTGAAGTCTAACGCAATGGTAGGCGCATGAACTGAAACCCACCGTAAGATTACATTTCTTCACCAAAACCCAAACAAATACCAACTCCCTGAAAGCTTTCTGATATGGAATGGACACAAAGTGTACTACTGAAGTCAGTCGTGCCAGTTTATTCATTTCGTTAAATAGATTGGAAATATTGGTGTGTCTTGAAGTGTGCGGTGCGCAACCTACCTTATAGCTATTTGTAAATTAAGTAGGAAAATATACTAGGCTCGCTCGGCTCTTTTATGTGGGACATTTTGTACTAGGAAATCCTTAAATCCAGACGTTCATTGACTTAATCTGTGGGAAAAGAGTTTCTGTTTACAGACAAAAATGTGTCCTAACACCAGCATGCCTTAATGCTAAACCTATTTCCTTCAATTCTAGATCCAATGTTCAAACTTCCTTTCATGCTGGATAACCCTCACCGAAAGGTCATCCCTTACTTAGCACCTAGATCGATTAGTGTCCATTCGCCATCTTTTGCCAATTTGTTGGTGATGGTCCCTTACATTTCACAGACGTGATAATCTATGCAACTGAGAATAATAAACGAAAAGCTCGTACACAGACAGAAGACGCAGCTAAATTAAAATGGATGAACCACTGAGGTTTCGTACATTTGACATAAACAAGGGTAAACAATATTTTTTTTTAGATAAGTGTTCCTAGAAATTGTCTGTATAATTTTGATGAGAGTCTGTGAATGTTAAAAAAAGCGTCCCAGTTGTTGGTTTTTGCTCTTAGATATGTAGAGGGCGTTGTAATTATTTAGAAGTACTCTGAATGAGGAAACGCAATTTTCTTACTTTTGCTTATTCATAAGGACGGTGGAAGCGCAGCAGTTTGAGATACTACTAAATGCGCTCATTATGCAAGCTCGACTCTATGCAGGACCAACCAACCCACCATTTTCTATGGTCTGTAAATTGAAACAGGTTTCTCTTGATGAAGTTTACTGGTCATAAAGTGTCATGTGCTTCAGGTACAGAAGACGTTGGAGCGCTCTAACACAACCATCCCTGGATTACAGTATGATGAAGTCGACCCAAATTTATCGATATTTATGGGAAGTACAAATCTGGCATGCGGCAGCTGAGTCCACACTCAGATTCAAATGTCTCCTTGGATAAACGATATAACCGATACCGGGCACAAGCGAAGTGATAGGAGTGCTGGAATACGCACAATTTGTGTTGGTAAGCAATACAATAACGAAAAACTTTTGTAGATGCTGCAGATAACTGCTGTTCAAACAACTTTTATCTTCACGAAAAGATTGCTTCACGGATGCCCACTTTCTGCTCGATTCCACAGCCATCTATACCTCAATTCTGAGTCACCGTTTAGTCGACGGTATAAAAAATGTTTTCTGCATTTCGCGAAAAAATGTAACGGCATTGTAGCATGGAAAGAAAGAAATTCGCTAGGTAGAAAGCTCGTGTGCATATTGTTGTGAACTTCTGCAATGACGTTCAAATTCAATGAGGAGGAACCACAGAGTGGATGTCATGTAGTTGCAGAATGCATGAATGAGTTAGAAAATATGAACAAAGCTTAAAAGATAGCATTTCATGCTTTATATAACATGCTGACAACAACTAAGACAATTCTAAGCCATAGGACTTTTTTTCAATCCAGTTCGTTAAAGGAAGCATCCACATAGTGGAGTGGTGAACGTGTTAGCCCTCCGAGAACGTAGTATCGCTTTCGTTCCCCACCGCAGACACCTGCAGGCCGGAGCCTTGCAAATATGTCAGCATCATTGTGGTTGTATCACACATAATTCCCTAAAATGAAAAATTATAAAAGGCAGTTAATAAAAGGTTTGTATCATTTCAGCATAATTATGGCTGCATTTCACGTTATAGCCTGCCTTGAAAAATTGTAGAAGAGAGGAGATAAAATGTTAAGAATATGGTATATTTGCTGATTATGCTTTCGCAGGACGTGACGAGATCATCGTTGAGCGGTGCACTGGATACGGTTACTCACTCCAATTTTTTTTGCTTTTTTTTAGGTGCAACAGTTTTTCATTAAAAGATCTCACCACATTCATGACAGCATTGCTTTTGTATTTCGTAGAACCTTAAAGTACTGCGAATAAATCATCTCTGCAATTCCAATCTACTTATTTACAGAGAAGTGTTCTTTTCGTCCAAATTTGGCATGTGTGTTTGGATCTGTTCTAGCCCGTTGTTGTTTTGCAGAAGAGATTTCATCATGTGGTTACAGTACCAAAATTGGGCAGCTTTCTATGTGCTTGCACCACTGTCCATCCCCCAAACAAGATTTATCATAAATATTTTTTTTTTGACCAAGCTGCTGGAACAATCAAAATGTCTATTATTTTTCCACCTTTTTGAGGTTTATATTATCAAACTGCTTAATAGTTGAAACCATTGGATGTATTCGTTCGTTGATAATTTAAATAACTAGTTTTGATCTATCTAGTAAACAAATTTATTAGGCTAACCTTCCTACATCTTCGCTTTCTTCAAAGCCGATGTTCTTAGCTGATGTCCACAAATAGTTTCTATTTTTGATGTGACATCTTCGCGGTCCCATCGAGTCCTATCCTCGTCGGTAGAACACCGCTCAAATGAGGCAACGCTTTTTCATGCAGGAAGGCCGTTGTTGACACGATTGTCTGGTGACAATAAGATAGCAAAAG
The DNA here is from genome assembly GCA_009735665.1 of Angiostrongylus cantonensis. Classification (NCBI taxonomy): domain Eukaryota; kingdom Metazoa; phylum Nematoda; class Chromadorea; order Rhabditida; family Metastrongylidae; genus Angiostrongylus; species Angiostrongylus cantonensis. The sequence goes on along the minus strand of MQTX01000146.1, from coordinate 11,140 downwards.
AATAAGTGTTGATTAGTTGCTGGGGGTTTAAAAGAACAAATATTTTTTTTTGACCAAGCTGCTGGAACAATCAAAATGTCCATTATTTTACCACCTTTTTGAGGTTTATATTATCAAACTGCTTAATAGTTGAAACCATTGGATGTATTCGTTCGTTGATAATTTAAATAACTAGTTTTGATCTATCTAGTAAACAAATTTATTAGGCTAACCTTCCTACATCTTCGCTTTCTTCAAAGCCGATGTTCTTAGCTGATGTCCACAAATAGTTTCTATTTTTGATGTGACATCTTCGCGGTCCCATCGAGTCCTATCCTCGTCGGTAGAACACCGCTCAAATGAGGCAACGCTTTTTCATGCAGGAAGGCCGTTGTTGACACGATTGTCTGGTGACAATAAGATAGCAAAAGAATAAGTGTTGATTAGTTGCTGGGGGTTTAAAAGAACGTCGATTCGTGAAATATTGTTTTGTAGTTATTTGATATACAAGATGACGTTGACGAATGCACAGTAAATACAACTCAGAATAGTTATTATCATTATTCTGGTTCTTTCTCGTATAAATCAATTGCTGCCACAAGTTTCCCTTCACCTACAGGTACCTTTTCCGGATCATGTTACTAGTACACGTTGCGATCTCGAGACTTGGCATTCAAACCATTTGCACTCTACATCTACATCTATTCTTCTTAGTTGTTGCACTTGTGTGTATACGTGACGATTCTCTGCCAAATTTGCAATTTCGTAGCCCCTTCGATCCACTGGTGATCTGTGGATGCGTAACAATTTCTTATCCCACTGCCACCCGACCATACATAGAAGGCAACAACGTCCAATATCTTAAATTTCCCAATATATCACTTCAACAGTATTCGATATTTTGCCACTGCTAGTGTCCTTTAATTGTCTTGTTACCGTCTCAATCTAATGATCACCTTTTTCCTTTTGCTTTTTACAGCTAAGATCATACAGTCATCATTTCGCTAGTCATCTGCAGCATTAAGCTAAAAGGAGATTTTAAAAAAATCAGGCAGCAATCCCTTAGTAATACAATCGCTAATGGTTGCGAGTTTAATAGTTATAATTCTACTACTTCTACTCTCCTATGTCAAGCAACCGTGAAAATCTCTCGATTTTTCCGCAAAATTTATGATGGTAATTGACGATTCCTACTTACTCAATCACAGCATGCCATTTCTCCAGTGCAGGCAAACCGCTTCTAATAATGGTCATTCAGAAATAAAAAAGCCTTCTTAACAACATCATTTATAATGTCATATCCTGCGTCAGGGTGCGTGTGGCGCAGTGGTTGGAGGCGCCACTACGACACGCACGTGGAATCGATTTCTGCGTCCATGGCACACCAAGCCTTCCAGCCCTACGGGGTCGGCAAATTGGCGCCAGACTTGTCTGGGAGGATAGCAGCACTCGCTCGATAAATCGGCAAGCCACCGCGAGTCATTGTAAAGGCCAGATATGCATTCAATTACCTCCAAGGATACCTAATGAAGTCGATTGCATGGAGCATCCCTCAGGGGCTGATCAACGCCGAGAGCATTGTAGGATTACTACGAAAAGCCTTGTGGAAAGAAAGGTCTTTGAATCGATCTCTCGAAGGCAATGTAAATGAGGAACGAGATTGTTTTTGATGCCTCATTGTGGAGCGATTATCTCAAAATCCATAAGCAATGTGTATTTGCGTTAGAAGTCTATCATTGCATGCCCATTGACCTGTTCTAGCCACTTCAACGTGCACCTAGAAAATCAGGTTGAGAGCAACGAGTAGACACCGTTTTCGATCCCGTTATCGAGAAGGCGATGCTAGGAGTGTTACAGAGAACTTCCCTCTTGAAGAGTTCTTTATCTATCGAAACAATAGTATACCATGGCCATCTTGCAGTCGCACACCAGATACCTCAATGTAACATTTATAATGTACTCGATCAATTACGTTCAGTGTTCCAGGCACAATAGCGGTTCAGATTTCGCTTTGGTCGCCCAGCAACGATGGCTTACCTGAATCTTTCGAAAAGTAACAGTGCTAAAAACCTACTTAATGTAACGTCACATTTTGCTTGCAGTAGTCGCAGCAGTCCATCACACCTTTTGTGGCATTCGTCGCCGTTTCAGATTTAGCAAACTATCTAAGGCTCACCTCTCATTTGCTGCCTATTCCTTTATCATGAGAGTGTATGATGTGAGATATAGCCACTGAGATGCTGAGATACCTGAAAAACTCCGGACGGAAAGAGGTATAACTGGTTCGATTTCCACGGCAGACACCTGCGATCGGGGTCGGTTTTAAAAGCGCGTAACGGCTAGTAAAATGTCAACATTTATACTTCAAACACGGAAGCAACTAAAGCAACAGGATCTCATTAAGTTGGAAACGATCTCTCGGGAACAATAAGTTGTCGTCAATTGCCGAGAATTGAGTGGGAGGGGTAGTGTTTCTCCAGTTATGCTCTGACTCTAATGGAATTCGTGGGAGGCTACAGTTGCAAAATATGCGCCTACATCCAGGTGCAAGATGTTGATGCCAATTTGCTGTTGGAGCGTAGAAATAAGAGCATTGTAACTATTACAGTATGAATATAACCAACCGCAATACTAGCAGACTTTCATCTAATTCGCTGTACTACACTTTTTTATTTCAACAACACTAATTCTAGGTGTTCCTCAACTCTTCAATGAATTACCACGTGCGCTCACAAATAATAGCAAAACAACGATCATAAGATCTCAACTATAACAAATATACGCAGTAAAATGACCGGCACATTCAGACAGTATATGAAGCATTTGGGAAAAATAGCACTGGTAAAAATTCCTATACAATAGTTTGATGTGATATAAAACGGGAGTAATGATATTGGACGGTGTTGGCTTCGAAGCATGCTCGGGCGAGCGTGGGATAAGTTACTCCTATGCACATACAGGTCGCACTGGCCGATCGCGAGAGCCAAAGTTGGCTGAGGATCGCTACGTATACACACAAAGTGCAAGAACCAAAAAGAATGGGTGCAGATACAGGATCAGAAGGGCGAAGTGCCAAACGTCGAGATGAGAAGGTAGTAGCATGCTTCAGGAAAAGAACCAAAAAGAATGGGTGCAGATACAGGATCAGAAGGGCGAAGTGCCAAACGTCGAGATGAGAAGGTAGTAGCATGCTTCAGGAAAACTACGGAATAGGTACTCAGCCATGAAGAGAAACTTGTGAAAGCTAACAGCACTAATTCTTCATGTTTTTCTATACTTGGTGAACATATATGGTGAGCATATAACCAAATCTTGAGATACGAGGAGAACTAGGAACTTCAACTGGTGTTCGAATCATCGTTTACCCTTTCCAAAGCTCACGTGCTATTCACTACACTTACCAAAACCCTTGCAGTCATCTATCGGATAGCGGGATAGTACCGAGAGAGCAAAAAAAATCAGCTGAGAGGAGGGCGACGTAAGTGCCTCAATGGCGCAATGGATAGCATGAGGGCTCCCGAAAAGCAAAATCATGGGCGAAAAACATAACTGAGGTTTCGGGATTTGACTATGTCTCAACATCATTGGGGTTCTGTTTCACCTAATACCCTGCCATTAAAAAATAATAAATTGGGAATAGAAGTTGTTGAATTTCGGCGACCTAAAAAACGCCTTAAGGCACCTACTAAATCAAAATAAAGCGATACGAACTGCTCAGCCGTGAGCTATAGTCATCATCGATGAAAGTGCGCAAGGTCTTCTATTCTACCCATCGCCTTTTATTTTCTGCCTACTACAATTCTCACGACAGGTTACTAAGCGAAACACAACCACAACGATGCCGAGATGCTTTCGAATCTATGGACCGCAGGCGTCTATGGATTAAAACGAGCGCGTTATTGTCCTTTCCGAGGAGTAATGCGTTCACCGCCACACCATGCGGGTCCTTCGTTTTGCCTGTCTCTCAGCTAGTTCTATCGATCTTTTGCCACATTGTGGTTGTATTTCGGTTAGTAACCTGCCGCGAAAATTGTGGTAGGCAGAAAATAAAAGATAAAACATTGTGATTTCAACTACAGCCTCAGTTTAACTAGGTTCAATGCCGATATGGGCTCCCCAGATCAACCCCATTGGCGGATGATTGCTGATGGCAAAGGATCGATAGAACTAAATGAGAGAGAGGCAAAACGAAGAACCCGCTTGGTGTGGCGGTAAACGCGTTACTCCCCGGAAAGGACAACGATGCGTTCGTTCCTCACCATAGACACCTGAGGTCCAGAGTTTACAATTATCTCAGCAACCTTGTGGTTGAAAGATTTGAATTGGCGACTTTGCCAGCTGTCATTACTGCGTCTATTATGAAAATGTTTTTCACGTAACACGTCTGTTGAAAGTGCTTTGAACGACCATTCGGTGATTGAGGGTAATCAACGGTCACTTTCATATACCACTTATTTCCTGATTATTCATTCAGCGTCGACAAAATGGAAATTCGGTGATTGAGGGTAATCAACGGTCACTTTCATATAACACTTATTTCCTAATTTTCATTCAGCGTCGACAAAATGGATTATTTCGATCTTGATGACGAAATTCACCCAATGAGTTCGCCATACTTCTCCCCTACGGAAACGTTTTTTGGTCGACTGGCCATGTCAGTGATGGCTTTATTCTCTGCTCTCATGCACATTACCTTCATAATGGTGAGTTAATCACTTGTTCGTTGATATTTTGCTTATACTCAACGATACCGCTGCTAACGAAACTCAGTTCTACCGAGGCAGTGATTCTAGGTGATTTTAAGATTTTCTATAAACCTTTTCGTGCATTCGTAGTATAGCTCGTTTAAAGCTTTAAATTTGTTACTATTATGTAATACGTCCGCTTCTCTAGCAACGAATTCTTATACAGGAAATATGCTATAGCCAGAAGTTTTGCTAGACTATCCCCATTTTCAAATTCATCTCATCACCCGTATCACCTGTAGTCCCGTTGATGGTCGAGTGACTCGAGCTGGCGCCAGTAAATCCTCCATTTTTCCCTATCGCGTGCAGGAGCAGCCCAGTGGGTTTTCCTCGCTTTAGGGACTCGTCGAGCATCATATCTTCCTTCTAGGCTTTTCGCGAAGAACTCTGACCATCGGGTCGGTGGTCTTCCTGCAGTACCTTTGACATCCCGAAAAATCCAGTCACTATCAGCCCTAGTCCATCGTTTATCCTTCCTACGCATTAGGTGTCCGGCCCACCTTATCTTTGACTGTTTGGCGTATAGAACGGCATCTTTGATTTTCCATAGCTAACGTAGGTCGGAGCTTCGGATCCCATCCCTTACTTGTGCGAAACGGGATACTCCTAGCATCGTCCTTTCGACTGCCCATTTGATAACGCCGAGTGATCTTTCATCCTGCTTACGTAGCGACCAGGTTTCTGACGCATACGTTAGGGCAGGAAAAACCGTTGAGTTGCAAAGGTGGGCACGGAGACGGGTGTTCTTTGTTCTCTTCACTACATCCTCGATGCTCTTGAAAGCTCTCCAAGCAGCTTGTTTCATTCTGCTTAGCTCTGGAGTTAAGTCGTTCGTCATATTGATTTTCCGACCTAGATAGACATTACTGGAACATTCGGAGATATTCGTTCCGTTGAGCGTGAATGGGGCAAATGAAACCAATCCGTTCTTCATAAACATCGTTTTCTTGAGATTTAGTCGAGTACCATTCTTTCCACACGCTTTATCAAAGCCCGCAATCAAACCTTATGCTTGGCTAATGTCTGGTGTTATAAGAGCGATATCATCAGCAAAGCAAAGGTGATGTATCTGCCGACCGTCGATTTTCACTCCCATATTATCCCATTTCAATGTTCGCATGACGTTCTGGAGGGTGGCTGTAAATAGTTTTGGAGAGATTGTATCACCTTGAAGGTGGTCCATCGTACTAAATCCTTTTAGAGACCATCCTTGCTCGCACGGCTGTCCCTTGTCTAGTGTTCTGTCAATCCTGTTCAGGATTACTCGAGTGAAAAGTTTGTAGACGACAGAGAGCAAGCATATAATGCGATAGTTGCCTATATCGTGTAGGTCGCCCTTCTTGAACAATAACACGGTCTTGCTGGTCTTCCACTGAGTAGTGAACTTGCATTCAGACAGGTAACGCGCGAGGAGCCGAGCCAGTGTGTTTACGAGGGCTTGCGGATGGTTCTTCAGATATTCTCATCTTATCCTGTCCAGTCCTGGTGCTGTTCGATTTTTCACCGACGAAATGGCATATCGGATTTCGGAAGGGAGAACCGGTTGAACAGAATATCCATCCTCTTTTATTTCATAAGACGGGAGATGGACCTGGCTATCGAAGAGATTTGAGTAGTAATCGTGGATGGTTTTCTCCTTTGCCTTTCTGGACGCTGTTGTTGTTCCGTCTGGGCGTCGGAGTGCAATCATCTTGGTCTTCTAATTGGCGAAGCTTCGGCGATGGTGCTATCCATCGTAGAATTTTGGGACAACAGCGACATCGGAAGGGCAAGTCAAAACCTTCTATTCTCTATGATGTGGTCTATTTCGTTATGGTACTCTCTATCGGAAAACACCCACGCCCAACGTTGAGGGTGGGGCTTCTGGAATTGCGAGTTACCATGGATGGTTTTGGTCGCCATGATAAACTCAGAGAGCCGCTCTCCTTTTGCAAAATTTTCTACATTTGGCATTTGTTATCAGAGGTGGTAGTTGTGCTGCAGTAAGCTCAAGGTTCAGCGTCCTGTTTTAGAACAAGTCCTTAGTAATGGAGATGCATTCTGAACTCGTTGTCTGGGAAACTGCTGCGATTTCAAACAAGCTTTAAGTCTTTAGACGAGCAGCTTGAAACCCTTACACTGGCATTCCTTCGTCTGTTAGCTGTGTGAGAAAGGATTTTATTGAAAATGTCAACGTCATACAGGAATTGTTTCGCTTTTCTTGGAACCCTCCCACTTGTGGCTTATGCGAATCGTCGTGAGAAGAAGGCGGTGACAATATTCATCACAGATCCCGGTACCACCATAGAGTTGTCGCCGCATCATTTTCTCCTCGTGAGAATATGGTTGGTCCCGGCAAATGCCGGACCGTTGAGAAACTGCTACTGTCATCATAGATTTCCTTCAGTACAGAATCTCGGTACCACTAAAGTGTCAAAGAGGCACTATTTTCTCCTCGTGAGAATATGGTCAATCACTGCATATGCTAGCTCGTTTAAAGCTTTAAATTTGTTACTATTATGTAATACGTCCGCTTCTCTAGCAACGAATTCTTAAACAGGAAATATGCTATAGCCAGAAGTTTTGCTAGACTATCTCCATTTTCAAATTCATCTCATCACCCGTATCACCTGTAGTCCCGTTGATGGTCGAGTGACTCGAGCTGGCGCCAGTAAATCCTCCATTTTTCCCTATCGCGTGCAGGAGCAGCCCAGTGGGTTTTCCTCGCTTTAGGGACTCGTCGAGCATCATATCTTCCTTCTAGGCTTTTCGCGAAGAACTCTGACCATCGGGTCGGTGGTCTTCCTGCAGTACCTTTGACATCCCGAAAAATCCAGTCACTATCAGCCCTAGTCCATCGTTTATCCTTCCTACGCATTAGGTGTCCGGCCCACCTTATCTTTGACTGTTTGGCGTATAGAACGGCATCTTTGATTTTCCATAGCTAACGTAGGTCGGAGCTTCGGATCCCATCCCTTACTTGTGCGAAACGGGATACTCCTAGCATCGTCCTTTCGACTGCCCATTTGATAACGCCGAGTGATCTTTCATCCTGCTTACGTAGCGACCAGGTTTCTGACGCATACGTTAGGGCAGGAAAAACCGTTGAGTTGCAAAGGTGGGCACGGAGACGGGTGTTCTTTGTTCTCTTCACTACATCCTCGATGCTCTTGAAAGCTCTCCAAGCAGCTTGTTTCATTCTGCTTAGCTCTGGAGTTAAGTCGTTCGTCATATTGATTTTCCGACCTAGATAGACATTACTGGAACATTCGGAGATATTCGTTCCGTTGAGCGTGAATGGGGCAAATGAAACCAATCCGTTCTTCATAAACATCGTTTTCTTGAGATTTAGTCGAGTACCATTCTTTCCACACGCTTTATCAAAGCCCGCAATCAAACCTTATGCTTGGCTAATGTCTGGTGTTATAAGAGCGATATCATCAGCAAAGCAAAGGTGATGTATCTGCCGACCGTCAACCATCCTTGCTCGCACGGCTGTCCCTTGTCCAGTGTTCTGTCAATCCTGTTCAGGATTACTCGAGTGAAAAGTTTGTAGACGACAGAGAGCAAGCATATAATGCGATAGTTGCCTATATCGTGTAGGTCGCCCTTCTTGAACAATAACACGGTCTTGCTGGTCTTCCACTGAGTAGTGAACTTGCATTCAGACAGGTAACGCGCGAGGAGCCGAGCCAGTGTGTTTACGAGGGCTTGCGGATGGTTCTTCAGATATTCTCATCTTATCCTGTCCAGTCCTGGTGCTGTTCGATTTTTCACCGACGAAATGGCATATCGGATTTCGGAAGGGAGAACCGGTTGAACAGAATATCCATCCTCTTTTATTTCATAAGACGGGAGATGGACCTGGCTATCGAAGAGATTTGAGTAGTAATCGTGGATGGTTTTCTCCTTTGCCTTTCTGGACGCTGTTGTTGTTCCGTCTGGGCGTCGGAGTGCAATCATCTTGGTCTTCTAATTGGCGAAGCTTCGGCGATGGTGCTATCCATCGTAGAATTTTGGGACAACAGCGACATCGGAAGGGCAAGTCAAAACCTTCTATTCTCTATGATGTGGTCTATTTCGTTATGGTACTCTCTATCGGAAAACACCCACGCCCAACGTTGAGGGTGGGGCTTCTGGAATTGCGAGTTACCATGGATGGTTTTGGTCGCCATGATAAACTCAGAGAGCCGCTCACCCTGTTCGTTCCATTCTAATCCGTGGGTCCCAATGTGAAGTTCCTCAGACGATCTTCTTGGTCCGATCTTGGCACTGAAATCTGCAATGATGCCCTTGAAGAATGTATGATCTTCTCTGTAGAACCTCTCCAAGTCAATGTAGAATCGTCTGGCATCACTTTCACGACCTTCGAGAAATGGAATCCTTGGTGAGGCTGAGACGCGGAATCGAGCCCATGTGTATTGCAGACAATATTTATCCACTGGACTGCTCACACTTTCATCGCAGTCCGATACCCAAAAAAGTTCTCGGCCAGGACGAGGTGGGAAGCCGTCGAAGTGGGTATGACGATTACTAATATATATGTAAGAGTCACTAAGCAACGGTGGCAGACGTATAAATTGTGTTGTCAACTGAAGCAGAATATTTTCCCCGTTTTTAAAATGGTTTAGCCTCCTACGTGTTTATATGGATTAGTGTGCTACAATTGAAATGTTGTTGGTAGAATTTTCGCTAGTAGTTCAGAAGCAGGTGAAGGATATAAATGTTGCGCAGTCATGGTTCCTTGTATCCCCGCCAGCATTCTAGCTGACTTAAGAGCTCCGATTTCAGATCTGCCTTTCATTTGCTTTACTGTTTTACATTTCGGTGATTGCACTATGTCTAAGCCCAACTACTAGGAACCGGCGTGAAACAGTCGACGTTGAATTGTATGAAAACCCAAATGACCGACTTTCTAAAAATCTCGGCATAGATAGTTGACACATTTTTATATATTATTTAAATAATCTTATAAACTGATCTTCTTTAGCTGATGCGAGGTTGATGTAGGTCTTCGTTGTTGTTGTCGTTGTTGATGTTGTCGGTCGATGGCTGACGTTTCGGCGATTTCGCCTTCCTCAAAGCCTGGACGTATTTTATATTAGAATATTCTATTCGGTGGAAAAAAGGTAAAGTATTAATGAAGATCTAACTTTTGAACAGAAAGGCTACTCTCCGTGACGTTGCGAGTGGGGCTGGCCCCGGCGTTGTTCACGTGGGGACGCGAGCATGGCACACCCCGGGGTCAAAATATCATTTTGAAATAGGGCGCGCCAAGTCACTTGTGATAGTGGGGCATTCGTCTTTCCGGTTCATCTTTGGATTTTTGAAATTTATCCAAAACGCCTCAAGGGTTTTGCGCGTTGATGTTTCCGATTCCTGCGCTAGGATTCGTACAATCACTTCAAAATCGTCGCCGTTGTGCCTTTGTGCCGTTTTGTTTATTCAACGCGTAGGCCAGTCCCACTCGTAACACCACGGTGAGTAGCCTTTCTGTTCAATATGGCGTCTGTTCAAAAGTTTGATCTTCATCAACACTTTAGCCTTTTCTCCATCGAATAATTAAAGCATTCCAATATAAAATACGTCCAGGCTCTGAGATAGGCGAAATCGCTGAAACGTCAGCAATCGGTCAACAACGACAACGACAAGGAAAACCTATACCAACTTCGCATCAGCTAAAGAAAATCAATTTATAGAATCATGAAAATAAATGCATAAAAACCGTTTTATTTCAAATTCCGCTTTCGTATTAAAAGAATTTCCCTTTATCGAGCAGCATGAAGATTATCGGTGTTCTTTTCAACATGTTAAAGAAACCTTTGTTGTTCAGCGTAGCAACAACCCTTGGTGGTTGAAGGACTTGTAAAGTGTTAAGTGAATGGAAATGGAACATACCTGCACATATTTGAAGTGCGGATTCTCCAGTTAGCTTTAACGTAATTTGACTTAGTATATTGGAATCTTTTTGAAAATTTTCATCTCGCCTGTCCACCTTGGAACGATCCGTCATTACGGCAAAGGTCGGAAAGGTAGGTGAGGCTCGTGCAGGATAGGCGTACGACTTTCACTTTCATCTCCATCCTCCTTGAAACAATGCACTCGAGAACATTGACATGCATGTTAAGGCAATCAGAGTAGAAGCCACAGATACCTGGAATTGTAGCGTTTTCCAGTAGGGTCAAATCACTTAGTATGATCCAAGAACTTTTAATTTTGCGCCGAAAACTGGAATTTATTTTCTGGACGGAATCACTATGCGTTCTCTCACATTTTCTTTAAGGGCTAATCAGCTTGCAAACTATTCGATGCTACTAAATGCAGCAGCTTTTCCTCTACTGTTTGTTGTTCTGAAGTTTCGAGTAAAAGCTTCTCAACAATGGAAGGAAGAGACTAGGCTGACGGTACAGGTGAAAGATTTTAATACATGCGACCTT
>MQTX01000145.1:1704224-1717698 GCA_009735665.1 Angiostrongylus cantonensis | reverse complement strand
CCAATGGTGTGTTTACTTCAAAAACAGTGCGAAGAACCTGCCTGTAAAGATGGTACATCTTCTTTTGCTTTTCCTAATTTCTTCTCGCTTTTGCTCTTTAGACGGAGTTTGTTCCCTCAGCGACTCCTCAGTGATATACTGAAGAATCTTAACCGTTTTTGTTTACTGCCTACTCTTTTTTTTAATGGCAGGGTATATTGCGAAATACAACTTTAATGAAGCTGAGATATTTGCAAAACTCTGGACCGCAGGTGTCTATGGTGGGGAACGAGCGCGCTATTGTCCTTTCCGGGGAGTAACGCGCTCACCACCACACCATGCGGGTCCTTCGTTTCGCCTGTCTCTCAGCTAGTTCTATCGATCTCTGCCATCAGCAATCACCCGTCAGTGGGGTTGATCTGGGGTCGGCAATGAACCCAGTTAAGCTGAGGCCACTGTTTTGCAAATATCTCAGCATCGTTGTAGCTATATTTCGCATTATGCCCTGATATTAAAAATAGTAGACAGTAAATAAAACGGTTAAGATTTTTCGCAATGTTCTTTTTATCAAGCGAAGGATATTAACCTTATTTACACCAATTGTACCTCTCTTTAAGAACAAGATAGATTTCAAAGTGATAGCATGTCTACAATTGAAATGAACGAACTAATGTGTGTCTGGACTTATATGACACTTCTTAGCCGTTATAAACATATGTCTGTCGTGCTACACTTTCTCCTAGGAAGGCGTAGAGGTGAGGTAAAGTAGAGGAACTGCATTTGTGTTATGCTTTTCTTCTTCAATGACTGCTTTGAACACGGAGCTTTTTTACTGCTGTTCACAACATGCTGAACATAGATTTTAATTCAAACATGACTCGGAAAAGCTGTTTCCTTTACTTAACAGTCTGCTAAAAATCATTTTCTGGACGAGTTCATTCTGCAGCACGAGACTAATCCTGTTGAGGAGAGCATGCGTCACAGAGACTGCTGACCATGAAAGCGTGAGGAAATGTCTGGGCTGGAACACTGCATTCAATAAGATTAGAGAAATGCTTCCATGTGCTGAAAATAATGGTTGATTGATGAAATATAGCATAATGCTGGTGATATTATTACAAGATGAGGACTAAGAGATTAAAAAACACGTTACAATGATGCTTGAGGGAAAGCTTAGAATGTAGTACAATAAAACTCATTGCTATGACCCCTTATCGCTTCTACTTCTGCCGTTCTTAATCGTAATAGCTGAGATATGTGTTCTTTATGGCGTATCTGTCACACCGCACGACCACGTGGGTATTACGTGATGTAATTGAAGCCCGCCTTTTAGTTGAACCAGTTAAAAGTCTCACTGGTAAACCCTATCTTATTGGATTTGGCTGGGAAGGTAAACTACCTTTTCGTTTATTTCCTTTTGTCTCTGTCTGCCATGACATTTTATGTTCAGCTGAAGCAAGAGGCAATCTATGTCATTCTATACCCGGTTTATTGGTTCAGTGAGGCAACCATGTTACCTGGAGCGTATACGCTGTTTCAATATTTAGTGCTTTAGCTCTATGCTATAACTTTACAGGAACATCATCTAGAAGCTGGATTTCCTGTCTCAGCTGGCATGCACTGCACAAGGTTCCTCCAGAGTTTTCCAAATCTACTTGCACTCTTCACACTTAATTCGATTTTAATCTTCTTCCTTTATTTATTGTATTCTTTTGAATGGGAGTGGCACATAACAGTGTGTGGTCAATGGGGCGCCGTCGTCTCCTTTTTTGCAGGTACTAACGCCTTTTCTTTTTAGATTAACCACTGAAATGCCAATTTTTTCGACATAGTGTGCTATTGAGAGAAACAAAGACATTTTTCAAATATGTAAAATGCACAGTACCTACGTTACTTGAGCAGATCTTTTATAACATGGTGTCGGTTTCTGAGCACTAGCTTCAACTCTTCAAAGATAACTTCAGATAACTTCCAACCCATCATCCCTCATTAATATTCAGTTATCAAAATAGAAACTACTACGATCTTCTATCCTTATAAATGCGTCACAAACTGATGACTTTAATTTCCAGCTTACGCAGTTGGGAAAAATAACTAACCTGTTGTCGACTAGTTTGAAAAAAAAGGTTCTTTGGCGTTGCTAGCTGTGAATGTACTCGTATACTCGACAAAAATTTATGTCTAGACCTCGAGTACTTGCTGAGAGAGGCGTGGTAGTGCTTAGTCGTTCAGCAGAGCTCATCGTATTCGATCTGTTATGATTGAGCTCAGACGTTACAGTTGTGGCGCATTTGGAGCCGCTCCTTATTATGTGAATGGCTCAGTGTAATGAACTTTCTGTAACGTTGCTCCAAATCTTTTACACTTTAAAGATTAAATTTGAAGCTCAAACTCGTGATTTCTCGTCGTATCCGCATTTTTGGAGCTTGCTACAAAGTATGAGGATGCTTGGATATGATCATTGCCTACATTTAATATAATATGAAAACGCTAGCTTAATTTCTGAGATCTTTTGATCGCAGGTATAATTAATGTCGGCATATCGATTTCTGGATCTATTCAGCCATATCTACCATATTCTACGGAATCATGGCTATGATTTCGGGAGCAATATTCTGCTTTTGTCTCGACAACTCCAATCACCAACAGCGTTGTTTTTCTGTTACTCTTATATCGTAAGCTCTTAAAGATGAATGTTACTGTCAATCGGCTTAAACACTCCACATCGGCTTTCAGTTCGGTCTGTGTGAGTTTGTTGTACGGATTCTTTTCATCAGCGGCGATGTTCATCAGTTTCTGCATCAAATTCAACCCAGCATGCCAAGACAGTACAGTGAGTTAGTGCTGCAACTGTGCTCTTATTTAGTCCCTTCATTTATGGTGATCTTAGCGATTTAGCTAATCCTGGGATAAAAAGGAAAGGAGTGTGAAAATAGCTTGAGATAATAAAGAATTAGGAAGACATGAAATGTTACAAATGACGTGACGTATAATCAACATTGCTGTAGTAAATTTAAAAATATATCACAAAATTAGCAGGAATTATACTAGCTGTTATTGAGGAATGAAATATGCAAAGGCTACTTTTCATGAAGCATCGCTTATGAAGAAGCTAAAAGTTGCCGACAGGGTGCTAGTTTCAGACCAGTGAAATACAGACCTAAGATGAAAGCTGAGTATGCCGCTATCAGCGGTGTATGTTCGAGTTGTACAACGACACCTATTTCCTCAAACTGCACATCACCTCTGAAAATTCACAACATCTCGGTCAATACTCGTTAACGTCTCATCTGTTCCAGAACTTTCACCAGTTCGGTTTCGAGCCAATGGCCATGTGATGGTGATTCCAAAGTCCCAGAATGATGTAACTGCGTTACGCAGCTTTTTCCCGCTCTTTTCTAAGATGGTGTCCGTGTAAGGTTGTCCATCTTGCTCATTGATCGCTGCCATACTTTGGATAGGTCAAAATTATCAAGTCGTGAAAGTATTGAGGATAAACTGCAGTTACATATTTGGATACTTGAACAGCCCGTCCTTATTAGTTAGTTAGTTATGCAGGTCCCAGCATAATTTCTATTCTTCGGAGTTTTGTAGGTTAAGCCAATGTGTTTCCCTGGAGTCCCGAAGTCAGCCTAACCAAAGCCTGCCCTAGGTAGCCACCACCACAGGCAGTCGCAGCCCTTGCAGATCCGAAGGAGATTTGCCACAACGCGACTGGTTTAATATAGGGACGGTAGTCGATCTTGACGTTGGTTTATTCTTGGCTAGGCTTTCTGTTGGAAAACCCGGACTCCTCGGCTTGGGAGACCCTAACCGAGGGTGAATCCCCTCCTGTGCATTGCGCCATGTCACCCAGGAGCACCGCCAGCCGCGATGTGGCGGTTAACCGTTGGAGGATCAATATTATTTAGCGGGCAGAAGTGTGATTTTGATGACTTTTGAGAATTTCTTAGCTTTGTCTGGCTCAACTCAGCTTCCAATGCAAGAATTTCAGAATTCAGCAGTGTGTACATCACTTATTTTGTATTTCGTTACAATAAATTCAGTGTGCTGATGAGAAACTACGTCACCAATTACTGCTTGTTTTTTGCTGATTTCAATCCGTCCTTTAAGAATTCGAGTTCGTTTCAGAAGGATGTTGTTTACATGACTGTTCTTTGTGGATACAATCTCATTAGCAACTTCGTCATTCTACTCGTTTCCATTCTGCATTTGAATTCAACGTCGTCGGCTTCAGAAATCGAGGATGCCATTTCTCAAGAGGTGTCCATTGCCAAATAAGGGAGTGTACAATTCACCCCATCGTTATCTACAGCGAAGACGACTATGAGGGCTGCTTCACTTCTATCTTGCATAATGCTTTGAGCCCTAACTTTTTCTAAAGTCGCCATTAAGTACTGTAAAAATCACTGGATAATGTCGTTTAATAAATTGTTTGACTGCTTCATTCACAAATAGATACCTCTTCTGAAAAAGACTCACTCGCTGCTTTAACTTTATTGAACGCTAATGTAGCTTACAATATTAGCCCCAAAAGGGTTTAAGCCTTGTATACTTAGCGAGAGCAAATTTTCCTTATCGTAAACCTGATAACTGTGTGCATTATTGAATACAGTAGAACAGAGGAATACAAATACATGGTGGCTTGCATCACCATGAAGCTAAAGTTCATGAGTATTAGCTATTAGATATTATGCAAGTCAACCATAGTTCACATTATATTCGCTTCTATAGAATAAAACAACTAATCTAAATCAATATCTTAGAGACGGTCTCTCAATAAACCTAAGTAACAATACTTCCTTGCTTGCTGCTTAGATGGCTCGTTATTACTAGTTATGCCGGCTCCAGTATAATTTCCATTTCGCCGGACATTTTCTGGTTAGCTATTGTGGTCCCTGGAGTCCCGAGGTTAACTTAGCCGAAGCCTTATTCATGTCGTCACCACCTCAGACAGTCGGTGCCTTTTTGGCTCAGAACGAGATTTGTTTCCATGCACCAAGACAGTGGTGATTCATGGTATTGGTATCCGTTCAATTTTAGCTGGGCTTCCGACTGGAAACGTTGGACTTCTCATCTTGTGAAGCCCTGCTGGTGTGATGAACCAACCGTTATAAACCACAGCCGGACACCCAGGAAACTCTTCTAGCCACGATTAGGCGCTAAACCATTGGGAGAAAGTAACAGTAATCAATAATTTTCTAAATGATTGTGCTAAGACGAGTTTAGCATAAAAATTTGAACTAAGTTCATTTGCGCTGCAACACGATATTTCACTAACATTCGTTGAATGTTGCAATTTCCCATATCGCTTTAGATTATTCAGCTTGCATGCGGTTCTTGTCAAATTTTACTCGGCTCTAATGTGTTGAGGTTTTTCACTTTCTTCACAATCGGAGAGATCCGAGCCGATTGTCCACGGCCGTTCGCCCGCACGGTGTTGATTTTCGTAGTCGTATCAAGTAGAATCCTCTAAAGCATCGCTCGAATGGGAATCTCTCTAGACAACGCCCCCCTTTTCTGCAAGACGGATGTCGCCAATTACCTACTGGTAATGATCAGCAAAGTAATGTAAATCACCCTGTGATGTAGTATGATACAATTTCATGGCAGCTTTTCACTATTCCTCCAAACAGTTTCTAGTCCTAGACCCAGATTAGAGCACATTTGATACAGGATGTGCCTAAAATTGAAGTGTGTTCTGCAGCATTTCGTTGACAATTTTGTCACGGGATACTCGGCTATAGTTCGTCTAAGGACGTACCGCCCTTCATATCAGAGCATGTTATCAGATCATAAAATAGCAACGGTACATCTCAAAACAGAATGTTTTCACATGCAATTTCTAATCTTGCTGCTCTTAACAAATGTCCTTTAGAGGGCATAGTTTAAAGGGAAGGCTAGCTATAAATTTTGTGCAGGTGAACCGTCAAATTTATGCACCTACTTGAATTCCACCAAAGGTACTGAATCCTAGAGTTATTCGTCCATTGCCTTGCAACCGCTAAACTAAATCGTTTGCAGTTTTAATACCTACAGTGTAACTCGTGAACTTTGCACGCAAGTGTAACGAGTAGATTTCATAAGTAGAAATAAATGATGTTCTGCCTCAAACGAAGGGAGCATCACTTTGAGATATGGTATGAGCTCACGTGTAATTGAAAGGTGATTACTTCGTCAGTTCTTTCCCTATGCTAACAGTTGATCATCCAGACTGGATTTGATATTTGTGGTCGAAAGTCCAGTTAAAAATAAAATAGTGTATAGCAGAGATGAGGAAGCAAACCACCATCCATTCCACATGCTGCTGAAACAGATGTAGTGGCGCATAAAACATCTTTGGTACGACTATTTCGTCACTACACAGGGCAAAATATTTTCCGACCAGCAAAATATCAGTTAAATAGGAATTGACGTCAGAACAATATGATTCTTTATGAGGACTACTCATCCATGTGCCAACATTGTGCGGTGTTTCTTGGTAAATCCTTAAATTAATCTGTGTCTATTGTGAAAAGCCTTATTTCTCCTCCACGTTTGCCTTGCCTAAATTATTAAACACACCCTTTTCTGGAAAATCAAACACAACATAAATTTGGAAAAGTGCGTCGCAGATCAAGAAAACTGCGTCGGATAACCATAGGGAACCAGCGAAACTTCTGATGGCTGTGACACTTTCCCGTTGTACTCATCACAGAGATAAAGTCACTGCACACTGCTGAGTAGCTATGGAAACTTCCTCCCTCTTGTTTTTGACGATTGAGAACCAAAAGAAACGAATTAACCTTAAGAACAACATTGTACCGACGTATAGACATTATTTGTACACATTTATGACATGTTTACCATGACATATTAATCAGATATTTTTAGGCCAAGGTTTCGTAAACCTCATAGATAACCTCCAAATATAAAATTGAATATGATTATTCATCACTGATTGAATATACCTCTAAGTTACCTTATTCAACAACACTGCAAAAACCAACTCTTTTGTACAATATCAACCATTGGAGGTGGTAACGACCTCGTAATGTGAAGAAAAGGATAAAGCTGATTTCCAGTTTGGAGGAAAATAAAGCAGTAATGATATGAACATAAAGAGACAAAAACTGCCAAGTGCATAGCATCAAATGTCAACGCAATGAAATCAATTGTTATTTAACACTTACTAGTCTGTGATAAAGATCAACAGCAATATAGAACACCAGTATCTACGCCGTTGAAGTCCTATTCATCAATTAATTAAAAATCTTTGCAATAGATGAGTAGAGAGGACGAACCTGCCATGTCACTTCTCCATCAATGACCGAAATTATAAAGACTAGGATAAATGACAAAACACATTATGCAGAAGCTATGCACTTAACTTCAAAGCTTTAGAGCATTGGTCCCTATATGAAAGCATACTTTAGTGAAATGGAACAAACATATCTAAATGAATCGGAAGTTTCTAGAATATCAGCCGAAATGTCTCAATAATAACCGGATGGCTAAAAACCCTGAAAATAAGAAGTGGATGCAGTGGCATTCTGAGTCGGGTACCCACAACAGGATGCCCTTATTCAGAGTACCTTCAATAGAATATTCCACATCAAAGTATGGCAGCATTTGTTACATAGCTGTGTTGTTAGAAAACACCTGCTCATAAACATCCATCGTCGTTGCCTCCAGGGAAAAACTCCCATGTCGTTGTTTGCATAAGTTGCTTGCCGACGCAACACTCTGAGGGCTTGACGGTGCCATCGCTAGCGTTGCAGGCGAATCGGCGTCGCTTAACCCTTGGATCTTGCGCAGTCTGAAATTATCCTCTGAATGAAATTGTAAGCAAAAAAGTAATGTACTAAACTAAGGACAAATTATGAAGAATAAACGATTCTCTGTGGACAGATGGCAACAGCGATCCATAAATAAGCGCAATATTATTAGCATCTTCATTAAAGAAGGCCTTCGGTGGAAATAAGCCATTCATTTGGTATACAACGGCTTTATTTTTAAATCGTTTACGATGAAACCAATGATCCGTTAGAAGCTCGTAAGCGGCGGAGAAAAAGACCAAACTAGCAAGACATTCGCAAAAGCCCACAATTTTCGGAAATTGTCGAGTGAAATCACCTCTACTTTATTTCTATGGCTATTTGGGTTAAGTAGGATGTAAATCGCTGAACCAAATTGGCCACTCAAAACCGACACTATTGGCCCTACAAATTATTCTGTGTCATCACCTAGTCTAGAAGTATTATAAATATTTCAACTTTTTAAAATCTCACTTTTATCTTTCTATGTATTTTTACAGACCAACTTCAAATAGACCTCTTTGTTTTTTATGACGATAACTGCTTACTAAGTTGCATACCTGGATGGCCCGTCATGACTGGTTATGCGAGCCCCAGCATAATTTCCACTCATCGGAGTTTTGCTGCTCTAACCATTATGGTTCCCTGGAAACTCGGGGTCAGTCAAGCCAAAGTCTGCTCCAGGTCGTCATCACCACAGGCAGTTGCTCCCCTTGTGGATCAGAGGGAGATTACTCATAATGCGACTAGTTTGATGGCAGGAAGGGTAGTGGATCCATCCTGAAGGAAACGCCAGACTCCTCAGCTTAGGAGACCCTGCCGGTGGGACGAATCCTTCCGCTGTACATTGCAGTCCGACACCCAGGAACACCTCCCAACCACGATGAGGTAAACGGTTGGGAGGTTCGACGATAATTACTTGTACCAGCATCTATCAACAGCGATATTGGCCTTTGACGATTAGCTTAGCAACACAAAAAAACCTTCAGCGTTCGGCTTCTCAATCAACAACAATGCGTGTTATAGGACACCTCTAGCACCTGCACTACACTCGCTCTGAAGAAAAAACAAATGTCTATGATCCGATAAGATAGCGGTCCAATTGAATGAGCTGAGATTCTCTAGAATGTCTATCAAATTAAAAACAAAGAATATCCGATGTTTCATATAGAGCCTTTGTAACATTTCCTTTTTCATCTCATTCCAAAAAATAATTTCAGCTAGCACAAAGCGTATTAATACTTCGAAACCGACTTTCCTTGAAGCTCGGTGTGCTTAATCAATATGTATTCTTTTTTTGATGAGCTTAGACGAGGTTGATAACAATATTTATTATCGGCTAACGTTTCGACGTCTTCGTCTTCATCAGAGTCTTCGAAGTATTAATACGCTTCATGCTAGCTAATAATAACACCGAGTTCTGCACGATGTGCGCGATGATATATGTCCGGAAGAAAAACAAGTATTTATCAACGGACATTATCATTATATCCACCATCAGCATCATTTATAAAGGGGCATCACTGAATGAGTGTGCCTCATTCGAGGAGATGGACCGTTGAAGAAGACCTGACTCGACACGAAGGCGAAGCCGCCGCATCGAGACGAGCAAGAAGCGTGGACCATCGACTCGGATCATCGGCTCTGATGAAGACGAAGACGTCGAAACGTTAGCCGATAATAAATATTGTTATCGACCTCGTGTAAGCTCATCAAAGAAAGAATACATAATAATTTCAGCATTTCAATACATTTATGTTGTAGAGAAGCCTACTTTATGGACACGATCATTGAAGGAACATAAAAGGCTGGAACAGAAACAGATGAATACCATTCTGATTTGCCTTAAGCGGGTAAAATGAAATTGCTAGCAATTAATGCTACGATTGATGTTTGGCAGTACACCGACACTTTAACCAAAATTCTTCATGTTTGTAGGCGAAGCAATAAACCTTTTTTTCCAAAATAAATGTCTACCAAAATCCGAAATCTCCCAACGGTTTACCGCCTCATCGTGGTTGGCAGGTGCTTCCGGGTGCCGGGATGCGATGTACAGTGGGGTGATCATTTGCTTGACAGGATTTCACAAGCTGAGAAGGGCTCCGGCGTTTCCATCAGGAAGCCTAGCTAAAAGTAAACAAACACCAGGGTTCACCACCGTCGTGATATCAAAGTCGCATTGCGGGAAATCTCCCTCTGATTCACAAAGGCTGCAACTGCCTATAGTGGTGAAGACCTGAGGCAGATTTTGGCCAGGCTAACCTCGGGATCCCAGGAAACCACAATGGCTGAACCAGCAAATCTCCGAAAAATGGAGAGTATGTTGGGTCCCGCACAACCAGTGAGGACGAGTCGTTCAAGTACTAAGTATCAAGTATAAACTCCGACAACAACTATAACAAATTTTGCAAGCACACTAACCACAATCACAATACCACACTGTGCAAAAACATACTGTCGGTCATCATAAATTGCCTGTCGCCTTCTTTATTTTGCGTATTAAATATATCACATACACCTACCGTTTGCCTCTCTAGGAAACTAAAACCGAAATTTACTTGAAATCCTATGTAAAACGACAATCTTGACTCGTTACCTACGACTACATTACGGATCACTAGGTGAATGTAAACTGTTGAAGTATACGTAGTCAAAGAGAGTACGTGAAGTGCAGTCGTTAGATGTGCTCTACAGCATACACCTTGTCGTTGGTTCGATCGCGGTCTAGAGCTCACCAGCCTTACATCCTTCCAAGATTGGCAAACTGGTGCTAAACTTTCCTGACAGAATAGCGATAGTGAATTAATACATTGGTGCTACCACAAGTCACTGTATAGCCTAGATATGCATTCAATCCCTCTAACAATACTTGATGAAGTCGAATGCATAGCACATCCTTCAGGGGATTGATCGAGAGGTGACCGACAATACAAATGCGATTCTTTTCTACATATGGTAAAAAAAAATACTAGGAACATTTTATAGGCGACAATGATGGTCTTCGATAATCTGATTAGCCGACAACCTTCCCGCCACCGCAACCTCTGCGGAGTTGAGATTTTACACGCTTACAGAAAATACTCTCTTCCCTTGCTTTAACAGTTCACATACAAAAATTGGTAACTTATAGTTCCGAGAAGACTCAGAAAGATTCAGTTTTAAAAATTTAACCGTAGACGCAGCTGTTGCAGACGACGTTGAACGAACATCGAAAAACCAGGACATAGTGGCGTTCTGCTTAACGAAATTCTGCTTGATCATTCGCTTTTCTGTTCGAAACACGAGCCTTCACAAAAAGAAAAACGAAGAAGAAAACATTCACTGCGCTTCGGAAAATAAGATGACCTCTATCTCAACAGCAAACTTATGTTGCTGATACGAATTTGCTTATTCTAATGATTCTTGTTCCAATTAATAGAAGCACAACTGTGCTGAAATATCAGCAAACTATGAACCGTAAGTATCTGCGGTGGGGAACGAACGCGCTTTTACTCTTTGAGTGGGCCGACGCGTTAATCACCATATCGTGGTGGTCCTTCATTTCGCCATTTTGCCTGTCAACTAGTTCTATCAATCACTGTCATCAGCAGTCCTCCAAGTAATAGAGTTTGTTGTGACATGAAATGTGCTTAAGGGTTTCTCAAAAAAAAGAACTATTTTCAGCCTTAAACACTTTGCAGATAAAACACCGTCAGTTTGATATGAACAACACAACGGTCATTGTAAAAACACATTCACAACATTGCTCAAACTTACCGAGAACGTCGACTCAGTTTCAGCTGTGCTATAGACAGATTTATCAATTAAAAACAGTATCGAGCAATCAACAAATCAATGAATTCGTAGAATATAAATGAGAGGAAGTTGTTCGCAACAGGAATGAATGTTGGAAGGGGAAGGTGAACATGGGAATGAATAGTGATAATCAGATAAAAATTTTTAACATCTGGGAAATGACACCGATAGATTCAGTTAAATACCGCTTCCCATTCTTATCTGCAAGACCCAAAAGCAAAAAATCACAAATGGAAGAAAAAAAACCTACTTCATACGGCTCTCTTTCATGAATTTTTGGATTTTTCTAGCAGCAGCTTGACGTTTTCTGTGGCCGCGATATGCTAACTGAATTGTTGTCGCAGCTCGATGTTCCCGCAACAATGAAGAATTGTTCTGGGGAATCTGCAAATTTTATAGAATAAGGCCAGGAAACTACTCTAAGAGATCCTTTTGCAAAAACGATCAACATGTTCTTCCACAAACGTTAACATTCTTTAACTTTACTGACCGTCAGCAACACGTTTAGAAGACGATAAGTTTCTGTTTTCATTAACCTCCCAACGGTTTGTCGCCTCATCCTGGCTGGGAGGTGTTCTTGTGTGTCTGTCTACGATGTACAGCGAGGGGATTCATTCACCCAGTGGAGTCTTCCATACTGAGGAAGAGCCCGGTGTTTCCATCAGGAAGCCCAGTTAACAGTAAACAAATACCATGATCCACTCCCGTCCTAGTATCAAACTATTCGCATGGTGGCAAATCTCCCTCTCATCAACGAGGGCGGCGACTTCCTGTGGTGGTGACAACCTGAGGCAGACTTTTGCTAGGCCGACCTCGGGAGTACAGAGAATCATATTGGCTAAACTAGCAAAACTCCAAAAAAAAAAAAAGTGAAAATTACGCTGGGGCCCACACAATCAGTAAAGACCGGTCGGGCAATCCAAGTATTCACGTATTCAAATAAGCAACCACCTTGGAATATGTAGCTAAATCCTTCAAATCTATTCTGTTTCCATATGATTTATGGAGTAAAGCCGTATAGATATCATTTCCATATTCCACGAAAAAGCGTTCTTTAATAACAGACTTTCTAGTAACGGAAGCACAGTTTAAAGGGCCATAAATCCAAATAGTTATATACAATGCGCGTAAAAATAATGCAGCATAGAAAATGTGATGTCACACAAAATACTGAACTATTTATTTTCATTACCTGTATCCTAATACTTTGACCATTCAGAGTCGGGTGCTCGGGTATCTCAGTTGATGGACATGAAGAGGTCCCAGTATGATTCATCTGGAATAAAGAGCGATTGATGAAGAAATAGATTATAAAAGCATTTTCAATCAGGCAGCTCATTTTTCACCTTCTTCAAACGAAAGTGCTTCTGAACGACGATAGCAGCATTGTGTAGCTTCTTGAAATAGCAAAACTGAAAACAAACTTGGCCTAGTTGTATTAAACGTAGTTACTCATAAATATAGATTAATTTACACCATGAATTTAAATAAAGACCGGGATTTTGATGCCTTATCACTATAATGATAGAAAAGCTTTGGTTTAGACCGCAAGGAAGGCAATGCACGCAAGCAAGATAGGCTCCAAAGAAACCAATCAGTCTGAATCTAACAGGTGTTAGTTCACTAGTTATAGACCACCTCTCAGTCACTGCGAAAGCTAAGTGGCCATGTATTTCTTTATTTGCATGACCCCTCTCCATATATTATGCAGATCCCGGAACATCACTCGTTTGGTCCGTTGTCGTGGACTCCTCAAAGATGTAGACTGTCGGATTTCCGTGTGGGTTCGGCTAGCAATTATGACCTTTTTTACATGAATATAGTTGAACGCTGCTAAACTGATTCTTCCTGGACTCCTGGGACTACCGTGTTTGCGCGTCAAAGGTTTTCACCATGATCAGAGG
>MQTX01000145.1:1689210-1704193 GCA_009735665.1 Angiostrongylus cantonensis | reverse complement strand
CCCTTAGCTTAGGCCTAGGCCTAACCCAGATACCCATGCCCACCCTAAGAGGTGCCGCTCTATATAGATCAAAAAGAAACTTTTTCCAGACACAAGTTCGACGCCAATTGTGCCGACCGCAGAACTATAGTAGTGAGCTTGGTTGACCCAGGGCAGGGTTGAACTAAAACTAACTAAAGACAAGAACTAAAAACCCACGTGTATTGCACTTCTTATGTACTTGATTGATCGAGTTTTCTGTTGTAACAAAACTACACTGCATATTTGTATAGTTGGAATACAAAAGGTTGACGGATCTCAACAGGACTGACCTACGATGGAAATCGTACACGAAGAAAACTAGTGCAGAAGAGAAAGTATCATTCTTCTAAAGTATTTAGATAAGCTGTATTTTAACACAGCATCTTGCGATAAAGACGCAATAACCTTACGGCTACCAATCTTAAGGTTATACACAGCTTTTCATACAATATTGTTTCATTTTCAACACTTTCAAAGCCAGAATAGCAATCGTAACCAATAACGATACGGTACATCTTGGCACCTAATTCTCTGGAATCTGAACTGTTCATCGATTAGATGTCCAAAATACGAGCCTCAACGAAGAAAAGCAAATAAAATACAACTCGTTGGCTTAGAGAAATCAGAATTTTGTTTTTGTAGAATAACAGATGTTGCATCATTTTGAGCTAGGATCTTCAATTCTAGTTCTTTCTTTTCCTACTGAGTAAACACGAGTTGTTACTTCACTCCTTATTACGGTTAAGTTTCTGTGGATTTTTTCTTCTTTAGAGTCAGGAAAGATCAAGTTAACTGCAATCTACGCAGCCAAACACCTCGATAACCAAACACCATAAGGAACGTTAAAGCATGACGTCAATCGCATTTAAAACCAAATAACTGCTTCGCACACTCATCGCTTCTTTGAGTGTGCCACTGAATATTTCAAATAGAGATCAACTGTATAGAGTTCACAAGGAAGAGCAATGTGCTTCACAGATTAAAATATCAGTCTTAACTACTATGTGAGACCACACGTGACGAGGCATTCCTACCTGCGGTTCATTTTCGGATCCTTGAAATTTATTCAAAACGCTTCAAGTATTTTACGGCTGATGTTTTAGATTCCTGTGAGCGAATGGTGACTTTTAACTCACAATCTTCACTGTTATGTCTGTCTCCTATGCGCATCTTGCTGAGTTTTGGTTTAACTTTAAGTTTACCGAGTAGAGATGTTCTTTTATACGCACTCAAAGTGGTTTACCCATTTTGCTAATGTATTCGTTCCCGCGTGCTTTACAACAGGTCAGATATGGCGTACCTGAACTCATACAATTACCGTCTCTACCATCAAGGCATATTATACACTTTTGTGTTGCACATAGACGATCACACAGGCGGTTGCGAACTAGCTGGCGTCATAGTGTGTTCGGTGTTATTTCAACTAGTGTTACCGAATTCTCCAGACCTAGAGACTAGATCTTCTAATAGTTCTTATTTCAATTATTAAAGTCCACTATAGAGTCATTATGTATCTGAATCAACTCAACCCGTACGGTCTGTTATGCGTCGAAATTTCCTCAAAGCTAGCAATTACACGTTAGGATTTCTTCGATGCATGTCTTACTTTATACTACTACACTATCAGCATATCACATCTAATACTCGTAGCGTCTAAGTATTCGCGTATGAAACCTCAAACAGATAATCACTGGAAGAATAGAAGATGTCGATGCTACTTTCATTACGGAGAACCTTATCCATAGTTATCAAGTATTCTCTATCGTTACACTGCTGACTAATCTTCGTCGAACATGCATTTGACTTGCGGTCCTTAGTCATCGTCAAATAACAAATTCCTCTGCAAAAACTTTCTTAGAGGTTCACATCTGCCGCTTCTTCTGATTAAGGCACTCGCGGCTATCGTACTGTCCATCGGATCGGCCTCATCAAACAGCATTGCCTTAGAAAAAAATTCTATCACCTGCTTCTCAAACCATCTCATCAAACCATCTGCATACTGTATCTTCAATTATCGCTAAGCTCCGCCTATCTTAGCAATATAAACTGCTCCCAGCTTTCAGCATTCCATTCGTACGTCTAGTTCGCCCAATCAGTGCTGCGCCAATTGCCAGTCTCCGACTTGTATCATTAACACTGTACTGTTATTGTCGTCATTACTACCATAAAAGACTACAACCCAGTGTCTCAAGGCGTTCGACTTAGTAACTAATACACCGAATCTTGCGTGGCGAATACGAAAAGCGACCAGTCATTCAGACTAATATTCGCAACTACGTGGTATTTTCATAACTATGGGCGTCATCAAAATCATTGTTTACAAGAAAAAAAAGCACGGCATTATAATATTATAACGATGTGACAAACAAAAATTGGCGTATTTCGTCCAACAAAGAACTGTGGTGGGAACGAAAGTGGCTGAATGTTGAGCCAATTTTAAATCGAAATCCCGACCCAAGGATCTTACCTAATATACCTATAGCAACGATGTATCACTTTGACATCAGCGCTATAAATTAAATAGATAATGAAACACTACGATGGAAAATGATTCATGTCATTCATTTATTCTCAGCAGCAGCTACTTCTCACCTGTTTATACCTCCTATAACAACTCTGAATAGTGACCGCCGCCTTCCGTTCGGAGTCCGCCTGACGTCGACTGGTGTTCCGCGCCCGATACTCCCGATAGGCCCTTTGTATAACCATTGCCGCTCCATACACTTCTCTTTGTTCGCCATCTGATATGTTGAGATACTTTTCCGTCGACTAACTTGTTTGTTAGCAAATACACTCGAAAAATACCTTTAGAATTACGATCCAAAAAGGACTACTACATCATTAATTGTAAAAAAAAACTGTAAAAATAAAGCAATATATGCTACAAGTCTTAGTTCTTTTAAATACATCTCGTTAGTCTAGTAAAGAAATGCTAAAGATGTTAAAGTGTCATGAGTAGAAGGAACTGAGGGAAAAAAGGAACCTATTTAACAACAAGTAATCAGGCACCATGGACAACTAAAAAACAGCAACAGGTAACAATTCCTACTGCGTTAATTAATTAGGTTTCTTAAATACATGAACCCCAGATGAGTTATATATGACTCATTTTTATCTGCAATTAGTTTGGCTTCGTAGTGCATTTTATTATCTATAGATATAAGGTGTAATATGAAGAGCAAAGCATAAAGCTCTCGGCGCTGATCAATCCTTGAAGCATGCGCCATGCATTCGATTTAATTAAACATCGCTAAAGGAGATTGAATGCATATCTGTTCTTTACAATGATTTGCGGTGGCCTACCGATGTATCGAACCAGTGCCGCTACTCTCCCAGACGGATCTGGTAGAAAATTGCGGACCCCGAAGGGATGGAATCTCAATTGGAAGGCTTAGTGAGCCTGGGCGTACAATCGAACCAACGACCACATATGAATTCCACGACATCCCTAACCAATACTCCATACACACCCCATTACTATATTATACGTATGTATACGTATGCATATTAACTGGACCCACTGGAATGCTCATAATTTTTGCCAAAATTCTTTTTGTTTCAATCATAGTGGAAGTCTCAAACTTGTAAGTAACGTGGGCAGTTCCGAGCTTTCACTTCAAAATTTGAAGGCTGCTTAATGGCCTAACAAATTTTAATTCTAAACAGGTATTCAAAATGCGCCTTTATTAATTTCGAAACAACAGTAGTTGGATAGCACCCAAACCCTGAAAGAATCTGTCCGAACAGATAACTTTTACGAGAGTATTCAGGAGATATTGCATTATTTATATAGTTACTAAAGAAGACACCGGTTCTCCTGTGAACTCAACATTATTCCGTTCCCTTTGCTATACTAGGCGACTTATGTCGTTTATTTCTTCAGTTTTTATATGTAATTTTTATATGTAATAACATTGTAAAATTGTGAATTTGAGAAATTCAGCTCAATAAATGGGCTGTATGCAGCCCTGTGGTGGTGATACTGTCCAATAGACATAGTGCCATGGCCTAGCTTCCCGTCCTGCCAAACAAATCTCCCACACCTCTGGGTTTGAAAAATTGCCACAAACTTGTCTGAGATTAGCTGGATCTTCTCAATTTACGGTAAATGACACCTGCCTTTGAAGATGAGCGGCGCGTAAGCACGGCCATCCAAGGGTTTCAGAAAGAATCGACTCGGCTTGCACTCAGCGACATTCACGAAGAAAACAAAATCGGGCAACAGTCACCGTAAAATATGTAATGTAGAGTCATTTTTTTAAAAAAAGAGCTATGAATTCCTGCATGAAAATAAGGCAACGGAAAACCATGATAATTTTCCGATGTATAAGTGAAACGCCACCGATATTATGGTACTATGTTGGTCTCAAAAGTTTTGTGGTAATGAAGAGATGAAAAGGCACACTGATTTCTGGTGGTATACCGAAAAGCTCTTTAGTCTTAAATGGAAAAAAGGTTTAGCTGGTCGCTTAATAGGATCGAAGTTTTGGGAAGCATAATTTTGTATTCTCACATACTTTGCAAAATCCCATGTATAGACAAATTGTCGGTAACTAATAGCCAAGTTTAAACCGAATATAAAGAAGATTTACAGATGAGCCGCCCCATTAAAAAGTATTGGAAGTCATGAGAGGAACGAAGACCAATCAACCATTATTATTAACCTTATTATTATTAACTGCTACTATTATGAATTGTTAATATTACTAAAATTGTTACCATTACTATTACGGCTACTGTAGTAATACTTTTACTGTAACATTATTATTGCTATTATTTTTACTTTTTATTTTCTACGTTCTACAATTTTTAAGGCATGGTATTAAGCGAAATACAACCACAACGTTTCTGAGATATCAACAGTCAGCGGGCTTGATCTGGAGAGCGCAAATCGGCTATGAACACAGCTAAGCTGAGACTTTTAGTTATAATCACGTTCCCTAGATCAATCCTGCTGATGGGTGTGGTGGCAGAGATCGATAGAACTAGCTGAGAGACAGGCGAAAAGAAGGACCCGCATGGTGTGGTGGTGAACGCGTTACTCCCCGGAAAGGACAATAGCGCGTTCGTTTCCCACCATAGACACCTGCGGTCCAGAGCTTTACAAATATCTCAGCATCGTTGTAGTTATATTTCGCAATATACCCTGCCATTAAAAAGAGTAGGCAGCAGACAAAAACGGTTAATATAGTCATGATTTTGAAGAGGGCGCTAGACTAAGGCCTTCAGCTAGCCTTGTACTGAAGGATTCCACTAGACCTAAGTCAGAAATGTTCTGGAAGAATCAGGCATTGGTTCAATTCCGGTGCAATCCGTCAGTTAAAACCTGTTCGAAAGAAACCAAACCTATGTTTGAATTTCTCAGTCGTGAAAGACTAATGCAGTCAGACAACCAGAAAAATCGTCGCGCTCCACTCAGTAAAGCATTTCATTCGCTTCGAAACAATCAAAATTTTACATTTCCTGATCCACCTGTTTGTCCTAATCTTGTTTCTCATTCTGGCAGGGTAATTCTGATTTCATTTCTCGGAACAGCAACTTCGACTAGCTGCTAACACTACTGTCAGTACCTGAATAACATTTTTTTTAAATGCAGACTACCTGGGTTTCTCGTTATTTACTTCATGAATGAATAAAATTATGTTTTGATTGAAGTGTGAGTCTGATTCATGTTGAAAGACAGTAATTGTCTCAACTATCCATTCATGGGTAATAATATTAGATCAATGTCCTCAAGTAGCCATTTCCTAGAGTATATCAATATGTCAGCGCCTTAAAATAGTCATGATTTTAATGAAACTGAGATATTTGCAAAACTCTATCAACTGGGTTCATTGCCGATTTGTGCTCCCCAGATCAATCCCGCTGCTGGGTGATTGCTGATGGCAAAAGATCGATAGAACTGAGAGACAGGCGAAACGAAGGACCCGCATGGTGTGGTGGTGAGCGCGTTACTCCCCGTAAAGGTAATAGCGCGTTCGTTTCCCACCATAGACACCTGCGGTCCAGAGCTTTACAAATATCTCAGCATCGTTGCAGTTATTATTATTGCTCTTACATGACCCGCCATCAGGTCTATTATCCAGATCCCTGCACTTCTTTCATTCTATTCGTTTTCCTCACATTCATTGTCTGGAAAATTCTCCGAACATTTCGCGTGTTGCTTCTATCTCTGCTTAAAGAACCCGTCTTCTTTACAAATGTCTTAGAATTTTGTTCTAAACGAATCTCTCTGCAATTTTGGAGATAGCTGAGCTAAGGCGTTCCCACGTGGATTGGTAGAGTGTTGGGGAGGAAGTCCCAGTAGAACCTTGCTTCCCGATGGACTGCATCACTAACCAACCCGTTACCATCCAGCCAGCTGGAACACATTTAAGAATCCAAAACAATACCGGGATGATATGGTACTGTTAACTGAGTTCACCTTGATATTCATTCAGCTCAACATTTAAGAAGATTTGTACAACTATGCACCGAAGATATTCAAAAGAATCATTATGTCGTATAGTCAGAACACGATAAGAAGAGAAAATCTGTGGACATCACAAAAAGAGATCTACCAAAATGTAACATAGTTAGCTTACCTCCACCAGTGTACAAGAACTCGTCCTTAAAATCAAGTAAAGTGCGTCGTGTCATAATATTTGAGATGACCATCGCGTCAGAAGGTGTCAACGAAGATCTAGGAAAAATTCGCCTCCGATCACACCTCTCAGAGGCGGGATTTGGTCCGTTAATCACTCGATCAGAGCACCAGAGAGCAAATGAGAGCGCCACAATCGAAGAGATCTGCGGACTTCTTGTTGCTGTGGATGACGCATTTGCCAGAGTGCTTGTGCTGTTTCTTGCTTCTTTCGTGGTAGAGACATTCCACAAAGTGAGAGCTAGTGAACAACTGCTCTCATCTTTACGTCATATTGATATTGAGGAAGTTATTTTCGATGCTATGGTATGCAGTTGAGATAATGAGAACCGAATATTATAAAAGGAAAATCTGAAAAATAAATGTATTGATCGACATGTTAATAAACACCGTATAACACTTCTGTGCACAATGGGAAAAAGGAACACGTTTGTTAACAGCATCGTTTATTAACGAGCTACTTCGGATTAGACTATTCTGATACTCAATGGCATAACATTGAAATCTTTCAAACGACCTATAACAAGCGACGATCATCCCATTACTAGTAGTTTCAAATGTACGGGAAGAAACGTAATGGTGTGCATCAAGGGTTACGGCAATGAGCAAAAATCTGACCTAGGTTCGGTTTTGAAAAAATAATAAATATACAGACGCAGGTGATTCACGAATTTTTCGCAACAAAACAGGAAAAATTGATTGATGGTTTTTAAAAGCCTCTAATCCCTTTCATTTTACAAGTCGGTCGGATTATCGTAAATATTCCTTCGGTCATGGAAGAATCCAAGTTGCAAGGCAGTAAAGTTCTGCTCCAATCCAAAGGCCTCAGACCGCCTGCAGCAAAGATGTGGGAACGTTTTGGCACAGCTATCTCGCGATTTAAGAGTAAATCCTGTTCGACTTCAACACGTCAGTGAGTGAAAAAGATAAGATTAAAAATTCTTCAAATCGCAGTCTAACTGAAGTCAAACCCACATACGAACCCGACCACATCCATGGAATGTGGTTTAAAGCAAGTGGTACGAATGAAAGTTCTGCGGTCCGAACAACCTGTGAAGGCAATCGATTCAGGTATTTAAGCAAAAAGCAAATTTAATCCAAATTTATGACGGTGTCAATGTCATCACCAATTTAGTGACTACTAATGGACCATCGCCTGTCAGACAGAGTGGTAACGGAAATGCATTTTGGGAGTTCAACAATTAGTATAAAACCACAACTGAAAGCAGACTTACATCAGAATTCGCAGTTGTGGAACAAAATTCCTTGAAGTGATGTCAAGCGATTCAAAGATTGCCTGTGGTGAAAGCTCAGGAATTTCCACGCACAGTTTCCATAGCTTTAGTCTACATTTGCCAAAGAATTTCGCAAATAAGGACCAACTAAGTTCTTAAGTATATTTGTTGAAATAAACAACAATAACGGAAAACAATCATTTTTTTGGAAGCTCTCCGCTTCCAAAGGTTCTATTAATATAATACCACAAACATGTCGTTTAGTTTAGGTAATTGAATTCTAGGATAATGCCGCATCAGATTGTCAGCACATATACTACAAGACAAGAGTTCAATGACAAATAGTTGTTATTCTTTCTGATTTCTCCAATTTTGGTCTACATTCCAAAAACTTGATGCTCAACAAAGCCTGCAAAGGTTCCACTTATTTGCAACCCACTCGATCAATTATTCTTGGTAACCCTCTGAACTATGACGTTGAGAAGGCCCAGCTGGAAAAATGCTCTTGTAAATGGCAAACATCGTCGAGGTTATAAGTGCGATGTTTCAGTATTATACATCTTCTAATAAATCGCGGAATTCGTTTCCATGTCAACAAAATGAAAGAACTGATAGAGGCTCTGTTTATGTACTAACAACAAACTATACGTACATATATACATAGGGCCTGTATGGCGCAGTGGTCAGAGGTGCCTCGCAACACCCATGGAATCGACACTCGCGCTCAAGGCCCACCAAGCCTTTCATCGCTCTGCGGTCGGCAAATTAGCACCAGACTTGTCTGAGGGGAGAGCAGTATTTGTTCGGCAATCCGGTACGCCGCCGCGAGTCATTGTAAAGCCTAGATATGCATTCAATCACCTCCAAACGATGCTTAATGAAGTCGAATGCATGGCACGTCCCTCAGGAATTGATCAATGCCGGGAGCTTTATTCTTTATCCTTTTATCTACAGAATACAATCGCCGAACTCCTCGCCGAAATTCGATGACAAGCAAATCAAGTCCTGTTCAAAACAGTTTCTGGTAAAAAAAAAACAGCTTCGAATAAATTAATTTTTAAACGTCTATATCTATTCTTCCTGTGCTATGGATCTTGTTGCTCATGTTCTCTTTTTTATAGGATTCGCGAGGTTGTTATTCAGCACATCTTTACTTTCTTACAAATATAACACATCCAACACAATAGTAGCTGACGTTTCGGAAGTATCGCCTTCTTCAGAGCTTGGAAGTACACTATAGCGTAATTTACTAGGTCAAACGTTTCAAGAACGCGAAGAGAAAGATGAAAATCTGAACAGTAATTACATGATCACCGGCTTCTCGATAAACACACCGTTTTTTATCTGCCTTCCACCGAGGAAGAACTTAGAGTCGCATACGACTGACTACTGCACCACCCCACACC
Organism: Angiostrongylus cantonensis; assembly: GCA_009735665.1. Classification (NCBI taxonomy): domain Eukaryota; kingdom Metazoa; phylum Nematoda; class Chromadorea; order Rhabditida; family Metastrongylidae; genus Angiostrongylus; species Angiostrongylus cantonensis. The sequence goes on along the minus strand of MQTX01000145.1, from coordinate 1,694,888 downwards.
AAAAATCAATTCTGAGATACGGGGCTTGATCACGCGTTATCTCAGGGCATTCTTCCTTGCTATTCATTCTTGGATTTTTGGAATTTATCGAAAAAGCATGGAGAAATTTGCGCGTTCATGTTTTGGTCTCCCGTGCGAGGATAGCGACTTTAACTTCAAAATCGTCTCCGCTATGCCTTTGTATCCTATGCGAGCCTAGTGGGGTACTTTGTCTTACTTTTCGTTTGCCATCTAGGTGTTCTTTTATACGGATACACAAGGGTCTGCCCGTTTCGCCAATATATTCATCTCCGCAATCCTTGCAAGAGATCAGGTATATCGTGCCTGAACTCATGCACTCACCGTCCCTGTTAAAAGGGCAGATTACGCAATTTTGTGTTTCACATAGACGGTCATATAAGCGGTAATGAACTAGCTGACGACGAAGAGAATTCGGTGGTACTTCAATTATCGCCACCCATCCTTCTAGATCTGCCTTTCTTATTCTTTCGCTACGCTTATTTCATCGCTAATGAAGGGCAAAATAAACTTGTTGTTTTCTCTCCGTACTAAAAGCTCCACTATGAGATAAATTATTACTTAAAGGACGTGAAGACTTCCTTCCCACCGTTGTAAACCTTAGACTAAAAAAAAAACCAAATTATCAAATGTTAAAACAGTTGTTTTCCCGAACTGGAGAGCAAAACGACACCTGCAATAAACATTCCGTACTTCCAAGAAGTGAAGTGTTTATGCTATGTGAATGACGTAGAGAGATTCGCGGGGTACTCAATTCTCTGGCTGACAGTTTAATGACGTAAATGTGGGGCTTGCTGACGCAAATCCGTTGAAAGTGCTTTCCAAGACAAAAGCTCTACTCTGTTAAACAACTCCAAAATAAAAAAAATATATAGATATATAAAGAGCACACCTCATAGAACAACTCAGAGTCACCTGTAAACGCTATGTTAGTGAACAAGTTCTCTTATTCAACAGTTATTTTCATCCGTCAGGGTTATTTTCTTCACTATTTGTGTGTTGTATATAATGCCTAGTCTAACATCAATCGCAACAATATACCTTATGCTACACTTTGTGCTCATTGACTATGTACAACTGAGTTGGATCGTGTTTTTGTCGGCACCTTCTAGTGCATATAGATAAGCTCCAGCAGTAGAACACTTATCTTCAAATTGTTTTCGACCATCTAATTCCTTCAAACTGGAACTGGGAAGAGTTGTTCTTAAAACTGATTCTTTACTAAGCTCGGCATTGATCAAATCACTCACTGTCTTCTTGATGTGCAAGAATTCAAAAATGAGATTTTTTGAGAATGAGAATCGAATCTTTTTTTATTGTCTACTATTAATAAAAGAGATGAGTTACGTGAAGGTTCTCCACCACAATTACGCGCCTGTAATAATTGCTGGGAAGATGACGACAACACTAATGAATAAAAATTCTCTTATTCAACAGTTATTTCCATTCGTCGGGGTTACTCCCTTCATTATTTGTGTGTTGTATATAATGCCCTTTTTTAACCCCTAAGCATTCATAAGTATGCGTGGCGAAGTGGTCAGAGGCGCCCTGTGACACACATTGGATCCTTCCCTGCGATAAAGGATCACCAAGCTTTCTTCCCTCCAGAGTCGACAAATTGGTACACTGAGTCGAAAATTCAATACCCCACGAGCGAGTCATGGTAGAGGCCAGATATGCATTCAGTCAAGTTTCTCCAAAGATGCTTAATGAAGTGTCGCATGCATGGCGCATCACTCAGGGATTGATTAACGTCGAGAGCTTCGTCTTTTCTATATAACATTTCCTGAGGCTGGACTAATGAAAAACTACTTTTCAAATATGTTTTTAAAAAAGTGGAAGGTGGAACTCACTAGAAAGTGAACCATTGTGAAGTAAGATGTCATGATAACAATAATCTTGGATCAGCTTATCAAGAATAGTTCGCAAGAAATAATTTGTCGATCAAACCCGAGGTTAATTGTAAGTCGCTGTTTTGAGTTATTTAACAAAATAGTACAAGTACACATCCTTTCACTAGTGCTTCTTTCAACAAGAATTGATTTAGGTTTTCTACTTTCTTCTTCCTAAAACATGAAACAGTCTGAATTACTCGAAATAACTTTCATAAAAACCTGATAAATTTGTAGAGTAGTGTTAAATTTGAGAAGGAAACTTTCCATAAGACCAGACCTTTGCGAATACGAGTGTAGAAGAGAAGCTTTTAAAGCAAACATTTATTGCATAGATATTAATTCCTATTTAGATAAAAAGGTTTAGAGGTACGACTACTGAGTCTGAGGCCTCCATTAATTTACCGATAATCATATGTATAACGTACCAGACAGTTTCAGACCACCCAAACGTTGGCGTATCGGATCTTCTTCCCTATCCACTCGTATGTTAAAAAATTCATCAAGATCCCTGAAGATAAGTTCTTTAAATGCCACAGGAAGTTAAAACGAATGCTAGTTGGATTTTCGACAAATATTCTCTTGGCAACGATTAGTATATCTCACTCCTAAGATGAAGTAATTTCTTGTACAGAGATATCTGAGTTCTGCAAGGACAGAAAGAAACTTCAACGGAAACTACGAGATGCCGAGTTTTGCAAAAAAAAAAAAGTTAGTAGTCCATATTTTCGATGACTACAGTCCATTTCGAGGGTAATCCATTGCTTTACTTTTTAATTTAAACTCCTGAGCTCATACAGCATGTAGGATTCATGTTTGCACCCGCAGTGTCGCAATGAATTAGAGAAATGAAAGCAGAACGGTTTGAACGATTAAAGTTCCGGAGTTATAATGATACAAAAAACTTCCCAATATTCAAAAAGATAGGCCTGGTGATCTTTGCACGACAATCATCTTAGTTTTGTAATTTGCGAAGCTTCGGTGGGCGGTGGGTTAGGCAAGTGCTTCTTTCCCATCCTCTGCAACTTCGACCACAACTACGGCTCCTTCGTTAAAATCATCTTTTACCGCCTGTCTGCATTGCTTTGCAAATTCGGACGAGAGTTAACGGCTGATTGCCTGCAGCCGTGCGACTCCACGCTGGCATGTTAAATAAAAGCGATTGTATTCATCGTCGATGTTATAGAAACCGGGATTGTCTCAACAGTCGACTAATGAAGTGAATAAGCCCCAGTTTGTGATTCTTTCTGGACTTTGTTTTTTGAATTTAGCGGCATTTTGTCTTTCCTGTGGGAAATCGTGCATGAAGGAGGCGATGCTCTGATCGCGTGCAGAATTTTGGGGCAACACAAACATCAGCTGGGCAAAACTTTTATTTGCAATTACGCAGTCTATTTCGTTATGGTACTCTCCAAAGGGAGACTCTCACGTCCAGCGTTGATGATGGGTCTTCTGGAATTAGGAATTATCAAGGAAAGTCTTGCTAGTCATGATAGACTCATAAAGATGCTCACACTGCACGTTCCATTCTGATCCATCGATCCTAATGTGATGCTCTTCCGGGTCCAATCTTAGCGTTAAAGCTCCCAATGATGACCATAAAGAATGTGCGATCTTCTCAGTAGAACTTCTCGAAGTTCACATAGAACGATTCGACTTCTTCTTCATCGTAGTTTGACGTCGCTGCGTAAACGACCAAAATTGTCAAAGCCGATATTAATCCACACCTCTTCAATCGTAAACGTTCGATTCAGTTTGTTAGTTGTTCAAATAAATCGTTTTTCATGGCCAAATTCGTAGTGAGAACATCAACGCCGCCGACTCCTCTGCTGTCGCATAACCCGAGGAGCAGTTCTTCTCAGGTGTCATAGACGGTATTGAATGGGTGGTGTCTTCTCGTCTCGGCCAGTCGGATGACGTCGTTTAGTTATCCTTCTTATCTACACGATCAAATCTTCTATCGAAGACTCAGATGCAAATGTGCGTGCATTATAAGTACAGGTCATCACCGATTTTGGCAGCCTAAAATGGCCCTGAGATTCCAACAGCCTCTTCGTGTTCGTGCTACCCAACGCTGCCGAATTGGGAGCTATTTTGGTTGCAAAGGAATGAAGTCCGTTTATTCCGTGCTGTGCTTATCTTTCTGATACCCACCTACAACTTGCTGAGCTGTGGACGTGGTGCTTGGCTATACCATCGGTTAGCCTGTCAGTCTTTCCCAGAGTAGAGATAAAGCTTATTTATTGGAGATGACTCCTAACCGCCCCTCACACACTTCTCTGTCACTTGGTTGCAGGCTTCTGGCCGAATTGACTCGTAGAATACAATCCGCATAAAGAAGAACACACCCATGCACGCAGGCATGCGTCTTCGTAAATATAGAACGAATGTGCTAAATCGGCGCAGCAGAAACGAGGAGTACATACCCTGAATCCACCTGCATCTCAAAGAAGAAAAGGTCGCTTTTGGTCCACGATTAACCAGCTTGAGATTCCTTATATGGGAGAACCGTTGCTCGTCTTGATAGAGCAAAGTAATCCTTTTCGATATACTAGGCATACCCTCTTCAGCCACTTTAGCAAAGAATTCTATTGTCGAAAATATGCTCAGGTAGTACGGTAACCGATACAAATAATTTAAAACAGATTACACTTTGCTTACGTGACCAAAAACACAAAAGGACATTCTTTTGATTGAAATTCCAATCACAGACTGGGAATTGACTGAAGACTTAAACTCATCGAACTTTTCTACTGCCGACATTAAGACGATGGATGTACGACCAGTTATAGCCGCATTCAACTCTTGACCAATTAATGGAAGGCTAATGCTAAGACCTACTTTTTTGTATGAATCGTCCATACATCTATTGTGCGGATCCCAGCACTTCTACCATTCGAAATTTTTCCTTTGCATCCATTATCCACGAAGGTCTTCCAACATTTTGCTTGTAGGTTCGTCTGCTACTTGACCATTCTTTATCGTCTTCATTACGAATGTCGTTCCCAGCGAAATAAAACAGACAGGGCCTTTTCTATACATGTCTGGCACATAGTTATCTACCCCGCACGGATTTGAAGTTTGATGGCCTCAATGGGAGATTGAAAGAGCGCTTGAGTAGGATCTGTTGACATCAATAATTCTTTGAAAATTGCTCGAATGTACGCTATGAATAGGTTCGTAAACACTCGAATTGTTTCCATGACAATGGAATAGATTTTTTCTCTGTTAAACTTTTTCTCGCTTGATCCATACTAAGATGACTTTCTGGGAGGAATCATTATGAGATTTTGAACCACCTACCCAAAAAAATGATATGATATTTTTCACCAGTACTACGAATATATCGTTGAATAAAGTTACAACAAAACTGTAGTCCGAATAAGCAAAGTAAAAATGCCAACGCGGTTAAATATATCATAAACTTATGTCCCAGTCTTTATCATAAATGTATGATGAACTACACTAACTTGTCAAAATCGAAGCTGGTACTCTCTAAAGTGTCTTCCCGTGATGAAGTAAATGAGGTGCTTTCACCCTGAAAAAAGTTGCAAAGCCAAACCTTTCTTTCGTTACTTGATAGCCACAGTAAAATTTCAGCGACAGTATTAAATGTACCTTATTTGAGTATAAATGGCGATGATAAAAGGAAGAACTTGAAGGTTGCTCAGAAAATGATGAAAGCACATCATCGGGAGATTTGTCCGTGGAAATTCTGTTAAACTGCTGAGATGTGGCGTAATAATATTTATACACATGTACATAGTA
>MQTX01000145.1:1610410-1689176 GCA_009735665.1 Angiostrongylus cantonensis | reverse complement strand
TATATATAATTTCACGATCACATTTCCACCGTTTTACGAAGAACTTTTTCACCAAAGCGTTATTTTTGATAAATGCTATAGCCTATTTCATTCTCAAACCAGGATCCACCACCGTCCTGGTATCAAAATAGTCGCTTGGTGACAAGTCTCCCTCTGATCCACAAGGGCAACAACTGAGTGTGGTGGTTAAGCTGACCTCGGAACTCTAGGGAGCCACAATGGCTAGATCAGCAAAACTCGGAAGAAATTGAATTTATGCTTTGTCCCGCACAACCTCTGAAGACGTCCCATCCAAGTGTTCAAGTAAGTGTTTCATTCACAAAATTGCAACAATTTTTTTCCAAAGTTTAATGAAATAAGGCACATTGATAATTCCACACCGAGGTTAAGTGAAAGTCGGTTTACAATAACGGTATAGCCTTTTCGATTTACTGAAAGTATTTCTCGTCGAATTTTAAATGTATATCTATTAATGCTTAAAACGTTTTGTACAGAGAAATCGCAAAATCTGACGAAATACAACATAAAAACGTACTGGTAATGGTTATTGGAAAAATACTGCTGGAAATCCCACTCTTCAGGGCAATCATGAGTGAGATGAGAGAGAAAAGGGTTGTTATCTGGATAGGCGAATGAAGAATGTGTGCCGACTTCTGCATTCGTAGTTTCGTCGTCGAGAAGTGGATTAGCATCATTCTAAGTAGAAGTAGCGCTCACTCGCATATTAAGTCTTTGTCCACGTTAAGTTTCTTTTTTTTTAACGATAAATTTGAATATGTGTGAAGCAGTTCGTAACTAACCTTTATGCGATCTGGTATAGCATCAATTATTTGCTGTGCCAATAATGCCATTTTCGCTCGAACACCATCACTTGGCATACTAGGGCTGGAGTAAGGACAGTTTAGTTTTCAAAAAATGCTATGAAAATATGTTTGCGAGACGTTAAACGCATTGAAAATACGAAAAGTTACTTTCAAAGATAAAGCAAGAAATCATCGGAGCCCAAGCTTCCTGCCTGAGTGTGGACCTGGGTTGATGGGGTTCGGGGCTCAGGGCTCAGAAGGCCATCCGAATATGCAGGATTACCCAAAGGTGCATCTAGAAGCACTCCTAGAAATTGAATTCGCCTGGAAAAAAATCTGACAGTGAGTTGGTAAACTCCCTACCCTTCCTTTAATTCATAATAGCCAATGACTTTATGCAGTAACCTCCTAAGAACGCTAAGGGACAGTACGCATGTCAGAGTTCCTGTACAGATACCTTTATAAAATCAGGAAAATATCAAATAAATGAAAAATGCGCCATAGCATGCATGAATCGACGTTAAGACCAACCAATTAAATATTCAAGAAAAAGACCTTTAACAAAACTGCTCGTTCACTTTCGCATCGTTCTATTATGTAGAAGTTTGTGTAAAAACGAATAAAATGCAAATGAGAGCCAGTAAGCAGCTATTTTTAAAGAGTAAGCTTATCATATCTCTTCATTTTTTGATAGTAAGAAGTGTTAGACGTTTCCTGAGTTTCTGTTCAATGATACAGCCAAACACGTTTGTTGTTTTCATTACATAACCCAAAATCACAGATATTGTAGGGATCCCAGCACTTCTCGTATAGGATTGATTTTCCTACATTCATCATTCACACAAGTATTAGGATTTCACGTTCGGCTGTTGCTTGGGGATCCTCGCTTTCTTTACAAACGTCTTTAAAGGAGTTGATTCACCCTGGAATTCTGATCTAGCAGTGCAAGGGCGTCTCTAGATGGCTTCGAAGGAGTGGATAGAGCCCAGATCTGGTGCTAATTTCAAGACCACGGTGGGTTGTGATGCTTGCTGGGCAGAAGGCAGGCTTGGACCAGCCCCTTACTTATAATGAACTATCGTATCACCATCGCTGCACTATCTGCCCCACATACATTTGCTGTTAAAAACATGAAAGTGAACAAGGATATTAATTGTAGATTTCACAAGTTACAACTGTATATGGAACATATAATATTGGACAAAGCAAAAACTTTGTCAGATGACACAAAAGGGTAAAAACGTTGCTTTGATCAAGCATATGAGATTATAATTATCAACTAACAAACTACGTTGAAAACTTGCCTAGTAACGGCTTCAAATAGATCTGCCATTTTTGGTGAATCTGGTACGTAAACATCCGTATCCATTGATATTTCTACATGAAGTGGCTCATTGCACCACTTTTCCTGAAGCTGTACAAATCCAATAACACCTTCTTTATTATAACACACTTAACCTATTGCGCGTTAAAAAAAAGCTCTCGGCGTTAATCAATCCCTGAGAAAGGCGCAATGCATTCGACTTCACTAAGCATCGTTTGTAGGTGACTGAATGCATATCTCGGCTTCACAATGACTCGCGATGCCCTACCGATATATCCAGCCAGTGCTGCTATCCTCCCAGACAAATCTGGCACCAATTTGCCGACCACGGAAAGATGGGAAACTTGGCTGGCCATGGGCTTGAGGATCGATCTCATGTGTGCTGCAGGACGCCTCCGACTACTATGCTACACGCGCACACTATTGCGCAATGGTTTAGAGAATATCAAATGGCGCCCTCCGTAACGTATATACGACCTACCTTGTTGGTACCTGGTGTAGAATGATTGTGGCTACGGTTAGGTGATTCGCTGAGAATAGTTGAGCTTGAATCCTGCAGATAAGATTTTAAACACCATAATATTCAATCCCACAATAAAATTCAATTCTAAGATACCAAAATACTCTAAACTAGTAAAAATCTCTGATCTATTTCTTGCAATTAAACTGGGTAAAATAGCAAAAAATTACGAGTTTGACTGTGAAAGAAGCATATGTTTGTTATCCTAAGAGTGCTGCGTTTCTCAAAAATTCTTACCTCAGCTACAGTTGGAGGTTGATCCCTTAGCAGATGCTCATCAGTGACTGTCTCTCCATTCGTAAGCACCCATAAAGCTGTCGACGTCACATGTTCAACATCTTCAGCACCTAAGCAAATACCAATGGTAACGTTCAACGGCACCTCTGCGAATGAAAAAAAAAATGGTAAAACACATGTGAAAAAAACACGAATGTCACCCACTTTTGGGAAGGGTACGCTGCTCTTCAAAATCATGATCAACACTACGAGCAGTAAGTCGTATCATCTGCTCATCACGACTTAAATCACAAGGTGTTCTTCCACGGTCATCCAATACATCGACTGTTGTCCGACAAGCACGCACTAAAACCCTGAAGGAAAAATATGGAGTAAAATATTTCTTCTTGTACTCCAGGTAGCACCTGAGAAACGACAGCGGCAAATGTCGTTGAGGAGATATAAATTAACCGATAAGAACTTGAACGATTTCAAAAACTCTGTTAATAACAAGGAAGACCCAACACTCACAACTCCGTTCAACATAAGCGGTGTCTGCTACTGCCGCGTTTATATAGAAAGTTTCAAAAATATAAATTTGACTCCAGTATTCTTAGGTTTCAACAAATAACAAATTCAGAACTGCAACAATATTCCGTAAATATCATATGTACCATACGGCGACAAAAAAGCCCGCTTTATAAGTATGCGAGGTTCCTAACTGCTAAACTTCCCTAATGGTTGAAAAATTTTGCCCGTTGCTAAAAACACCAATTAGCTGACGTGAGCTACTGTTGTGTTGTATTGTATTGTGTGTTTTTCTATGGAAGTAAATGCATGCTGTATAACAACCTCGCGATTGCTGAACAAGAAAACTACGCATTCATACACCAACTAGCGTTGTGTGATAATTCGATTTATGAAACCAATTTAGTCCCGTGATTGAGTCACTTTCTAACAACTTAAAATTTCGCTTGTTTGTTTTTCCAGTGTACTATCACCACATCCTCTCAAGGGTTTGCCGCGTCATCGTGGCTGGGAGCTGTTCCTGTGTCGGGCTGCGATGTACAGCAGGTGGATTCATCTCCCCAGTCGAGTCTTCCAAGCTAAGAAGGAGTTCGGCGTTTCCATCTGGAACCCAAGCTAAAAGTAAACCAATACCAGGATCCACCACTGCCCTGGTATCAAACTAGTCGCATGGAGGAAAATCCCCTTTTGATCCACACTGGCGGGGACTGCCTGTGGTGGTGACGACCAGGGGCAGACTTTGGTTAGGATGATCTCGGTACTACAGGGAATCACAATAGCTGAACCAGCAAAACTCCGAAAAATTACGGAAATTATGCTGAGGCCGCACAAACAATGAATTCGGGCCATCCAGGTAGATATCATCACATAATACGGTAGCATTGCTTGGTGGAAAAGGAATGGTCGATGTCGAATGGCACCCTTCAAATGCTGTAACTCTGCTCAACCCCAACGTTTACTACTAAAGCAAAAACCACTCGAATCAACATCAGCGCAAGAATCGGAAGTATTAGAAATGACATACAAAGAAGCATGGCCGCATGTTCAAAATCGTCCCTAGCCAACAAAACCTGCGAAAAGCAGCATATTGGAAGCAGACTTCTGTGAAAAACCCCACTTTATCTATAAAAACCTGCCACTGCTTGTGGTGAATATCTGAGACAACTTTAGTGGAGCTATCCCAGGATTCCAGAATCAGCTTTATCAGCATTCAGTGACATTCCTGAAGAATGCAAAGCCTTCAAATATTAGCATAAACAAAATATATCCATTCTCTCGAGCGGTATACATATCTGACAGCATAAATATCTGAAGCTCTGGAAGGGACGAATTTTTCGAGCGCAGTCTATGCAGCCACTGAGTAGTTGAGTGAGGTAGTTTTGAAGCAGCACTTTTCTTCACATGATCCGTCTTTCACATCTACTGCCCCTATCCCAGTACTTCACGCATTCGATTTGTTTCCTCGCATCCGCCTTCGACAAAAGTCTTCCAACTTTTTGTAGGTGGACTCGACTACTATTGGAGGAAATTGCTTTCGAGTGTCGCAGAATGGTGGTTCGAGTCGATTCTCCGTCGAGTCCTGAAAAAGCCGTACTAGGGCGTTCCCACTTGAACTGCAGATAGTGAACCCAGAAAAGTCTGGTACCCATTTCCCAACCGCGGGGGAGTGGTAATATAGGTGAGCCCAGCTCAGGGTCGTGCCAGAGGCGTTCCCGTGATGATCGCTATCACTACCGCTGCGCAACCTATCGCTTACGAAATAGCATTAACTGAACACTATGTGCTCGTGTGCTATCGTGCGGAAGAATTCTAGTGACCAAAACTATCGACTTTACAACAGCACTTATTTTTTGTGAACCTTTGACCACGATTCAAAAAGCGGTCGCGGTTTAGTTCCGTTCCAAACCATCAGACATTCTCCTCAACATTGTTTTGATATAAATTCGAGTTTGGGAGGTGTTTAGGAGCTTTATTTCGGTTCCACCACTACGCTTAACATATTCTCTTGTCGAATACGATCCACTCTTCACTGAACGTTGTAATGCAAAGGAGAAATGGGTCGACTTCTGTGTAAAAGCATGTACCAAGATTCTTCACAGAGATGTGTTCGTTTTTTACACGATTCATATGGCACCCATCAGTAGTCTTCTCAGCTTTTCAGTTCTCTTCAAGGAGTAACTTACTATCGAGTTACCTCTCGAGTAGTTTATAAAGAGTCAATATCTACGGAGTTCCGATAGCCGTCATTAAATACTGATGGACACCGCCGACCTTCTTCGCCTAGACTAACATCTCCGAAATGAAACATTTAAAGATTTGAGGAATTCCTTTTTTTTTCAAGAATGACAATAAAAGCTAGTTCAATCGACTCTCCTCAGAATCTTGGGATTGTCGAGTGGATTCTCTTTGGAATCAGAGGTGCTGCGACGTTACCATTTATTCAACATGTGCAGTATCCAGTTTTCCTGAACAGCAAGGAGCGAGATGATCCGAGAAAAATTTGGCACCAATATCCTGATCCTGATGGAGATTAGCTTTGAGCTTAAACGTTGAGATGATTTGACAGGGATGGTATAGAACCAAGGTCATGTGCGTATAATTACTATAAAATGTACTCATAGATGTCATAATAAAATTGCCATTTGTTCGATACCACTTTCCTCAGCCGCACACAATTTTTCGATATGACTTAGGAGAGTCATAGAAGAAACCTTGACGCATCGCTGTAGAAGTGTTTAGTATTTTTTCAGAGCCATTTTAATTCCGCCTAAAATTGAATTTTACAAAAAAAAATTAGAAATGAATTTCGAATTCTTAGAAATTCTAACGCAAGTGAACATCACTAACACAACCAACATAATTGGTGATATTACTGTGCTACGCAGGACGAATCTCAGCCCGTTTAGTAGCATGGGGTTCGAAAAGCTTGAAAAAAAAAAACCACAGGTTGCATCATAGAAAATTAAAACTTCAATTAGAATAGAATTTGTTAGAATAATAAAGCTTGAAATAAAAAAACAGACAAGTGGAAAGAAAAAAAGAAAAATGCATATTGGCGGAAAACTGGAACCAATGTGTATACTGTATACTGACGAATGTGTTTGAGAAAAAAAATGGTACACAGTACATGGTGCACATAAAGGCTAAATATGAAATAGCAACTGTTCCACTGCCTTTCATCAGATTTCTCATGTAAACAAGGGAAAATATCATGTGCTCCAGAAATGAGAGGAATCATTTCTTTCCAAATCAAGTTGGATTTCTCTTACTATTTGTATGGATATTCAGTGGTTTTTACATGATAATCAAAGGGGAGAACGATGGTTCCATAAACACGAATTACTACTACACATCACTCAAACACCAAAGCTTGACGGATGAACAGCATACCCAGCTTGGGTAAGTTCGAGAGATAGTTACAAAGTAGAAAGCGAAGAAGAACACTGAATTTAAGAAGGTAAAGTTAAAATTGTGAAAGAAGATAAAGAAGAGATCGACTACAAATAGAACTATTAAAACTACGGAAGTCGTATTGCTTTTTTAACTTCTAGAAAAGAACGATACATCTGAGAAACCACTACCTCATCGTGGTTTGTATTTGGATGACTTGTGTAAGCAGCTTGGATATTTCAATATTACTGCACACTTTTTGAATAGATTATAAACGAACCTTGCAGATGCCACATGACCAGCCGCAACAGCAACATGCAAGGGAGTACGACCCTCACAATCGCGGGCAAGAGGATCAAATTCTCGAGAAAATAACAGTTTATGTCTGAAAAACTTCTTATGGGTGACATGTTTACTTTCTGTTTTGCTTAATAGATTCGCAAAGAATGCTATTTGCAATTGGGGATGCAGAGGGCTTGTGTAGCGCAGTGGTGGGAGGCGCTCCGCAACACGCACGTGGAATCGATCTCTGCGTCCAAGGCTCACCAAGCCTTCCATTCCTCGGGGCTCGGAAAATTGGTAACAAAGTTGTCTGGGAGAATAGTAGCACTGGCTCGCCACACCGTTAAGCCACCGAGAGTCACTGTGAGGGCCAGCTAAGTATTCAATCGCCTCCAACGATGCTTAATGAAGTCGATGCATGGCACATCCCTCAGGGGTGCTTTAGCTCTTTTTTTAAGGGATCAGATCCACTTCTAAAGGAACAGCCAAACACTGCTTCTAGATGGAAAATGCATTGCAATAAAGCAGTGAAGGTTCTTAGGATATCTTCAATCAAACACAGACGTTCATACCAACTACGTACGTGGTTGGAAAACCTTGTCATTTTCCTAGGCAAGAATCTAAAGGAATGGCACTTTAACAAATCTTAACTATGCGTACTCATACCTCCACGCAAGCACGCATTCAATAACTTTATCATAGTTCAATGCAGCAGCAATATGCAAGATTGTTCTTGACGGAAGTGACGGATGAGTGGAGAGAATCGAAGGCATTGACAGATGAAATGTAGTTAAACTTCTCAATAACGACAGAATGGAGTTCTCATCAACAGGTGTCACCCACTGCAAATGAAACAGAATTAAATACCTAACAATACAGTTACACCAAAGTGGCCTCAGAAAACTGTCTGATGCGGATGGCACAATTGAAGTGAGATATCTCAGTGGTACAACAGACAAATAAACTCGAGGATAAGTGAAATTTGATGTCTATTATAAACGACAGAATCCTATATTCTAGTAAACTACAGTGGCAAAACTACAAGGGTGCTAAGATTTGAGCAAAACTCGAAACCATATTTGGGCTTCGAACTTGCGATTACACTCACTGGGCTCATGTGCTATCGACCACATCAACAGAGGCCTTTGCTTTGCCTTCCTCTCGGTCATATTTTTACTCTGTCGTTGCTATCAGCAATCAATCACCAACAGGAATACTCTGCGTGCCAGTAATCGGCATTAAACTCCGTTAAGCTGAAGTTGCAGTCGAAATCACAATGCTAGTTATTTACCGCCTGCTCTTCTCCTTTTTTCTCGATGGCAGGGTGCAGCACGGATATTCCAGCACTCTGGTAGTTGTAGTGCACGTCATACCCAGCCATTAAAGAAAAAAGAATCACAGTAGGTAAAAAGCTAACACTGTGATTATAAATGGTAGAGCAATACTTCATAAACCCAGTGCTCAAAAAAATTAAATTTTTGTTACAGCAGTATGAACAGGAGCAACCTCCAATTTGTCGCTTGCTCCAAAAGCGTGAGCTATGAAATGCAGTCGATCGACCATGCACTGTCGCAATGACGACATTGTTACCTCATCGCGATCATTAATGTAAGTAAAGTCAACGCTTGTTGAGATGACATGGCCATTGCAAAGCACACGAACCGGAACGACACCGCAAACGGACCCTAAAAACTCGGGTGGAGAAACCACCATTCATTTTTTAGCGAAGCTGCTTAATCCTTAGGAACCGACAGTGGTTTCTCAAAAATGCCAATAAATTTCCGGCAACTAGAGAAATCAAGTAGTTAAAAATTGACCAGTTCATAGAAGACTTGTTCAATCTATACAAATGTGGTTGCTCGAAACTGTTACGTGGTCCTCAAAGTTGTTTAAAAGTAACGTACCCGAAAGAACTGGGGACAAAATTCGAGTTCTCAAGAACCCAAAAGAGGCCCCGGTCACAGCGAACATCAACAAAATACTTGTAGACATCGTCGTCATCTCATAATCGAAATACTTCTTGTTGAATTCCCTTTATTTTCGAAATACGAACCTCGACGTAAAAAGAGCATAACGTATGTTTGGTGGGCTCTAGAAATCAGAATGCCACTGTGGCAAAACAAAAGAGCTTTCATTCCTGAGGCAGAAATTTGTAGATTCCAATACTTTTTAACGCATTAATAATATTCACTCTCAGCTGAGACATGTCGGTTTAAAGTTGAAACCTCCCACTGTTTTCGCACAATGTGGGTGGAAATCAGCTTACGTCGGATCCTAAGGACCAAACTTGGCAAATCTAATAAAATAGAAAAAAGAGACCTTGGAACAAAATGGCAAATATTTTAAAGCGCAAACGAAAATCAATCTTACTTGGTGGTACTATGAGTGACAGAACTCCGACTTGAACCAGTCTGGCAAGCACACTTTTCTCACCAAACATTACAGAATAGCTATGGCCCTTCATGTACCAACCGCCGACTATTAACGCTTTCGTCCCACCCTACAACAGATGAAAAAAAGCCATGCACATTGTTTTTGATGCAACTATGAAACCATTGGAAGAAAACCAACTCTAACCTTGACACATCCGCTGTTAGGTGTCATCTCTGTAATAGGGGCTATATAAGTAGACAGCTGATTATCCGATGGAAATGAGGACTGAGAAACGGGTTGTGATGGTTGAACACTTGACGACTACAACACAGAGTTGTAATACAGGAAACAACTGCCCCAGTACTCGTTGTTGCTGGTGGTCGATGGCTGAAGTTTCGGCGATTTCGCCTTCGTCAGGGTCGTCATGTTGTGAGTGGAGTCTAACTCAGTCCCGAAACGTCAGCCGTCGACCAGGAACAACAGTGTCCCACGACTCCTTCATATGGAAACTGTAAACATCTATCTCACCTCTTCGTCCTGATTGCTGCTACCATATGTCTCGCATGAATGCGAACGTCCATCTGCAGAATAACCAGTACATGTCTCCCGTGAAAGTTTGCCTTCCACAGTGTTATTTATTACTGATGCACCTAGAACACAAGTTTCCAGTATGTTATGCAAAACTGAAGCACCTAGAGTAAGGGATTACGTAACAACCTCGTATGAGCTACCCGATGTAATAAGAAAATGAAATAAGAAAGACTTAGCAAACAGTTCTGGGATACGGTGTTCAAAAAATGGAACTCTTACAAAACATAATCACATTAAGTGCAAAATATAGAAGAAAACGACGAATCAAATGGGAAAACTACTAGCACCTCCATGAATAACATCGAGACAATCACTATACGTCGAAGGTTGTCGACGTAAAGCTGACGAAGAGAGGCCATGACGGAATTCCGAGCTGCATGAGTTCCTTCTCTCTAGGCGATGTAAAGCCGAATGAGTGATGTAGGATATAGAATTTGGCTCCATAACAGAAGAAGGTCCAGTTGCCTGTATTAATACACAAATCGGCTTCGGGGAAAAAAATTTCCTTTTTACTTTATTGTTAGCCTTCCTTGGTGCACTAAATTATTTCAGTTTTCTTAAATTAACAACAACAGGACATATATTCGTGGCTAAAAGGTGTTCCTGGCTGTCGGGGTGCGATGCACAGCGGTGGATTCATCCCTACAGCAGTCTCTCAATCTGAGAACGAGTCCAGAGTTTCCATCAGGAGCCCAGCTAAGAGTAAACTAATACCAAAATCCACCAGCGTCCTGGTATCAAACTAGTCGCATGGTGGCAAATTTCCCACTGATCGACAAGGCTGGTGACTGCCTGTAGTGGTGGCGACTTTTGGCCTGGCTGAGCTCGGGAGTCCAACGAACCACAACGGCTAAATCAGCAAAACTCCGAAAAGTGGAGATTATGCAGGGGCGCATATCACCACAGAAGACGGGCCATCTTAGTGCCTAAGTGTCTAAATAAGTATGTAAAGACATATATTCGATAATGCGTTGCCCATTTTCGGAGAATACTCATGTACGGGGAAAGATAACAAGGTTCATAACCTTTTTCAGGTCACAATATTAAAACTGACATATAGAGAACTGCCTATATTTGAAGTGTATAAAGTAAACAAACCGTTGTATCGAGTTCATTTTGTTGAGCATTCTGTAACATATTGCAGATTTCTTCACATAGAGTGGCAATATCTTGCTGACATAGCATATTTGCATCTGAACACGAACACATAAATGAGCAAATTAAAACATTCTCGTGGCTGTGCAGAAATTAAAAATAATGAAGAATTACTTGCATACTTTGACAGCCCGTTTTCACTGGTTGTGCGGGCTCACCATAATTTCCACTTTTTTGGAGTTTTGCTGGTTTAGCCAATGTGGTTCACTGGAGTTCCGCGGTCAGCCTAACCAAAGTCTGCTCTAGATCGTCCACACTTACAGGAAGTCGATGCTCTTGTGGATCAAAGGGAGAGTTGCCAACACGCGACTAGTTTGATACCAGGACGGTAGTCGATCTTAATATTGGTCTACTCTTAGCTGAGCTGCAAGTTCGAAACGTCGGATTCCTCAGCTTGGGACACCCTGAGGGATAAATCCCCGCCATTCATCGCAGCGCGACACCAAGAAACACCTCCCAGCCACGATGAGGTGGTAAACCGTTGGAAGAAATGAAGAATTATGTATGAATAATCTACGTTTACATGGTAAAATCTAACTTTTCCATTTCTTAATGCTTGCATCAAACATGAATTCTGGAACGGAATAGTGAAAACTTTTTAAAAACTACATGCCAAAACCAGACAATATGACAAAAAGAAACTGGTAATATAGTCGAAAACTTACATATCGGAGAAACCTGGTCCAAGAGTTGCTGCTTGTTTAAATTTAAGCTATTCAATTTGATACAGGCTGAAATCTTGTCTATGGCGCTCTTCAAATTAATTTCGGTTTCAGTGTTGAGATAGTGTACCAGGACATACTCGGGGTTCTGAAAACGATAGACATACTTTCGTTTAAATCGTTTTTCTTATGAGAAACACACTAGAGCTATGTCATATGTCTCCATTTTTTATATATACGTACATAAATGTATATATGTATTGTATATATGCATCCACGTAGTGTATAAATTGGGGCGCAGTGACCGGAGGCGCCTTGCAATACACATGGAATCGATCCTTGTGCCCTCGGTCCACCAAGCCCTCCATCCCTCCGGGGACGGCTAATTGGTTCCAGACTTGTTTGGGAGGATAGCAGTACCGGCTCGATGTACCGATTGGCCACCACGAGTCACTGTAATGGTCGGACATGGATTCACTCATCACCAACGATGGCTAATGAGGTCAAATGCATGGCGCGTTCCTCAAGGATTGTATCCTATACGAGATGAAGAAAGCAGACATTTGCTTTTATAAATCCCACTGTATGTAAAAAATAGATCCAAAATGGAAAGTACACATGAGCGATACTCACACGACTGGTAAATTGAATTTGGAGTCACGCACTTTTGCTCTTTCAGGAAAACTAGATGATTTTCAGGAACTCGTGGTTGTCTATGAATGTTTATCAACTCAAGCTAGTACTTTCATACTGGCTTACATTGCTTTTGAACAAATTGAACTATCCAAAATTCTCCCAAGAAATCTAAATACAAAGTAATGTAGTGATGGCGAACATTAATAGATGAAAAACCAAAAAACTGGTTATGAGAACAGAAGCACAAAATTCAAATATACGAAGATCCGATGATGGCAGAGTAGCGAGAGCTTCGAAAAAAAAGATAAGTATTCATTCGATCTTCAGATTATCGTGATATACAGAAATCTCATTATGGGAATGGTATCGCTGCACTTTTTCCCTCGAACGAAAGCAATGAAGGACTACATCTTAACTAATGACACTGGCCTCTAAAAAGCTTATGATCAGTGCTTAAACCATGAAGAACAAACAAAAACTATGTTGAAAATGTTAAGAAATCCGTACCAGCATGAAACTACAAGTTGGGACATTTCTACAAAGAGACATAAAAATGCCGATGGATACCAACGTAGACCACCGCTGATGAATATCCCTTCTTTCTTCGTGGTAGAATAAACAAATACTGCCTAACATCACATGGAACATTGACCTTCTAATTGAAATATGATTGTAAAGTTGGCTCTATATAAGTATGGGAAAGGACGCAGATAAGCTAGAGTTCATAAGTGACGTGGTAAACAAATAAAAAGTAAAGCTAACTTTTTAATTGCTGCCTGCTTTTTTTTTCAATTTCCTACAATATTTCCCGACACGGTACTAGGTGAAATACAACCATAATGATTCCGAGATATTTTCAAAACTCCGGACCGCAGGAGTCCACGGTGGGGATCCAATACGCTATTACTTTTCAACTGGCGAACGCGTTCACCTCCACACCATGCGTGTCCTTTGTTTCGCCTGTCTCTCAGCTAGTTTTCTAGTCTCGGTGAAAAGTTAAGTATGTAGACAACTTGGATACTTCTAGCATTAGGAGAAACTGTGTATAAGGTTATTTAACATGTAAGTAGCCGTGTAAAAACACAGTGGAGATAACCAGTAAATTGCAGGATTCCATAGATATCCGAGCAAGTCTGGTTAGGATAAAATCAGAACAGCTGAAGAACCTTCTACCAGTCCTCGTAAACACACTGGCTCCGCTCTTCACACTTTACTTCTCTGAATGCCAGGTCCCTACTTAACGGAAGACCAGTAGGACAGTGCTAATGCTCAAGAAGTATGACCTCCACGATATCGGCATCCCTCGCCCGATCTACTTGCTGTCTGTCGTCTACAAGCTTTTCACTTTAACCATCCCAAACCGGACTGAAAGGACACTGGACGAAGGGCAGCCAAGTGAGCAAGCAGGGTTTCAAAAAGGATTTAGTACGATGGACCATATCCACACGATAACAAGGCTCAGTAACATATCGCGAGAGTACAAAAGACCGCTCTGTCTCACTTTCATCGATCTACAGAAGGCCTTTGATTCAAATGAGA
This sequence comes from Angiostrongylus cantonensis, assembly GCA_009735665.1. Taxonomy (NCBI): domain Eukaryota; kingdom Metazoa; phylum Nematoda; class Chromadorea; order Rhabditida; family Metastrongylidae; genus Angiostrongylus; species Angiostrongylus cantonensis. The sequence continues at coordinate 1,675,157 of MQTX01000145.1, read as the reverse complement.
TAGAAGCAGTCATAGAAGCCCTTGGTAGTCAAGGAGTTCCTACTCAGTACATAAAGATTCTTCGGTACAAAAATTTCACAACCATGATTTCACCATTCTACAACGATATTAAAGTTGACGTCAAAAGAGAAGTTAGACGAGGCGACACAATCTCGCCAAAATTATTTACCGCCACCCTCCAGAACGTCATGCGAACATTGGAATGGGATAATATGGGAGTGAAAATCGAAGGTCGGTAGTTACACCATCTTCGCTTTGCGTATGACATCGTCCTTATAACACCAGACAATAGCCAAGCGGAACGTATGCTTGCCGACTTTGATAAAGCGTGTAGAAAGATTGGTCTTCGACTAAAGCTTACAAAAACGATGTTCATGAAGAACGGAATGGTTTCGTTTGCCCCATTCACGCTCAACGGGAGGAATATCTCCGAATGCTCCAGGTATGTCTATCTCGGTTGGAAAATCAATATGATAAACGACTTCTTTCCAGAGCTGAGCAGAAGGAAACGAGCGGCTTGGGGAGCTTTCAAGAGCATCGAGGATGTAGTGAAGGGAATAAAGAACACCCGACTCCGTGCCCACCTTTTCGACTCAACGGTTCTTCCTGCCCTAACGCATGCTTCAGAAACCTGGTGGCTGAGTAAGCAGGATGAAAGATCACTCAGCATTATCGAACGCACAGTCGAAAAGACGATGCTAGGATTATCCCGTTTCGCACAAGTAAGGGATGGAATCCGAAGCTCCGACCTACGTCAACGATCGAAAATCCCGTTCTATACGCCAAACAGTCGAAGATAAGGTGTGCCGGACACTTAGTGCGCGTGAATGGACAAGAGCCGTTAGTGACTGGATTCATAGGGATGTCAAACCCACGGCAGAAAGACCACAGATCCGATGGTCAGAGTTCTCCACAAAAAGCCTGGAAGAAGGACATGATGCACGACGAGTCCCTAGAGCGATCAGAACGCACTGGGCTACTCTTGAACGCGACAAGAAAAAATGGAAGATTTACTCGCGTCCGCTCGAGGCACTTGACGATCTACGGCACTACATGTGATACAGGTGACAGGTGATCCGAGCATTCTAAATGAGAACACACTTGGCACATCCACTAACGTCAAGGTATCACTAGACCATTATTGGAAACGACAAATAACTGCATAATCACTCAGATTGACATGGAGTTTAGGTTCAGAGTCAGGAAATAAGAGAAGTGAGTAAAAATTCGTTACTTTTTCATACGATAATTAACAAAACCAACTATGGAATTTAGGGACAATCGAATATGGCCGGAATAAGTAGAAAATGAAGTATAAAGCTCTCGACGTTGGTCAACCCCTAAGGGATGCGCCAAGCATTCGACTTCATTGAGCATCGTTTGGAGGTGATTAGATGCATATCTGTTCCTTACTGTGACTCGCGGGTAGCCTATCGATGTATCGAGCAAGTGCTGCTATCCTCCCAGATAACTCCCACACCAATTCGCCGACCCCGGAGTGATAGAGGACATGGTTAGCCTGGGGTGCGGGTATCGATCCCATGTGTATTGCACTCCGCCTCTGATCACTGCGCTGTATGCACCCCTCGTTTTTGGACACTGTTGGAAAAAGCAAGAAACACGAACTGTTAGTGAATAGGGACAATTAGAAAGCGATTGTATGGAACTCACATTTGTTAACCAATAAACTCTCCTGTGAAATGTGGGTACAACAGAGGAATGCGCATAGTTGGCAGATAGGATTTCCTGTTTGTTTACCTAAAAAGCATGACAATCGTGAGAACTTCACTGTGTTGGTGACCCTAAGGGCCAACAGTGTTACATGGCCTAAAAAAGCTATAGAACTACAAATTCTACTTAAAGATTGATGTAGATCCATACCAAGAAACAAGATCCATACATAGACAAACACCGTAGACAAGTCATGTTCGCAAATACTTACCTACTTGGAAAATTGGATGGCCCATCTTTACTGCTTGTGCGCGCTCCAGCATAATTTCCACCCTTCGGAGGTATGTTGGTTTGGCAGTTGTGTTTCCGCGCAGACCCGAGGTCAGCCTGACAAAAGTCTCTCCCAGGTCATCACCACTGCAGGCACTCGCCGCCCTTGTCGATCAGTGGGAATTTGCCACCATGGGACTAGTTTGACACCAGGACGGTGGCGGATCCTGTTATTGGTTTACTCTTAACTGAACTTCCTTATGGAAACGCCGGACTCCTTTCTCAGCTTGAGAAGCCCTACGGGGGAATGCGTCCCCGTTGTGCATTGCAGCCCTACACCCAGGAACACCTTCCAGCCACGATAAGGGTGTAAACGTTGGGAGGTAATCTCGCAAGTAATACAATTTCATAACCGTGAAAGTTGACCTACCATGATTGATTACAGTCTTTCATGTACATATCGGTTTTAAAGTGAGCAAAAGTAGAAGAACACACACTTCATATCAGAATATTCTACGAAATCGAACGTATAAATAATACAAGACCTTCAGTTTCATATGATCCTCCCGTATTAGTTTTCCTTCCCGTCGTTTCTTCCACTCATAGCCATCTATCTTGAACCAGTTCCCATCAAATCGGCAAAACATGTACTGAGCACTAAAACGTAAGTAAAGGATCAAACAAAGAAGAAACTAGCTCAAAAATGGAGTAGAACACAACCATTTCTTCAAAGGAAAAAGAAGATATTAAGTGACTTTAAACGAAGAACGCTGGATATCTCTTAGCAAGACGTTACCCGGTTTTCGGACGGAGTGCAACCTTCTGTGTTAGCCATTCGGGATGGTTGGGGGCCGAATACAGTAGTCGTGCAATTTCCTAAATATATGATATTTCCTTCGCATGATTGAGTTGGGTATCTTCTGAAGAAATATGTGACGTCGTAAAGATAGAACATCTACTTAAGCTTTCAAAACCGACCACTAATCTAACTTCGGCATAAATAATCAACATTTTTCTGAATTATGAAGCTAACACGAGGTTGCTAAAGAAGTTCTATTCGGCTAACGCTTCGGAGTCTTCGAGTTCTTTCGGGTCGCTGCGACCTTAGTCATTTGTTCATAGCTGTCCATCCTTGCCATGTGAGTCTTCGTTTTTCAAATCGAGTCGAATCCTCTGGAATGAAGGGATTTCACTCCACTCCATTCGACTCGACGCGACTGAGACTCACACATCGCATGAAATAACTGCGGAAAATCGAGTCGAATCACAACGATTCTGAAGGAGACGAAACCGCCGAAACACAATAACCGAGTAAAACTTTTAAACCAACCTCGTTTTAGCTTAAAACCTAAGAAAATTTCCCATATCATTTCTTTAAGAACTCCAGAACTTACGAACGCCAAAGGTCTACAGGTATCCCTCAACGGTTTACCGCCTCACGTGGCTTAGAGGTGTTCCTGGGTGTAGAACTACGACGTACAGCGGGGAGATTCATCCTCCCAGCAGGGTCTTCCAAACTGCGTAGGAGTTCGGAGTTTCCGTCAGGAAGCCTAGCTAGGAATGAAGCAATACCAGGATCCACCAACGTCATGGTATCAAGCTAGTCGTGTGATGGCAAATTTCCGTCTGATCCACAAGTGCAGCGACTGCTTGTGGTGATGCTGACCTGGGGCAGACTTTGGCTAGGCTGATCTCCAGACCCCAGGAAAACACAATGGCTAAACCAGCAAAACTCCGAAAATGGGGATTGTGCTGGGAATTGCATAACCAGTGAGAACGGGCCGTCCAAGTATAAAAGTAAATGTCTACAGATTTGGCTAGAAAGCAGACGTGATACTGAATCGAATCTGGACCAAAACAGACCTGATTGCTATTCCACGACGAATTCGTGGCATTGAACTCGTCAGCAGGAAAAACAGCCATAGCAAGTGGTGGTGGTTGAGCATTTTGTAGCGGATGTGCTGTGCTAACTGGTATCATGAATTGAAGCTGATGTCGTCCATTATCCCAATCTGGGAAATATCAGTAAAACATCAGGTACACTTCGGAGACCAAGCAAACACGACATTTGTAGTATAACACCACATTTTTTTGTTTTAGTTTTGCAAAATCTAAGAGCAGAACTACATAACCCTACAAAGTAATAAAGAATAGAAGGATAAAGCTCCGAGCAAAGATCAATCCCTGAGGGTCCACCATACATTCGACCTCACTAAGCATCGTTGGAGGTGATTGAATGCATATCTGGCCTTTACAGTGGCTCGCGGTGGCCTACCAATGTACCGAGCCTGTGCTGCTATCCTCCTGGACAAGTCTCGTACCAGTTTGCCGATCCCGGAGGGGTGGAAGGCACGGTGAGCCTTGGGTGAGGAGCTCGACCCATGTGTGTTGCAGTATTGCGATGTATACAAAATAATAAAAAGCAATGATTTAGTAATAACATCAACAAGTGACAACTTCTTCATAAGTACAAAGTGGTAATCCCAAGAACGCAATGTGGGATCACTCACCAAACTCCAATTCAATAGAAATAAAAACGAAAAATTTCTATTATCACGTTGGAAGAGAAGGGAAGCAATGATGACTAGTAACTTCGTTCATAGAAAAAACACTCCTATCTTTCGAAAATTTTCAAACCTCTAACCTTTAACCCTTGACCTTTAGCCTCTAAATCTATTCATCAACCTCATATAACCTCAACAATTTAAACATTCCTATCTTACTTAACATTTAACTCATCAGCACAATCAGATGAAGCAACGAAAGTGGTTAAGTAAATGGGGTAGCAATAAAGAAGACAGATGAACGTATAGGAAAAGACTACTAAAGGGAAAAACACGAAAGCCTACAAATAATGGCACTTTACTAAGTCGACTTTCATTTATTCCACCAAATAAACGATCAGTACATTTTTTAACCAACCGCCATTTAGCCTCAGTTGCAAAAAACCTGGACAGAACCACAACAAAAGCTTTAACCAGTGGACCACTGACTCCGATCGTGGGGCACTGATGATGATGATGGCGTCGAAATGTTAGCCGAACAAACAACTTTATCAACCTCGTGTAAGCTCAACAATTTAAATGCATATTGATCGGTGTAATTCTTTAGATCATTCAGCTTACATGAGATTCTTACAGAAATTTCATTCGATTTACGCTTCGATGTTCTCATCTACAGAAAAAATGCTGAATATAAGTGTATTTACTCCACAATTCGACATATTTCTAGACGGTAAATGGTTCAAAAAACAATCTTTCAAAAAAAAGGGGTAAAAAAAACAAAGAAGATCGGGAGATTTATAGGCTTAAGCTCAGGCGGCCAACTATGAGACAGCAAAGGTGCCCGGAGGCCAAATGGTGGAGAGATAAGAGGGTGCAGAGACATAAAGCAAGGAATCGATACGTCATGTGTGGCACAGAGCTGGGCGAAGAGTATTCTGCTCTAGCAGGAAGATATTAATTGGGATGAAATCTTACTAGTTCTCATGACTATCATCCTTTTAAGAAAAAGCTCTAACCCATCACTTTATTTTATATAAGTCTGGCACGTGTGGGGCAGTGGTCGGAGGTGCCTTGTAGCATAGTCGTGGAATCGATCCCAGCGCCCATGGCCTACCAAGTCTTCCATCGTTCCGGGGTCGGCAAATTGGTACCAGACTTGTTTGGGAGGATATCAGCACTGGCTCTATACATCGCTAGGCCACTCGCGAGTCATTGTAAAGGCCAGATATGCATTCAGTCACCTTCAACGATATTTAATGAAGTGCAATGCATGGCTCATCCCTCAGGGACTGATCAACGCCGAGAGCTTTAGCCTTTATTCTTTTATGTCTGGCAGGAGTTTGCCTACTCCAGCGAGATGGAAGACTCGGCGGGCTCGGAGCGCAGGATCGAACCAATGACCACATCTGTATTGCAGGGCACACCAAACCAGAGCACTACATAACAACATATGATCCTTTAGTGGACAGTAATGGTTCAGATACTTTCAGTTGTTACTATAATCTGTGATGGTAAAATGAATGAACTGAAATGAAATCATAATGAGCTTGAGGAGTAAGATCTCCTAGTGAAGAAAGATCAGCCAAATATCCTGTTTTTAGCGAATGAAAGGATGCTCTGAATCGATGGTCCCGCCTTCTAGGATGGGTTGATTAACAAAAGCCTCTGTAAGTAGTATGCTCAAAAGACGTTCAAAGGAAGTATTTTCTCACTACCTTCTGCATTCTTCCAAATAGTTCCCCCTTTCCTTTTGAAGCTTCCATCCATGTGGTTCATGGGGCTTTCTGGAGCATATCATCGGCCTGGTTTTCTTGCAACGTAAATTTCAAGGTCTTCTTCATCATTCGCCTTGGTTTTCAAAGTTCCAGCATGTAATTGCCATGAAGTTTTTCGTCTTACTGTAAGTGAAGTGTTTGGCCTAATAAATTGTATATCAGTATACCCTTCCAGGCTCTGAAAAAGGCGATGCTGCCGAAACGTCAGCTACTGTTGTATTGTATTGTTTTTCTATGGAAGTAAATGTGTACTGTACAACAGCCTCGCGATTGCTGAACGAGAAAACGACGCATTCATATCTCAGCACTACTTCAGAAACCTGGTCGCTGCGTAAGCAGGATGAGAGATCACTCAGCGTTATTGAACGCGCAGTCGAAAGGACTGTGCTATGACTATCCCGTTCCACACAAGTAAGGGAAGGGATCCGAAGCTCCGACCTGCATCAACGATCAAAGATCAAAGATGTCGTTCTATACACCAAACAATAGAAGATATGGTGGGCCGGACACTTAGGGCGCGTGAATGGACAAGAGCCGTTAGCGACTGGATTCACAGGGATGTCAAACGCACAGCAGAAAGACCACAGATCCGATGGTCAGAGTTCTCCACAAAAAGCCTGGAAGAAGGACATGATGCTCGACGAGTCCCTAGAGCGATCAGAACGCACTGGGCTACTCTTGCTTACAGCAGGGAATAATGGAAGATTTATTGGCCCCCGTTCGATTCTATCGACGATCAACGGAACTACAAGTGATGCAGGTGATATGTTGTCCGGATTCCAGCTCTTACTTCAATAGTTTCGTTGTCTCGCAACCATAACTACCAAGGTTTTCAATTTCGCGTTTGGAATAATTTGCTACTTGAACACGCCGTTGTCTTCTTCTGTAATGTCGTTGAATACTATTTAATTTAATTCTTCCTGGAATCCTGGGAAAGTTGTTCTAAAGCGTTTCCAGATCTTTACCGGAAAAATTCGCTTACCACTGTAGATCGGAGGAGCTTTTCACAGACATTTCTAATTCTAATTTGCTAACACCAGACGAACCTGAGCCTTGTTTGACATGGTGCAGACGAGCGAACGTGCAGAACAGTCGGACGAGCGTGCATTCGTGTATTTCTTCTCGGTATTTTAACCACTGCGCTTCCCGTAACCTGATTGTACCACATGACCTTACAGAAGTTGAGAATAATTAGATGTAAAAGAGAATAAGGCCGCGCTTCAAACATCCAGGTTATTTAAACTACACTTTTAGCGCCGTGGAATTTAAAACGCCAGAATCTTTCCGAATTTTTATGAACCCTATCCATATAGTTATCGTTTTTAACAGTATGTTTTTCTGAATGAATGAAGATACTGAGAATAAAAGTCAGTAGGTCTTTGTTTGTTACGAGCAACTATGAAATCTGACCTGTTTTCTCATTAGAAATCTTTGCTATGGCAACCGGTGGTGGTTAGCTCTCCGCTACATTTGGATGAACATGTAACCGGTTTCGCTGAGCTCTGGATGGATTGATGTAATGTTCGTTGGGATTAAAGTTCTTGTTTGTGCAAATAAACCAGCGCCACTGGTTTTGTAGCTGTACAGTGAACGCTGAGCGAGATGTTATTGCTGTAGAACATGATGGCTGTAAGATGAAAGCGTTACTGTGAAGACTTCGGGTTTTATCATACTCGGCATATTACAGTATTCTATGGGCTTTAGTGCGCAGGCAAATTGAGATAAGAGCTACAATGTCAAAAAACTTTGACCCGTTCACATTCGAGTATGGTAACACATTAAATGAGTCGCAGTTGTTTCTCTAGAGTTTTTCATTGACTCCATTTTCATGCTAGGTATTTCAGCTCATTCGCTGAAGTGTTGTTGGCGATATGTGTGAATGTGACCCATGCGTAATACACGGTTGAAGGGATTGAGAAAATCTTGGTTCATGACACATTTGCGAATATACACCTGGGTTTTTCGTGCTTCCCTGACGTTGGTTGTGGTCAGTGGTGTGGGGGCGGGTGGTTGCGACAATGACATAATTCGCAGTCGAAATCGAACTCTGCGAATTCGTTCGTCGCCACTGCTGTCTTTTTCATCTCGCCTCTCAGTTAAGGTCTCATATTCGCAGCTGTTTTTTTCGAAGAACAATTACAGTCATAACAATGATAATACGATTTTAATCTTTTTATTTACTACCTACTTTAATTTTTCACAGCAGGTTATCATGTGAAATACAACAAAGATGATAGTGAGATGGTCACAAAACTCCGGACAGCAGATGTCTACGTTGGGGAACGAACGCGCTATAATAACCCTTTCCGGGGCTAACACGTTCACCACCACACCATGTAGGTCCATCATTTCTCTTGTCTCTCAACTAGTTGTCTATCCATCATTACCATTAGCAATCACCCGTTCACGTGATCGATCTGGGGAGCCCAAATCCGCAACGGACCCATTTAAATTGAAGCTGAAATCACAATTCTAATGATACTATACTTTCGCTGGAAAATCACTTCATGAACTTTAAAAAAGGCGAAGGAAACAGGCAAATAGATATTCTAGTTACTTTCAAGTGTTTTTCTGCGCAACAGCTTAGTAGTTTGTCCACTGTGCTTAATTAGTAGTTCATGCGTGGAGCTATCGCCTTTTGGACTTTTCCAAATGTAAAAGCGAGCATTTTTCCTTTTCTTTCGGGATATTTCCTTACATGTCAACTTTTTACTTGACCTGACATGATATATTGTCGCAACACTTCTTGTCATTCGTTTCGTTGCCTAGTTTCCATCCTGGTTTTTGTTGTCTATGAATGTAGGCTAATACTGGCAGCCTAGATTCTCTTTGGATTACTAGAATAAGATTGCTGGGTATTCCCAGGTTCTTAGCACAGGTCGTCACCAACTTTTTGGATGGGACGGAGTTTTTCTTAAACATATTTGGTGCCAGTTTTCTGACCTTAGAAGACTGGTGGATTACATGCACGGGGAGGAGTCGAACCAGCGATGATGCACGTATTTTGAGCACTGCCTTTAACCACCTCAATAGGCGCGTCCTTACAAGCTTTTCTAGGATTATGAAGTAGGAAGCATTCAACATCAAGTAGAAGGTGGTTACTTCAAGTTCTCCTAAGAACAAACCTTTGGAAATGCTTCACTATTTGGGTAGTACTCTATTCCATCATGTTTGTTTATTTGTTTGTTTTGATTCTCGCTCTCTTCACTTCTCATCCATTCTCCAAATTTTCATTAGATGTTGCTATGTTTTCGTATTGGACCATCCGATTATTTCCACGTACTTCCACATTTTCTTCGTTTCTAACCTTCTGCAATCCTGTTATGTTCCCTACATGCTCGCCTGAATTTTGCTGTAGGTGTTGCAGCTAAACTCAAATAATCTGTAGATAGAAATGTTCAAATTTAGCAGAAGAAGAAAGCTCTGAAAACTTTAGACACTTCATCTCCTTCCTTTCTTGACGCCACTGAAACCATTAACTTTGCCCCGTTCTCCATCTGATTCCGTGATTAAACGGTCACGTAGAAAAGGGCTGAGTGCACTTAGAAAAATGACATGTAGGGTTAGACACCAGTAATTCTGACACCGAGACATGACCGTGTGCATTAACGTCCAGAAGCACTGCCAAGCTCAACGATTTACTTGAATTCGCCGTTTAGTACACCGGACATCTCCAAGATATACGACTTCCCCTTCAAAATTTTATGAACGAGTTGCCTTAGGACACCGTCAAGTTTTCTAACCTACAAAGCTTAGCATATTTTTTTGGGTTTGCTATTTCAGCGAAGCGTTAACCTCAATAACCTTCCCTGATAAAGCAGAAAACTAAGTCGACGAATCTTTCAAACGTTTGTTGAGATTGTAGTTAAACTTAAGAGCTCATTATTTTGTACTATATTCCATTCGTAAGAAAAAAATAGGCAGGAAAGATTTCGTATTCTTTCGTACAATGCTAGGGTCTAATTTTTCTTCAAGTCCGAAGCGCATGGATTTCAATGGAATTGGAACGCGTTCGCTCGGATTCGGTGATTTTCCGAAGTCGGTGTTCAGTCGATCGTTTTACATTCCTTTTCGCTCCTATCGAATTCCTGCGAATTCGATTATTTCTGTCTACATTCAGGAACACTTCTGATTACTTGAGAACCACAGATCTTGACAATGAGGTAAATGAGTACTTAATGGTTCTGTTTTGTGATGGTGAAAGAGGTCTTTACTGCTTCATTTTGCTCTCCAAAATGTTTTCTAGTAGGATTTTTGATCCTACCAGATGGAAACTGGGAGCTTTATGAGAAGTTGCTTTGCTGTTCTTTGTACGTTCATAAGAAGGAAATAGCTCAGCTAATAGCTAATAGCTTGAGTTCAACTACTCGGAAAGCGACGTCTTCGTTTCTTAGTAAAATGTTTTGAAACTAGGAAAATACTATTCTTAGTTGCGTGATAGACTGATTTAAACAACAGAGCCAAACTTTCTATCACATCTATCCTTTAGATATGGGCAAATCCTAAAATTTTGATGGGCAACTTCCATTTGAAATCAGCATGAACAATCAATGTGCTTTTGTATTGGTAAGCTGCCATGAGTTTATCATTTCATCGTTACTATTAATCAAAGGGCACGTGTGGCACAGTGGTCGGAGGCGCCGTTGCGACACACACATGGAATCGATCGCCACCCCATGGCCCACCAAGCCTTCCATCTCTCTGGGGTCCGCAAATTGGTAGCAGATTTGTCTGGATGGTTAGCAGTACTTGCTCGATACATCGGCAGGCCACCGCGAGTCATTGTGAAGGTCAGATGTTCATTCAGTCACCTCCAACGATACTTAATGAAGTCGAATGCATGACGCATCTCTCAAGGATTGATCAACGCCGAGAGCATTGTTGTTTTTATTAATCAAAATAAAAGCCCTAATGAAAGGTTTTTAACAACTCTGCGTTAGCTTATCGCTATAACAACTAATTGATACTTCTAAAATTATTGAAAAAATGCCGTGTCTATTACAAAATCCCATAGGTCCAAAATGCCTGCGCTTTAGAAATCGAATTTCAGGTTATTGGTGAAAAGCAACCTAAAAGTATCAAATTAACTCAAAAGACCGACTTTTTATAGACCTCGGCATAGATAGTTGATATATTTATTTATATGATCTTATAAACTGATCTTCTTTAGCCGATGTGAGGTGGGTACAGGTCTTCGCTGTCGTTGTCGTTTGTTGTTGCTGTCGTTGGTCGATGGCTGACGTTTCGGCGATTTCACCTTCCTCAAAGCCGTGATGTTACGAGTGGGAATGACAGTCACAACATCGAAGACCTATACCAACCTCGCATCAGCTAAAGAAGATCAGTTTATAAGATTATATAAAGTATCACATTAGTTTCTCTAATTAACAGGAAAATAGGAGGAATGTAGCGCAGTGGTTTGAGGCGAAGCGCTTAGAGGCACCCTGTAATGCTGCACACGTTTCGATCCCGCGCGCCAGACTCAGCAAGCCTTCTATTTCTTCGGGTTCGGCAAATTGGTGCCAGACTTGGCTAGGAGGATAGCAGGACTGATTCCATACATCGGAAGGCACTGAGAGTCATTGTGTAGGCCAGATATGCATTTAGTCACCTCTAACGTTGTTTGATGAAGTCGGATGCATATCGTATCCCTCAGAGATTGATAAACGCCGAGGGTTTTATCCTTTTTTACTTAATTACCGCAGATCGCTTTTGTAGCACTTAGAGTTACTTCTAAAGCATTAAAGGGGCGATATTACGGTGGTAATACCATTCCACTTATTTGTTTTAGCTGATGGATCTAACTGATCCATGTGCACTTGAAGGGTGGTTAGTTATCTTAAAGTTATCGTACAGTTCCTAACAGGTACTTCTTCTACCAGTTAGTGGAAACATTGGGCAATGGATTTGAGCTCAAATTAAAAACATTCGCTTTGTAGAAACCAAACTTCTGTTTTTATGTAGAAATAATTTTGCCTTTGAATTGGTTTTTAAAAAAGATGAACTTACGACTACTGAGTGATAGCTCTGTCATCTTTGTCATCATTAAATGGATTTCCTCATGTATCCGTACGGCTGACCTAAACTCTCGATGAATTTCTGTTTATTTTAGGCTTATTACTGTATCCTTTAATGGGGTTGAGAAATTGCCATAAGAACATTACTAAATGTTATAGAATCGTCTGTTCAACTGTCTCAAAAATGGAACGAAACGAGAATTTTCGATCCACTGTGTCATTTATTTCGATCTCGTTCTATTTTGCTTTTTACGATGAGTTTTCATAGTCTTTTCCCATAGAATTCAAGAAAGAATTTAACTACAGGTGATTGTGCTGGAAAGGAATATCATGGTATGATGGCATACGTTCCAAAGTCCTGGTGTTGCAGCGACCTACTCGGTGCTCTATGCAGAGCATTCCTATTGCTGAAGATATTACGCCTTCTAGTTTTCCTTATAAATGTGAGTTTTATTCTTATCTTTTATTTGTAATCTAAAAACAGCTATAGTGAGGTATTACTTCTTCGTCTTGAGTTACTCCGAAATCTGCAACCTATCTGAAATCGATTGTTCTGCAGTAGGTTAGCCTAAGTTTCTGGACTGATTTCTGGATGGATTTATTCGACTGGATATGAAGTATTCCAAAAAATAGAAAACCAGTGACCAATCAGTGTGATCCCATGCAAACAAAGATCTGGAAGCTTTTGACTAGTCATTTGCAACATGGTTTAAAATTGTTCAAGGAACTTCTTAATTGTCTTGAAAAAGCAGTGGAGGTAATGACGAGATGATACGGGGACTGATACCAAGCTAATCTGTAACACGACGATGTTGACCCCATTTAAATGGTGACACAATATAATTGTCACGTCAACCTTGATGGAAACCATAGCCGTGCATATGATGGTGGATGACCATTGTCCATGACCAAGAGGACGAAGCGAGTGGAAGAAGTGCTGGAGTAACTGCTAACTAAACAACGTTTCACGTGTATTAATCTTATCCACAATTGCACATAGACACATAGATGAGTATTCTTTCTTTGATGAGCTTACACGAGGTTGATAACAATATTTATTGTCGGCTAATAATACTCATAATACTAATAGCCGATAATAAATATTGTTATCAACCTCGTGTAAGCTCATCAAAGAAAGAATACATATTGATTAAGCACACCGAGGTTCAAGGAAAGTCGGTTTCGAAACATAGATGAGTTATCCTCATACGTTGTGCAGTTCCCAGCACTTCTTTCATTCGCATCGTTTTCTTGTAATCGTCATCCATAAATGTATTTAAGTTCAGATATGGATTTGGGTGCTGTCTTCTGTCCTCATTTAGCCCTGAAATGCTAGGTCAGAAGCAGTAGAGAGTGCATTCAGAAGGAAATTTATTGCCTCATAACTCGGATTCTTGCAAGACGGCAAAATTCGTTCGGCGGCAGCGAATCCTTCGATTAGTCTTGATCGGTCGCTGATCAGACGGCGACCCAAATTCTACCCAGAGGAATGAAAATGAAATGAAAAATTGAAGAAAGAATGGTCCTATCAATGTGTAATAGGAATGGATTTTTATGAAAACAAAATAAGACTTCAATTTAGGTAAAGATTTTTGTTTTGGTAACGATTATAATATTTAATAAGGGTTCTAGGAAGTCTCAACATATAATTTTCGTCAGTACTGCTTCGAATCCGTGGAGAAATCGGTTTTACTGGAAGACTCACCTGACAAACATAGAACTGGCTCCTCTCATCTTGGGATTACTGCGTTGTCATGTATTCCTATTTATGATGGATTGTTGATGAATCACTGAAAAAAAGGACGAGGCTCCAGAAGAAGTGAATATGTGTCTTTAAAAACCGGCTTTCATTAAATCTCGGTGACAGCAATCAATAGTTTCGATCCATTCAGCTCAGTCATTTAGGAAAAGTGTTATGGTGGTAGAAAAATAGGTCGATGTAAGCATTATGAGACGTGAATAAATGGCTGGCACAGATTGATTAACTGATAAAATGGCGTGCACTTCAGGTAACATTCATTAAATATGAAAGCGCTTCTCATAAGGGAACTCTGATAGAATGAACATTGTGTTTTAGCCTTTCCTTAGTGGACAATTTTGTTTGAGATACATTGTTATACAGAGGTAAAGTAGAGACGTGTTAAGAAGGATAGATGGCACATGCGCATGCCGACACATCCGTTTCAGAGTGGGATGCTATCCTTTCTAATGTTTTCACCAAAAAACTTTGATTTTTGAACGAATTTTATTATTTCATTTCGTTGATTTACCGTACCGCTCGGCGATAGTTTCCGGAACCCGAATTGTGATCTACAGGATCATACCGGCATCGAAGTTACCGAAGTAGTGAAATAGTTGAACATTTCTACCCACAATTCTACTCAATGCTAAATGTTCAGAATTTTGCACTCATGGGAATCAGATACTAACATTGTGGAAATCCTTCTGTAATTCAACTCCGCACTGATTGCGAACTACCCGTGATAATGGCCTGGGGACGATGCTGTGAGAATATTGGGGACCGTGGAAAGGAAGTCCTAAAACATCGGCGAAACACCAACAAAACAATTATTTTTGGCAAGAATGGCAGAATTTTTTTTTGAGAATGGAAGCACAGTTTTGACGTCATCGTGCTGGAGAATACTTAAGGAACTTGGAAGTGAACGATTCTTTTTACGTTTTACACAAATATCCTTAGAATATAAAGAAATGAAGGCCGGATTTACACTTCGACCTCTGTGAGGGAATGTTGTGAGAATTCTGGTGTGGATCTAAATAAAACTGTGAAATTTTCATAGTCAGCAGTAGAATAAACCACGATTTAGGTACAAGTAAACTTTCTTTGAGTTCTCCTAGTGTTCAGTTTGACTTACAGTAATCTTAGAATAGGATTTTGGAAAGCTAAAAATTAAATAGAACTGAAGATCGACGCCTGCTTAATTTTGGCCTTCAACGGTGAGTTTGTGCGCTCTTGCAAGACGCTCTGAAGTATTACTACCAAGAGGTTTTCAACGCGTTTCGGTTTAAAATAATTAACGTTTCAGCGAGTGAAATAAGTATGTAAGTGCCAATCTTTATTTACATCTATATTTAAACATATCAATATCGTTCGCCTGAGTAGATTGCGGTCAACTTGACATTTCCAAGTTCCGAGAAAGACTAAATCCGCCGAAACGTCAGATTTTTAAAGGATAAAGAATAGAATAACACTCTTGTTTGCTCAACAAGAATATTAAGGATCATGTGGTCAATGCCATTCCGGAAATAAGCGAACAACAAAAATATTACTTTAAAGCCGCTGGAATCCAGAAAAGAAGCATTTAGTCATCATGAACTGAAATCTTCCGTCAACATCGTATCGACTTAACAAAGGCGTCCCATAAAGGATAAAGGATAAAGCTCTCGGCGTTGATCAATCCCTGAGGGATGCACCAGGCATTCGACTTCATTAAGTATCGTTGGAGGTGATTGAATGCATATTTGGCCTTTACAATGACTTGCGGTGGCCTGCCGATGTATCGAGCCAGTGCTGCTGTCCTCCAAGACAATTCTGGTACCAATTTGACGACCTCGGAGGGATGGAAGGCTTGGTGGGCCATGGGCGCAGGAATCGATTCCACGTGCGCGTCGCAGTGGCGCCTCCAACCACTACGCCACATGCGCCCGAGACGTTCCATAATAGCCTAAAACGTGCGATGAGTGACTTTCTGCTCCATGTTGATTACCAGCATTTACATTTGACATACAAAACGTGCGATCTGTAAGATGTTATCCCTTTTAGGTTTATTCCACATTGCTGTGCGTGATTTTGTACGCTTTATACGAACTGATACACAAAAGACGATATCTGCCACCTGGTCCGACACCCTGGCTGATCGCCGGCAACATACCCGACATTGTACTCAGTTGGTTTTTTTGTTTTCTCTAAAAAGTTTTCGTGATTATACTGGCCTTTGTTAGTAATTGCTGATATTTTTTTCGATCACTAGAGTGTTTCAGGACTTCGGGACTTCGTAGACTTGTAGGAAGAGGTATTCCTCTATCGCAATCACCTCAGTTTTTTGTTGTAAAGCGTCCTTTCAAATATAAAGATGATTAAAATTAAAGCTTTAAAACAGCTTGATTCTCTTCCATTGACAACGTAACAGTAGCAGATGCGAGGTTGTTATCACAGATTTTATTAGGATACAATACCTGACGTTTCGGCGGTTTCGCCTTCTTCAGAGCCTGAAAGGTCATATTGAGATGCGATCTACCCAACCAAACACTTTCATAACCCTGCCAGATAAAACTTAACAAATAAATTTGTATTCGCCGAAGAAACAGCTTTATTTAAACACCTACCGTTTATTTGTTGTAAGTATCTAAGTTAGGTGGTGGATAAACCTTGTTTTTGCTTTTTTTAAAATTTTTTCGCGTGCGTTACGCAGACGATCTAGGAACATTTGGGTGTTCGTGAGATGGGCTGGTATATGTTTAAGCAACTTTAAACGTTCAAATCAACCTATCCGAAAACGGCTACATCACAAAATGGTAGAGCGAAGCAGTAGGAATATAGTGGTTCATTACCTCTCCTTTCATCCCTCACACACTAAAAGGGCGCTTATAAGAAATATGTTTCGAACCGCCGCCAACGTGTGCACAGGTAGAGTACAAAGGGAAGAATCCTCGAAGTTGGCGCGCCAAGGTGTCATTTCAAATGGCTACGAAATCGTAGCTTCTCGGCATAAGCATAGAGGAAAAACCACGTCCTAGAGCGATAATTCTGCTGCACTAGACGAAACCACGCTTTTCCACTTAATTTCGCGTTTGTATTTTGGATTGCAGGATCGTTTTGGATTCGTAAATTCTATAAGTTGTTATTACAATTAATAAAATGCACTATGAATTGAGATACGATGATTTAAATTTGGTATTGTGTGACTTCTATAGTGGTCACATCGTCGCATACGTGTTCGCTTATAAACCAGCTTCTGTTTTTCTATTACCTTTATTCTGAGTGGATACAGTGAAATTGAAATGAACTCTACCATAGTCCACACTCTTTACGTTGACTTCCGCTTAATATTAACGATGTCGGATGTTGTTAGTCGACCAGAACCTTTGTCACCTACGAAGTATCCCAAAATCACACACGTTGTGTAAGCGTGGACTTTTCATAACCTATATCTCTTAGCCTCTAATTGTAGTAGTAAAGTTCACCTAAAATGCACTGTACAGTACTTAATGTGCCATAGCACTATGAGAAGTTTAAGCTTGTATAGAATTCTATGACACTTTTTCTGCTGATCACCTGTGATTGTGAATTCGCTGAGAATAAGCTCGATCAGCTCAGAAGTTCTGGGTGAAAATTTGACTTCGGACATTGTATTATACATTTATGTACATTTGTTATAAGATATCGTCAACTGAAATATAAAATTGGCATTGCTTTGCAATTTTACGTGATACTTGACGCTTGATACTTGAGTGGCTTGTTGAATGGTTGTGGTGGCCCCAGCATAATCTCCATTTTTCGGAGAATTGTTGGGGAAACCATTATGGTTCACAGGAATCCCGAGGTTATTCTGGTCAAAGTCTGCCCCAGGGCTTCCCCACCACAGGTAGTTGCAGCACTTGTGGATCAGAGGAAGATTTGCCAAGATACGACTTTAATATAGAACGGTGGTGGATCTTAGTATTGGTTTATTCGAAAAAAAAAGAAAGAAAGGATTAGGAAAAAAAGAAAAAAAAGCAGCTTGGATTGTAGTGATAGAATTTGATCGAAAACAAACAAAGAACTCTAAATTTCGGATCTTATAACAAGCACCATTAGATAAGAATGATCTATGCACCCACAACTGCAATTTGAACTTTGAACGAAGTAGCATATTGTGAATGCATGGTTTTCCTTCAGCAGCATGATTTTTTTTACAGGAATTTCTTTTTTCTTTATAGGCTCATCAATAGATGACGTCTTTCAAATCTGGAAGAAACGCTATGGTTCCGTATTCACCGTCTGGATTGGACCTATTCCACTGGTAATGGTCAGCGATTTTATGTCGATCAAGAAATACTTCGTCCAAAACGCGGATTTGTTCAGTGATAGATGGAGGAATCATGTCACAGACAGTTTACTGGGTAAGACTTGCGTCCAGGTTTCTTCCTAGCTTTTAAAGCAGAGCTCATAATAATGATATAAGTGGTACATAGTGCATACATATGCACGATGATGACGAAGCAATTGTAATAAAGGGTACCATATTCTAATGGTTTGCTTCTAAGAATATGATGTCTGTCTCCTACTCAGATTATTTCTATTGGAGATTTTGGTGAAAGCGCTGTGCAAAGAAGTTGAGGAATACGTTTTTAGCTTTATTGTAGAAATTTACTACACACTTATGCTCACTTTACTTTATAATTTTTTTTTACTTTTACAACTATTCTATTTTCGCTTTTAATCGCACTGGACTGTGAGAACTCAGAAGCCTTTTCAGTAGCTCATAATCCTGTTGAGCGAAAATTGTGCAGTAAAATATGTGATACATGATGTCTATGAAAGAAGTTAGCTTCAATGGTCTAGGTGGTGCGAACGGTGTGATTCAAGTGGACGGTCCAAAGTGGCGTGAACAGCGTCGGTTCGCTCTACACGTGCTGAGGAACTTTGGAGTCGGGCGACCGATGATGGAAGAGAAAATCATGGATGAGGTGCACGTTTTGTTTTTATGCTTCACGTCCTTTGCACGCTTTTTTTCAGCTAGTTGAATTTTTCACTTTTACATGAACTGTTTCCGTCACCAGTGAAGATTTTCCAACTTTTTGCGTATGAGTTCCACTGCTGCTCGAGCGTTTCTTTTTCGTCACTAATGTCGTTAAGTGGCCGTCGATTCGATTATCTTTAGTGTCCTGAGGTATCCCGGATAGAGCATTTCCATTTGTACTGCAGAGAGTTTAAGGCGCGTGTGGCGCAGTGGTTGGAGGCGCCACTGCGACGCGCACGTGGAATCGATTCCTGCGCCCATGGCCCACCATTCCTTCCATCCCTCCGGGGTCAGTGAGTTGGTGCCAGACTTGTCTCGGAGGATAGCAGCACTGGCTCGATACATCGGCCGGCCACCGCGAGTCATTGTAAAGGTCAGATATGTATTCAATTACCTCCAACGATACTTAAAGAAGTCGAATGCATGGCGCATCCCTCAGGGATTGATCAACACCGAGAGCTTTATCTTTTATCCTTTATTGCAGAGAGTTAAACACTTCCTAGACAAGACTGGCACTAATTTCCCGAGCCTGGAGGAATGAGAGCGTTGGGCGGCTTGGGTGGAAGCTGGGTAGAACGTGATGAACGGCACTACTACCACTGCGTTACTCGCCTCTCGACTTGAATTGGCTTAATATTTATGTGCTCTTCCACCGTAAATGAAATAGTTCCAAAAGAAGTTTAGGAAACCTTTCATTCTTTCATAGCATTAGTCTTTTGTTTGCAACGAGGTGCTACTACTGGTTCATTGTAGTTAAATTCACATATAACTTTAATGAAGCTGAGATATTTGCAAAAGGTACAGAGTTTTGCAAATATCTCAGCTTCATTGAAGTTATATTTCGCAATATACCCTGCCATTAAAAAGAGTAGGCATTAAACAAAAAACGGTTAAGATTGTAAATTCACATACTTTGTTGTCCACAAAGTACATGTTACGTTGAGGATGTTGAATTTTGATTGCTTCGAACTACTGTAAGAACTTTTACAGTTTCATGTCTTTTATGGTCCATTTGAGACATTCTACTCTTCGAATCTGTTTTGAAACAATTATTTTCAAGGCGATCTTTGAGAAGAGGTTTTCACCTGAGATCGTCCAACCCCCCCTCCCCTCCCTCAAAAACGGTTAGCTCAAAGCGACTTGACCAAAGAGGCCGTTAATTTTTTCACACCTGTTGTATACACAGATTTTTTTTATTTGGTTCGAGTTAAATTTGTCTCTTAACTATGACTGTTGAATTTCAACTAGAATGAAGCGATTAAGATGATGAGAAAAATGAATGTATCAATAGATGAATGTAAGTTGAGATATCCTTTCAGGAATGTTGTTTCAGTTATCCGAAAACATTGAGCTGTGCATGACTGTTACGAACGTTACTTACTATAACGTTACAAAAACGTAGTGGTTGGATTTGGAAGTAGGCGCAGTGGTTACAGGTGCCCTGCAATGCAGAATGGATTGACCACTGGTTTAATCCCGCATCTCGAACTCATCAAACCCTCCATCCATTCCTAGGTCGGCAAATGGGTATCAGACTTACCCGGGAGGATGGCATCACTGAATTCATACGTCTGTAGGCCAACGAATGTCATTTGGGCCAGATATGCATTAATGCACCTCTAACGATGCTTTGTGAAGTCAAATACTCGACTTATTCGCCAGGGATTGATCGAAGCCAAGAGCTTTACCTCCTATTCTGCTTATCAAAAATTGATCAACTCACAAGGAAAGATTTAGAAAAACACTGTAGTGATCGAGAGAGCTTTATATTTCTTGAATGGCTTTTAAATAATGGAAATATTACACACTAAGGCTTAATGGTAGTTTTGTGTAATTCATAACTGCTTTCAGCAATGAATTAATGCGTAAGAGTGTCAGGTTTCGATAGAACCTTTCACTTGGTCATTGAGTCCTATTCTAATTCCTGTTTTATGATTATAACTGAGTTCATGCTCGGTATAAGGAGTTAATACATTCGAAATTCTGAAATTCTCCATCGATTGGATCTTTTTGGAGCTTTTGTAAGAGAATAACTTTGAATTGTAAGAAATGCGTACTTAGGTACTTGGATGGCTCGTCCTCACTGGATGTGCGGGCCCCAGCACAATCTCCGTTTTTCGGAGATGTGCTGGTTTAGCCATTGTGGTACCCTACAGTACGGAGAACAACCCGGCCAAGGTCCGTCTCAGGTCATCATCACCACAGGCAGTCGCCGCCGTTCTGGATCAGACGGAAATTTGCTATCACACGACTTATTTGATACCAGGACGGAGGTGGATCCTGGTATTTGTTGCGCAAGGAAATTACAGTGTACAACGTTTTATTTACTGCCTCTTATTTTGTCATGGCAGTATATGTGAGATATGTGGATAAGTGAAGTAGAATCATAATGATACTGAGACGTTTGGAAAATTCCACTCCCACTGATGTGATTGCCAAGGGCACCGTTCGGGTAAAAATTGGCTAAGAGATAAGAAAAGGAAGGGGCTCAGAGGTGCAATAGATAACACGTGAATCCTCGGAAAGGGTAGTCATGGGCTCGAATCAGGCCTGGGGTCCGAGTTTTGTAAACAGCTCAGCATCATTGTGGCTGTATCTTAGAAAGTGGTTAATTTTCATCATTTAAATTGGACATAAATTCCTTTTAGTATGAGTTACTTTCGGGCACTTCATCATCTGCTACACCTGGGCTGTGAGAACTTTGAAGGGATGGTGTCGCTGTGTAGGACCATTTTCCAGTGCAAGTTGGAAAGGGTTGATCAGGAAATTGTATTTTCTTAATATGGTTCTCAGAGCTTTCAGAAGAATCTGTTGCAACAACTTTGCTTGACCGCTTAGGTGAGGTTTAACAACATTTGTTTCGACACTGTTGAACACTTTTCGTAATTTAAAATGGCTGTTACAAGGACATGATTGTATTCCTGCGTACTTCTACGACCCAAACATCGGTTAGGATGTGGCTCATACAGCAGGATCCATGTGGAATGTTGCAGCCCAGCCAGCCCAATCAGCCTTATGCAAAATTTTTACTGTAGAATAGTTTTCGTACGGTGTTTGTTGAACATTTTAGTTTGTTTAAACTCTTAACGTGAGCTAATCCTGTAATAGTCTGCTCAGTCGCCTTGTACGAGTTTCCTGGAGGTTCTCCGGTGGTAATAGTTCGTTTCTGAAGGCATTTTGTCATATACCCGTGTGATAACATAAGACTCATATGATAATATATGTTCAGCAGCATAGTCGTGTTCTTCAATTCCAGTTCAAGGAAAGTCTCTGAGATGTCAGAGGGGTCCAAAAATTGTGCCTTTCATAATCGTCTGAAGTCTGACCTGAATAACAACGATAGAAGTCCGGTGTGGGTTTCTCACCGAAGTGCTCCGATATTGACGAAGAAGTTGTGATAAGAAGAAGATTGAAGGAAAGTTTTTTTTTGCTTACCTAAAAAATTGCATAGCTCTGCGTAGTGGGGTGAATCGTGTCTTCATCAGCATCAATGAAAACCTCTCGGTTTTCTTTAAATTGGTGTTTCCTTGGCTGTCATGAACAATTTTTTTTGTTTCCTAATTTAGTTTCTTTCAGTTTTACAGTTTTTTATTTTGCTATCTCTAAACTCTGGGAGAGCCTGGCAAGCTACCCGTGAGTATACCCAGCCTCACGTTCAGAGCCCAGCAAGCCATACGTGGGTATCGAAATGCTAAACACAGTAAAAAAAAAACGGGCCTCATTCCCCTGACCCTGAAAGGGCCCCCAATTTCGCACCGTTGGATAGGACGAGTACGGAGACGCTGCTAAGATCTCAGGGTCAATGAAAGCTGCCTGGATCACGAAGAACTATGGTGACGATCTGTACCTACCATGCACGTACACTTGCATCCGAGTCCTCGATAGAAGATTTGCTCATGCAATCAAAATTGATAAGGTACGACGTCATCGGCGTGGCCGAGACGAGACGACGCCACCCATTCAACGCTGTCTATGACACTGGAAAACAACTGTTCCTCGGAACATGCGACAGTAAAGGTGTGGGCGGTGTCGGCTTTCTCGTCAACATGAGTTTGTCCATGAACATCGGTTCATTCAAACACCTTACAACTCGAATCATACGTTTACGATTAAAAAAATGTGGATCAATACCGGCTTTGACAATCGTCGTCGTTTACGTGCCAACATCAAACTATGATGAAGAAGAAGTCGAAGCGTTCTACGTGGAGTTGGAGAAGTTCTAGAGAGAAGGCTATGCATTCTTCAAGGTCATCATTGGAGATTTCAATGCCAAGATTGGACCAAGAAGAACGTCTGAGGAGCGTCAGGATTAGAAACGGATTAGGATAGAAAGAACAGGGTGAGCGGCTCTCTGAGTTTATCATGTCGACCAAGATCACCTATGGTAACTCGCAATTCCAGAAGCCCCACCTTCAACGCTGGACGCGAGAGTCTCCCAATGGAGAGTAAAAGCTCTAAAAGCTCTCGGCGTTGATCATTCCCTGAGGGATGCGCCATGCATTCGACTTAATTGAGCATAGCTGGAGGTGACTGAATGCATATCTGGCCTTTACAATGACTCGAACTGGTCTACCGTTGTATCGAATCAGTGCTGCTATTCAAGCAGGCAGGTCTGGTACCAATTTGCCGAACACGGAGGGAAGGAAGGCTCTGCGAGCCACGATCGCGGGGGTCGGTCCCATGTGTGCGGGCGCCTCTGACCATTGCGCCACACGTACTGTTAGAGTGCAGCAAAATGAAGAGTCATAGTGATAACGGTGGTCTCAATGGCTGGCGAAAAAGTATTATTGTTATGAAAGTGCGATGACAGTTTATTAATTCACTAGAACAATGAATATGAGCTGAAACCTCACTTAATTCCTATAAAACAACTATGAATTTAAGCTGTAAAATCGATAGCTTAGGGGAAATTATAGAAGACCAAAAAAGGGATGAGGAACGAGTAGGAATCATTACAGGTGAACGCGTTCGCCGTCCACCTTCGACAACATCGCGGCGTTCGTGTGTCGATGCAGAATGCGATCACCGTCTGCGTTGGCAACGTCATCAGCAGCATGCTGTTTGGTATACGATTTCCACAAGTAATTCAGACGTTCGCGATTTATTAAAATATGTCTGGACAGTTTATTATATTCTTGATGAGTTAACACTAGGTGTTTTATCTTTTATTGACCGAGGAGCTAACGTTTGGACGCATTTCACTTTCCTCAGAGCCTGCAAGGGTCAAGTTGTTTGTAATCTACCCAGCCAAACATCTCCATAACAAAGCAGATAGAGTAACTAAACCAGGATTTCAATCGCTTTGAAAGGAAGATGTATTCTTCGAACACTCACCGCTTTCTATTGGTCTTCTACTGAGCACTTCACGTGGAGACCAACTTCGTAGATTTCACCTGGCAACGTGATGTGCCTCTTTCATTAAAACAACAGTCCTAAATGGTGTCCGGCATCACGCGTCGATATACATTCCTCCCTGCAGTTACCTAGAGTGCTTCGAGAGTTTTGTGCGCTGATGTTTTCGATTCCTGTGCTAGGATGTAACTCCTAGTTCAAAATCTTCCCCGTTATATCTGTCTCCTAAGCGTACATAGTAGCGCATTCAGTTTAACTTTAAGTTTACCGCCCAAGTGTTTTTTTGCACAGACGCAGAGTGGTCAGTTCAGAGTGGACCCGTTTTCTCAATTTATGCGTCCTCACACGCTTGCCAAGGCTTGTTGCTAGTCGCTATTCTGTTGCCAATGCTCCCATTTGTGCTATTTCCCGGACTATCTGAAGATTGAGCGATGTAGACACTCTTCCAAGAGCCATCAATTGCTAAATTGTGAAACCACACATGCTTGTACACGTTTTGTATAAAGGACGGTAACATCGAAGGACTCGATCACGTATGCGCTGTTAGGAAGCGCACTACGTAGACGACACGGGAACATCTAGCTGTTCCTAAAATTGGCTGCAGTGCTCTTTAACAGCTGGCTAACTATTTGGGTTAAAAACGGTGTTATTCTATCCGTTGCTCCAGTTTCACAATTAGCGACAGATCTAACCTTGAATGATGGTGGTTGGCTAAGTGCAAGATCATCAGTAGATATGATAAGTAAGTAAAAGACTGAACGTGTTGGCAATTAAACTTTGAATCGAGACAACTAGTGGTTTTAAACCAATAGCTTCTGCTACTTTGACCCCCTCGTTTTTCAGTTTTCAGTATTGATCTTTTAATTCCTCTTCTGATGATGGGCGACCAAGGAAAGCATCTTCATGGCGCTTTTTGGCTATCTAAACATTTAACTGGTGTGAAATTACTGCCAATTCTTCACTGTTATCGGTAACGATGGTTTAATGCTTTTTAACCTTCTCATATCTCGTTTCTCCTCCATACCACATATTTGCACTTCTGTGAGGCTGGAGTGAAATTCCTTCGCGTGAAAGTGATGGGATTTCGTCCGCAGTGATCTGAAAATTGATATCAGCTTCATCGTTGGGGTCTCGCAGACTCAAGAACGGTAGAGGAAACGGCGGTAGTGGTTATGCCCTAACTTCTTGTTGTTCACCCCTATTTTGTATCTAATTCATGCAAACTACATGCGACCCCACGCGAGGTTAGCATAGAAATTTGTTCAGACGGTGAAGAGCTTAGGCCCATTTTTAATAGTGAGAGCTCCTTGTTAGGTAGTTATGCCTACAAGCACGTTAAGTCTTGAATTTTCTAGCACACCATTTCTCTTAGTGTGACTCGTTTGATCTTTGTTAACGGTGTTTCTATACCTTGTTGAAGCCGTGATAAGCGATTTACACGCAAAGTCCTCAAATTTTCTCCACAATCTTACCTTAGCATTTGACATAATAGAGCTACAGACCAACACTAGCCCACCCACTATTCTCCTCCAAAGACGCCCCTCCAAAAAATGAGCGTAAATGTTTTCCTTTGTCGCGCACTTCTACAACTTGATGAACATAGTGTCCTGTTCGCTTCGTAGATTGGCGGGTGGTATTCGCGTTTCGTTGGTACTCGGTGGCTATTCTCTTGTAGTCCGCATACATCGTGTAATCGTCTTCGCTTGATCAATGGTGGAAAAAGGGTAATATGGTCTTAAAAGAGCTGATTTTCAATGGATTTAAGAAGCTAATGGTTTAAATGGGACTCGGGCATCGCAGTGCTAATGGCACCGTTCAGCATGATCAACGGCGTCTTTCGATCTCGCTGCTGATCACCCGTGCCACCAGCCTTCGAGGGTCGAAAGTCTTCAGTAGACTTCTATGGGAACGTTTCGCCTTCTCAAATCAAGAAAAAGTCTTTAGCAACTGCCTTCAATGATGATCTGGAAACGTACTATGACGGCTGTCATATCATTCCAAGTAGAATAAAGGCGAACGGCATTCAACGACACTCGGGAGACCAGAAATCCTCATCCAGCGAGGCAAACTATACGCAAATTCAGAACGCCTTCTTAGAATACTGATGGGACGAAATGAATCAAATTCGAGAAATGCTGGGACTCGCACAATGCCTAATGTCGGGTACTTTAAAAAGTGAAAAATAAAGCAATTCGCTGAGAGAGAGGCGAAACGACGGGCCCGCATGGTGTAGTGGTGGACGCGTTACTCCCCGGAAAGGGCAATAGCTCGTTTGTGCCCCACCGCAGACAACTGCGTTCCGGAGTTTTGCAAATATCTCAGCATTACAGAAGTTATATTTCGCAACATACTCTGCCATTAAAAAGAATAAGCGGTAAATAAAGGGATTAAAAAAGCAATTTACTTCACCATGCTGGTCCTTCGTTTTGCATGTCTCTCAGCTAGTTTGCTATCGATCCATGCCATCAGCAATCACCCATCATTACTGCGTGATAGCTATTGTTATTATGAGTATATAATTTTAACCCCTGTGTTAGGAAATCTTCGGATAACTTGGATTTTATGAAGAAAAATTAGCCATTTGTGCAATATCCATGCAATATCTGTTTATCCATTCATGGATTTTGGTTTTTCAAAGATGGATCATTTCTTAGCTGACATTTGTTGGTTTCAAACGGAGGTTGAAGCTGCTTAATTGAAGACAGTTCTGTATTCACTAGGTTTCCAATGAATGGACATGTTTCACATCTGAACCGTCACTAGCAATACTCGCCATTGTGGCTCACTTTAAGATTTTTACAATTTTTCACTACATCCACACTCTAAAGTTCCAGTGCTAAAAAGAAAGCAGCCGGAGAAACATGAACTCTTTGAGGGTTTTAGAACAGCTGTAGAGTGAGCATTTGAAATTGTTCAATTTGAATAAAAAAAATATAAGTGAAAGAAGGGATATCTAGGCGAATTCTCGGATTTAGCGGCCAGCAATCCAAAAACCTTTTCAATGGGTTTAGCCAACGGTTAATGACATAAGGGTTGACTACGTAGAAGAAATCGACGGATCCCCATTACAACACTACGTAACTTGACAGGGTCAATTTCCCTTTTTTTTTACTACGCTAGCGAAACACGTACAGTTTTCAGCTATACCTAAAGTGATACCCATCATTTGCAGATCACAGCCAATATCAGGGTTTCCCTCTGAGACCCTCGTATAATATACCATAACTCTGTGAGTAAGTGGAGCTCGTGTCTAAAGTGAGATATCCCCAAGGTGGCCCTGTCCTAAGAAAGGAAAATTACGGCGATATAAAAAGGTATTCCACTTGGTATCCGCGCAAGAAATTGTGTTTTTGGATGAATTTCAATATGAAGTGTGCTGATCAGCTAATGGAATGAAATTTTGCAAAAGAAGTCAAACTGAAAGCTTTCTCAAATCTTGGCTTCAATGTGGGCCATCATTATTCCCATGCTTTACTATTTCCAAAAAACAACAATGCTGTAGATTGACATAATATTAATTCTACTTTTAGAAAACATGGGGCGCGTGTGGCGCAGTGGTTGGAGGCGCCACTGCGGCGCGCATGTGAAATGCGCCCATGGCCCACCAAGCCTCCCATCCCTCCGGGGTCGGCAAATTGGTACCAGATTTGTCTGGGAGGACAGCAGCACTGGCTCGATACATCGGCTGGCCACCGCGAGTCATTGTAAAGGCCAGATATGAATTCAATCACCTCCAACGATACTTAATGAAGTCGAATGCATGGCGCATCCCTCAGGGATTGATCAACGCCGAGAGCTTTATCATTTTATCCTTTATCCTTTTAGAAAATATTCCGATTACTATGCCTCCATCTGTTGCTTTAAATTGAAGTAGTTTACACTTAGAAGTTCATTTAACAAATAGTTTTGTAGAAATTTCAATCCTCATAGAATTTTAAGTGGACCAAGCAATGTCCGTGGCGTCAAATATCTTCTTGTAGCGTTAATTACAAAGGGAAAGGTTCACATTGTTTTTCACTTTGAACATGGAGTTTTTAGTGAATGGCAGATGAAGATGCTGCTTTTCGACCTATTATTTGCTGGTATGGAAACGACAGCCACTACTTTGAAATGGGGCTTCCTTTTGGTCATCCTGAATCCACACGTACAGCGTCGCGTTCAGCAAGAACTCGATCGTGAATGCGCTGGAGACGTCGTCAACATGGCCGATCGACCACGACTGCCATATACTCAAGCAACGATCAACGTGAGAGATTATTATCAATAAATGAATGAAAACCTTTCTTTAATCCTGCTTATCAGTTTCACTGTATCTGCTGCAACATTGGAAACAGAAGTATTTTCCTTATATTATCAGAACAGCGTCAGAGTTAACACACACAAAAAAAACTAAGTGAATGGGCTCGGTTGGGAATGTTTTTCTCATACTATGCACATTTATTCTGTAGAAGCTCTGTCATTGTATTTGCACAACAATGGTGTGTTTTCTTCCATCTCTCTACTCTTTCTTTCCTTCGACTAATTTGTTCTCTCCTTCTCTATCTACTCGATCGTGAATGCGCTGGAGACGTCGTCAACATGGCCGATCGACCACGACTGCCATATACTCAAGCAACGATCAACGTGAGAGATTATTATCAATAAATGAATGAAAACCTTTCTTTAATCCTGCTTATCAGTTTCACTGTATCTGCTGCAACATTGGAAACAGAAGTATTTTCCTTATATTATCAGAACAGCGTCAGAGTTAACACACACAAAAAAAACTAAGTGAATGGGCTCGGTTGGGAATGTTTTTCTCATACTATGCACATTTATTCTGTAGAAGCTCTGTCATTGTATTTGCACAACAATGGTGTGTTTTCTTCCATCTCTCTACTCTTTCTTTCCTTCGACTAATTTGTTCTGTCCTTCTCTATCCGTTTTGATCTTAGCATTTTCTACCTCGTATTACCTTCCCAATTTTCAGTCTATTTCTCCTGTCTTATTTTCTACAGGAAGTATTTACTTCTTTATTTTAGTATAGTATTCTTCTGCAATGGACCTTTTCCTCTACTGAGTTCTATCTGATGAATAATACCTTCCATTTGTCGTTATTGTTCTTCTCCCTTGTCAAATCTTTCATCCTACAGCTCTCATTGTCATTTTGCCAAACCCAACAAAATTGGTAGAAAGCGGTTGTTCCTGAAAAGTGCCCTTATTCTTTAGTTCTGTAACCGTTATGCCTGCTCTTATTTTCTGTTTATTACCTCCACAACTGTCTTTCAACGTGGTTTTTTTTAGTTTTCTCTGGCCATTCATTCGCCACTTCTCATCACTCACAGCCCTCATCACTTATCCCCTTCTCATTTTTCTTATTCAGCTCAGCCTCGCTCGCGTACCACCTCTATCCGATCATAACTCAGCTTTTCCCTGTTACGCTCAGCCTAGTCATCCATCAAAACATCATTGCAAGGCGACCTTTACAACAACCGCAAGCACTCAGCACAGCGCTCTGTGCCTTCGACGCCAGGCGCATACCGTACAACTAAGCACAGTAGATTCTGAGGATCGAAAAACAAAGAGGACTCAAGTGGGATCTCAGTAGACTTCGTACTATTTTACCACGTCCCGTCTGGAAAGTATTAGCAAAGATCGGGAAAACAAACAAAAGTCAAAAAAGAGAGATACTTCAGGATCGACTTTCTATTAACCTCGGCATTGGAATGTGTCGTTTTCTTGGATATGCGACTATAATCACCTGTTCTAACCTTCCTCATTGGAAGTCACGAAAGAATCGGCTCTGAAGAAGGCGATACTGCCGAAACGTCAGCTACTGTTGTACTGTATTGTTTTTCTATAGAAGTAAATGTGTGCTGTATAACAACCTCTCCATTGTTGAACAGGTTAATAGGAAGTCGATCCAGAGATACTTCATTTTACTACGCACTGCCATTCGTTCTAATTCTTTCACATATACATTTTATTATTGCTGCTACTGCTATTATTTCTACTTGATGTCGAAATTTATATGAAGTTTCGCATATACGATGTTCTCAAAACCCTTTCCCACTGTCGCGGTAGAAAGTATATCTCTAACCCCACAGCTGCGCAAAAATGTGGTATGCGAGAAATTAGAGAATTAATAAATTCAAAGGCCATTGGACTATCAGTTAGTGATGAAGAGGGAGAACTCGTAGTTATTCCTCGGCAGTTATGTGTTAAGATAACGGAGGAACATCTTAGTGATGTTACCCTTTATAGCCCACTGGAAAAGGAATACAAAAGACAATACAGAAAACTTAACAGCCAATAGGTCGAAGTGGCAAAGACAACAGGCTTAAAACCATCTGTTATTTCTCATTTTAAAGTAGATCGACCAACGTGTCCCGTTTTATACTTACTTATTAAAACACATAAGTTAGTAACAGTTGGTGATCTTGCGTCTACCAATCCACTCTCCTACAAGGTTAGACCTATTGTCAGCTGTGTAGACGGGCCAACCGATAGAATAGCATGGTTTTTAGGCCAAATACTTACCCAACTGCTTAGCCATATTTCAGCTCACCTCACGAACACCCAACGGCAGACAGTTGTGTATCCGTATAAAAGAGCACCTAGATGGGAAACGAAAAGCTAGACAAAGTATTCCACTAGGCACGCATAGGATACAAAAGCATAACAGAGACGATTTTGAAGCCAAAGTTAATATCCTCGCACAGGAGACTAAAACACCAACGCGCAAACTCCTTGAGGCTTTTTGGATAAATGGCAAAAATCCCGCAATGAATAGCAGGGATGAATGCTCAGAGGTCACACCCGACCTGACTCCGTATCATCGGATCTGATATGGGGTGGCGCAGTCATCAACCATATGCGGCTATAAACACCTGTTCTAACCTTCCTCA
The DNA here is from genome assembly GCA_009735665.1 of Angiostrongylus cantonensis. Lineage (NCBI taxonomy): Eukaryota > Metazoa > Nematoda > Chromadorea > Rhabditida > Metastrongylidae > Angiostrongylus > Angiostrongylus cantonensis. Next base: position 1,643,941 of record MQTX01000145.1, on the reverse strand, counting down.
TAGGACATCATGCAAGAATCGGCTCTGAAGAAGGCGATACTGCCGAAACGTCAGCTACTGTTGTACTGTATTGTGTTTTTCTATAGAAGTAAATGCGTGCTGTATAACAACCTCACCATTGTTGAACAGGTTAATAGGAAGTCGATCCAGAGATACTTCATTTTACTACGCACTGCCATTCGTTCTAATTCTTTCACATATACATTTTATTATTGCTGCTACTGCTATTATTTCTACTTGATATGGCAAAGCTTTCGGACTTCAGGAAAATTAGCTACCAAGCTGAGAAAAAATCGAAATTTTTATCCAGAAGTTCAGCTACGAGTAAAGCTATGCGCACTGAACCAACTAAGGCACTTTAGGGTTATCTTGTCGCTAGAAACATTAAAAGTAAATGTTTGAGCACAAAAGGTTTGGTATTCTTCGCATCCCTTGAGTAAGCGTGGTCTAGAAACGGCTTATTATCATTGTGATTTGTATTACTATCCCAATGCCACCAACTATCATCGTTAGTATTCCTTCGAATTTTACGTTTTGGGTTTAAAATCGTGAAAATTATTTGAGCTCATAACACAGTTGAAGTAAAACAGTAATATAAGATATGTAAAATATGCATCAAGTTAATTATACATTTAGTCATGTTTTTGACGTTACGAATGGAAATAAATGCATAGCGCATCCCTCAAGGATTTATAAATGCCGAACGCTTTACTCTCCCACCTTTTGCTGAACAGAAATTCTTATAACTCTCCAAGTTTTTTTTTCATTTTCAATGACTAATGCATTAGACCAGCCGTTTGATTGCTTCCAGTGATTTTTTAGTAGGTGATGCAATTTGATGACAAATGCCTATGACAGTATGAAAATCTAACCACTGCAGTTCAACGAGGTCCTTTAAAGTGCCATCTCACGGGGCTCAACTCTTTCGAAATTTTGTAGCGGTAGCTGGCACTTTTACATTCAATATTTGTGCACTCTACTTGCCCTAGGGCGCGTGTGGCGCAGTGGTTAGAGGCGCCATTGCGACACGCATGTGGAATCGATCTCTGCGCTCATGGCCCACCAAGCCTTCCATCCCTCCGGGGTCGGAAAATTGGTAGCAGATTTGTCTGGATGGTTAGCAGCACTGGCTCGATACATCGGCAGGCCACCGCGAGTCACTGTAAAAGCCAGACATGCATTCAATCACCTCCATCAATACCTAATGAAGTCGAATGCATGGCACATCTTTCAGGGTTTGATCAACGCCGAGAGCTTTATCCTTTATTTTTTACTTGCCCTAAAAAGAAAGCCTCGCCCGATTTGTCCTTTACCATGCAAATGAAGATTTCCTTCTGAAACGTATAGAAAATGACTATTGTCTGCATTTCGGTCTTCGAGAAGTACTATCAAAGTGGGCTTCAGTCGAAATCATTTCGATTACTTCAAAAATGTAGTTATATTCACTTGCGCTTTCATAAAAGTCAGCAGAGGAAGGTTTCTCCATCACATATCAGATATCGCTTTATTTTTGAATTCCAATATTTAGTCCATGAACAGATGAAACAAAGAAACGGTAAAAGTCCGTTCTTACGGCAAATCCCAGTTCTTTCTAGGAAATACAACGCATCGCCAACATTGTACCGATCAACTTGGTGCGAACTGTGAGCGACGACGTCACCATGGATAGCTTCCATTTCCCCAAGGGCACCCTCGTTATACCACAAATTTCCATTCTGATGAATGATGAGAGCATCTTTGAGAATTGCAAAGAATTTCGACCGGAAAGATTTCTGGACGTGCACGGAAAATTGCGTCGAATCGATGAATTCCTACCTTTTTCAGTGGGGAAACGGCAGTGTCTAGGTGAGTCGTTGGCAAGGGCGGAGCTGTTCTTAATTTTCAGCAATCTTCTGAAGCAGTTCGACTTCACACCGGCTTCCGGAACGACTTTGTCAACCAGTCGGATTCTGGGGTTAACAGTGTCTCCACCGAAGTATGAATGTGTTGTGGAGTTGAGGAAACTTGACCGGAACCACAATTTTGTTTAAGGCTGTTGTTTGTTCTAAATTTAATGTATACAGTCTAATAATAAATCTTTAGAGGTGTTCACACCAACCTGATAAAACTTTTTAGTCTTTCACTTTAATTTTTCATTTTAGTAGCACAGGGAGTTAGGAAAACACTCTGTTTAGAGACGCCGTGCAATAGTACGTCACTGGTCGCTGGTTCAACACCGTCCGAACAAGCCTCCCATCATTCCGAAATAGTGAAGTTGGCGTTGCACTTGTCCGTGAAGTGTTCTGTCGATACGCTAAAAAACACAGAAGGGATAGCATGTGCCCATGGTGAACACGAGAAAACGCCTTAGCACAGCTGCACTATTTCAGCGAGAATGTACTCGGCCAGGACTCAACGGAACTTATGAAGATCACCTAGTGCTGAAGCAGCGGCTGAACATAAACGCAGTCGAAGTCCTTCGTTGATGAAGCACGCGAGAAAACAGTTTAAATGAAGGAAGTGTAGAGATCTGTGCATTGGATCACGTATGGAATTGGTTCTTACAGAAAAAAAAAGACTGAATGCAAGGAATACACCTGCTCAACAGTTAAGTATTGGTTTCTTCGATATTAGAACAGAGTGAGACGCAATATTTTCAACAAAAAGGTGTGACCCGGGCATTCTACAATTTCTTCTAAATTTTCACTGAAGTTGACACCAAGGTTTCTTAGTTTTTACGGCATTTTCAACAAATCCTATGAACCTCTCACTTCCTTGTTTATATCGCCCACTAACAATTAGTTGTGAATGATTAACGTCGGTTGATAAATTAAACCGTCTTTCTTCATCTTGTTCTTAGATGATCCGAAGAAAATAATCTAAGGTTTCCTTTATCGATTCCTCTAGCTTGTTCATCAATTTAATGGAGCTTGTAGCAGCTTTAATGTCTTATAATCGCTCTGTACTTCCACCCGTTCCTTTGCAAAGTTGTATTTGACGCCTTTAATCAACCCTAGAATGTTATAATTGTTCACATTGTCCTCATAAGGTGACGGTCAGTAGTGTTGTGGCAAAAAAGCTGAGTGGAACAATGGTTTGTCGTGTCCTGGTGGCCCATAAAGAGCCATAAACATGGCTGGACTGACTTCATATGACACGACGACTGGGAGATTTATGCGCAGCCGCCTGGCCAGCAGACGCCGACGCACGTTGCGTAAGAAGCGACGGAAGAAGCGGACTTACGCAAGCGGACAAAGTATCGTCGCCGACACCTTTGGTGAATCGCCGAGGCTACTTGACTTCACTACTGGTAGTTCTGTGAGCAACAGCAATTCATGACAGCTCCGCTTGTCTTACGTTCCAACGTCTTCACTGACTGGTTTAAGACAACAAGCTAGTTAAATAGTTGTAAAAATAATCATAGAAACGACAGGAAGCTTGGCAAACAGTTTTTTCCTGAAGAGAAAGAATGAATTATCACATTCTTGAAGACGTGACCCCTGCTAGTCAAACGACATGTGAGTATTGCTGGTTTCTTTCGTTGAGAATTTCAATTACTCGAATTTCGTTGCCAGTTCTTCCGAGCTCTTGATTCCGTACACATTCGAATTCAAAACTCTATAGAACACTCATACACTCTATAAAATTGCGTTCTTAAAAATATCATATGTGGTGTCTGCGATAGAGAGGCTGTTCGATATATTTGCAAAGTTCCCAACTCCTGAAGTGTTTTGAGAATTGGGAAATGATCGCGTTTTATCGAGAAACTAGCTTCGTCGCCATTCTGTCAATGCCAGCAATTCTGCACCTTCCCTAACTTTTCAATTCTTTCCAATAAATGAATGGATTGAAAACGTCATCGTAACCATTTATTCTTTAACGATAGCAACTATACGTGGTTTCATCAAACTGCCAGAAAATGACTGGAAGTATGCTGAAATGCCGTGCAATCCTCAATGCGTCCAAACCAGAAAAGTTTTTCCACAAGTGATAAAGGTGTAAATCACTAGACCGATTGTGCTTTCATAAAGAATCAAATAGTTCGGAAATTCCAACATACGGTCGACTATTATTTTAACTGAGCTTCCAACCGTTTGAATCCGTACGAACTACGCCCACCACTGCTGACAATGAGCCCTAAATTGCCTGCGAACAAATTGAGATGATAGCTCGAAGACAAATAGCTCCAGTGGTCAAAGTGGACTGTGCAAGCTGCTAATCCTGACTGTTTAACTGGCCGCAGAGAGAAAGCTTGAACCATAGCTGAGGTCTTCGTGATTTAGCAAGTAATCAATCAGTAAAGGCTAAAGCTAACAAACACTTTCAGTCATGGACGAGTTTTCCTGAAAAATGGAAAAGGCAAAACACATAAAAGGAAAACACACATATTAAAACCCTCCTGGATTATTAAGTTGAAACTGATGAACATTAAAGTTACTTCATAGTGTATAATAATACTCACTCAAATGCCTTCTTTTTCGCTATTGTCTTATTAATTGATTGATTGATTGATTTTTAACTAGTGAAGAAGCTTACTGTACTACTGAAAGGCTCATGATAGGGCTAGCCAATTGCAAAAAGTAATATTTCTTCTAAAGTGAAACAATTGCCACGTAAGTATCATGTGATCATTATTAATGCGGCCTTCATTGACAAAAAAGAATAGGCAGTAAATAAAGGTTGAAATATTGTTACATCGACTATGTTTCCAGCCTAATTGGGTTCGATGCCGATTTCGCTCCCCTGATCATCACTTTAGAGGCCGATTTCTGATGGCACCGTTAGGATAAAAACCGGGTAAGAAAAAGGCAAAGCCAGGACCTCAGTTAGTGTGGTGGATAGTGCGCCAGCCTCTGGTAGAGTTAATCGCCGGTTCGATGGTCAATTGAGTATGTGGATCTTACTGACGTTTCAGTATCTCTGTGGTTATATTTCAAAGCATGCTTTGTCAAGAAGAAAGATCAGGCAGTGAATAAATGTTAAAGGATTCCTAGAATCAGTCTAGAACTACTTAATAAAAAGCTCAGAATACGCTTATTATTTCATGAAACACTTTTCGTTCTGGTATCGCCATCGTTCAAGACCTCTTCTTCTGCTTTTTTATCTATTTTTAAAAATATTCATGATACCAGTGATTCTAATTTAACTTGTAGATTCTCAATCATTCACGCTGGAATACTCTGAGGACGAGTTTTCCTACTCTACTCTGTGGTATTTTCAAGCGTGATGTGAGAAAATTTCTATTAATATCAAGAATAAGGCCTACATAGTGTTAAGAAAAGGTTGAAAATAATTAAAAGTAAGTACCAAGATTAATGGCTATTACGAGTTCTGTCTCTTATTAGAAGTGCTCAGAATCATAGGTCTCAACTTCTTTCAAAGCTGATAGAGTTTTTCGTTTTAGACCTCCTTAAAAAAATCTGAATAAACATTATGGAAGATTTGAAAGACTCGATACTTTTATAGCTCGATATTATCAAAAATCAACACAGCTTTTCTATTCATATTGTGAGTGGTATGAAAATGATCGCACGAAGAGCACTTCCACCATTGCGTGAATTCGCAAGCTGGGAACTGTCCCTTTGGACCTCATTGCAAGTATGTGTTCCTGTACGTCGATTTAGTGGATTTCAGGAAGCTGCTTGCTTGTATTTAAGTAAAAACGAGAATACTGTAAAAATTCGGGACAGTAGAAATGGTCTTCCTTTGAAATCTGATCGGAATGCCTTCAAAAGCAGACGAGCAATATAAATCGCGGAGGCAACAAATTGCCGCCGCCGACGACGCCACCGCCGTCGTGCTAATCCCTCTTGCTCAGCGATGAGCCGACGTTACTGCCGAAGTGTCAAAGAAATACGATACTAACCGGACGAAACTACGAGCTATTCAGGTCGAGAACTTCATGAAGTACTGCTCGTGGGGTGATACTTTAATATTTTATTCGTTGAATCTAATAAATCCAGGGGTTCTTCGCTAAAAATACAGACCAATATACTTTCAAAGGCAAAGTGAAAGATGGAGCTAGCTAGTTTAATTTTAGAAAGTCTACATGAAGTTCTTTATACTTTGATTGATTCACGTCTTGCATCATCATACTTGTGCAGTTTCGAATCTTAAGCTCAAAAGCTCTGTAGTTCTCGCTTTGGTCAATTTTTGTTAAGAGGATTTTGACTACGACAACTGCTTGCTCGATTAAGCTGAAGTCATATTGTGGGTAAAGTCGAAAAAAACTATTATAGCATTGCTGACAAGTATAAGAGCATAAGGACAATTCTGTAAAGAACGAAGGCATCCTCTACAACGGTCGCTTAACAATGAACCACGAAGAAGCTAAGAAAACAGTACAATTCGGCTTCGGCTCTCACTGAAGGGAAGAGGAAATTTCAAAAATTCCGCATGTAAAGTGACTTTTTGATGCAAGAATTATTCAATAAAAAATAATTAGCATCTCTCTATTTTTAAAGATTTACTGCTTTCAAAAAAATCGAACAACAAAAGTGGATAAATTCTCTAATTAGGAAATTTCTAATTTTCACTTTATCATAACATTTACATATTTTGACCTAATTATGATAGTTTCCAATGGCTGATGGTGATTTTTGTAATTCTGTTATAATCTAAAAGAAACACACATTATCGATCGGTAGGGAGGGTATTTTTCCGATCCAGAAGAATCACTTAAACGAAACCAACTTCTTGGCTTGTACACACACTACACCTCATCCCTGCATTACCGTATTCCGGACGGCGATAGAAAGCGCGCGCCATGGAGAGCGCGGACGTGGAAACGACGAGTGTAAGGTGGGCCTGCTGGGACAGTTGCTCATTCGGTTGCCTTCAGGCGCGCCTGCTGTCCAACTGTTATCCCCAAAAACCTGTGCCCACTTCCCGTTAAGAAAAACTACACATTTTGGGAATATGGCACTAATATCGTTCTAGATAATCATTATTTGCTAGTGATAAATGCGTTTGATGATGGCGCCTTTCATGCGTAGCGGCTTTTCAACGGGCTAGCAACAAATAGTTGAACAATGATAGCTCCTCGCAAGAAATAGCTAATGAAATTCGATACAATTGTAAAATAGTCACCTTAGGAGACGCCTCACTTTCCCGCGTGACTTTTTGAAACCCAATGCTTATTAACTTTCGAATAACCATATTCTTCATTGTTACTCTAACATTTTGTTGAAGAAAATTCTGTTTGAGAATTTTTCTGTAAGGACGTTCAACGGATTTTTTTGAGGTTTTACGGATTTTCGAACTATCGTGCATATCTCATTCATTTTCAGTAGTAGAGTATCGCATGAACGATCAGAACTGTCAATACGAACCGTTGTATGGCAGTTATGCCTCACAAGGCTCACGGGTCCTTTCCACTACGAGTTCAACGGAAATCACCACGTTGACACCGTTCGCTACACCTCAACCAACTACCGACTATACAGTAGGTTATGATCTTTACAGGTATGATTTCATTACTTATTTCTTTCTTTTCTTTGTCTGCAACGTTTCCACTTAGTTGAGAATGTTCTAGAAATTGACCATGAGGTTCATATTGCTCTCTGAGCCATTGCTATCGAAACTAAGAGAAAGACGAAAAAGAACGAGACTAGAGGACACGTATTGTTTATGTTAATCTTAGCAGTAGAATAACTAGTGCATCGATCGGAATGCCTGGTGTGCTTGAGATAGATTTAAGCATGATATAATCGTGTAGCAAGAGATTCGAGAAGTTTAGAACAACGAAAAAGCGAACGACCCAGTTATAGTCAGAATGCATGCAAAGCATTTGAAAAATTAAAACTGAGCTAAAAACTGAGCAGAAGGAAAACCGTATAGATTGACCTTAGATTAACACATTTTCGTGTCTATATGCCATCGCCAGTTATACGGAAGTATGAACGGGGCCTATTTTTCACTCTTCGAAATTCCAGCAGTAAGGTACTGTGATTACAGAAAAAAGCGTGAAACATACTGAAGTTTATTCAAAGCCTTCTATAACGCTAATTTTTCCTAGTGAAGTTAGAAAAAGCCCTCCACACAGGCAGAAGTCGCGCTCCTCCTCAGGTGCGGTCTTGACAGATCGCTGGCAATGCGGCAATGAGAAAACGATGAATGTGCGTATATCGAAGTCTGGAGGCTGTAAGACGAAAAATGGCTTTTGGGCTTGAGAAAGACCGGCTAGAGGCGATGAACAGCAGCACTCCCGGAATAAGAGCACCTGATTGGGTCGCGCCAGTGCTGTGTTCGCACCAGCAGTTGCGCTACATGTGCCATCGCAGCTGACTTAGCATCTAACGACGGCACACACTGGCGACAAATGACCGACCAAATGTCTAACCAATTGTATTTTTTTGCTCCCATAATATTTTTCAAGAGCTTATGAGTTTTGTTAGCGCGGACCGTGGCGCGTTCCTAGATGATCTGTTCACACGGAGCAACGCGGCGGAGCTCGGCTGGAATGTAATCGTTCTCCCGCCACGATCACTGAGCAGTTTGGCTATTTGTTGGAAGCCTTAAACTGATTCCCACCTATATTCTGTAGGTGGTGACCGCTTCATCTTGTGAAACTCGGAAAACAAATAGTTTTTTTGTGGAAAGGAATCAGAATTCACTGTAGTCTTGAGACTTGACACGTAATTAGGCTACGTGGATAGGGTTAAACGAATGCGAGGCGAAAAATCGCCAATGAGCGTTTTTGACCATATCATTTAAAATATCACAACTCGCTCCAAACAAAGTTTTATTAATCAAAACAAAAAACATTTAAATCTGCACATTTTTTCGACAAGAAGCAGGTTTACCTATTCCATTTGCCTGACAGAGTTCACGGTGCATTTCGTCGATTTGTTGGCAATAGTTCTCTGCTGTTATCTTTTCGCCTGGATTCAAAAGGCTGTGATGAATTAACCTGGTTGCCGGTTGCAGACCACCGAACAGTCACCATAACCTTTTTGGTGCTATTTTGGCTTTGGAAAGTGCTGTGGAGCTTATTCGCAATCCAGCTATCCAATGAGCTTAACGTGGACGGTTGTCGTGTAGAATCCACTTTTCGTCGCACGATTTGATCAAGAAACGGTCGTTTTGCTGCGCAAAATAGGAGTAGACAACACTTCTCAGAACGGCGTTTTTTTAGTTATCGTTTAATTTGCGTGACACCCATTTGTCGAGTTTCTTTGTCTTTCCTATGCGATTCAAGTGAGTGGAAATTGTTCCTGTGCTTGCGCGGAGCTGTTCTACAAGCTCTCGAACAGTTGTTCGCGTCTTTGCTTCCTCTAGTTCCTTCACTTCGCCGTCGTTAAGTTCATTCGGACGTCGAGGCCTTGCCTACCTTCTAGGACGAAATCACGAGATCGGAATTTCCGGAACCATGTTCGCACTGTTGAATCACCAACACTACCATCACCACAAACGTCATCAATGTCTCGAGCCGGCTCTGCCGCACTCCGACCGTGTTTGAAGTCTTAAAAGAAAATCTGGCGAAAATTCGTTTTTGACATTCAAAAATTGCAAAGTTAAAATTTAAAAAAAATTGGACCTCTTGTAAATATAAAAACATAATTATAAAAGGCATAAAATTAGCTATTTAGTGATACATAATATTTCAAAGTACAAGGAGTACTTTACTGGTAAAAAATACACCAAAAAATAAAAATTTCGTAACGCTCATTTAATTCTAAACAACTTAATGGTTTGTTAGAGACGCAAGTATCTCCAGGTCTCAACAAGGGTCAGAGGCTTTGCTATGAGCAGCATGATTTTTCCGATATTCTGGAATCTACGATACACATTCGTCCGTTCCTTTTCCTTCGGTAGACTCCCCTTTAGAAAGACGATACCGTAGAATATACGAAATTTAGTGTTTCGTACAAAAAAAAATGCAATGGGTCCTTCTGGCTCCCACGTCATTGGTGTTCGCCTCTTACATTAAATATTTTAAAAGGCTAAATTTCATTTTCGGCCCCTTAAAATTTTGCGTATGAAGCGCATTCAAAATTTTTTTAACTTAAATAGCGTTGAAATTTAAACTTTTGATTCAAAAATTTTAAGAAAATTTAAACTTTAATTAAAGCTAATAGTAAAATAACGCTTGCGAGAGAGTGCGCCTAGCCGAAAGGCGACACAGCAATCTATTCTACCAGTCAAATCGCTCACCGCTTCCGAGAAATGTCTACGTTCTACTGGCTAATGTTATCGCTGCCTTCTTATAATTATCGAATTTGCGAGACATGGAGGATATTCTTATAGAAATGCCATTTTCTAAGCTTTCGTGTTTTAACAGCGCTAAGCCAGTGCTTCACATCGTTACTCAAATGGTTTAAACTAGTTCTTTACATTGTCATGTGCATCGTCTGTAATTCATAAAACATGATGTACAGTCAACATGATGCATTTTGCTTCTCATGCTTTGTCTTACTGGTTGTAGAAGTCCTCGTTGTTGTACAGTGAAGTGGACTGAAAGTGTAATTAATTGGTGGATGTAACTTCAACAGCTGCGATGGGAGGAAGCGATAAATAACAGCATTCCAAAGTTATCGACATCTCAGGATCATATGATAGATGGTTGGTTATGGTTCGGAGAGTTGGCTTCGGATCGATGTAATGATCAGGCACTGCTGTTTGTCATCTTCATTTTACAACGTAGTATAGATACTAACGACAGTTTACCTGTCTTTATCGTGTTTCGATGATGATGCTGAGTGTTGAATTTTGATGTGCACCATCCGAAAGCAACTTTTGCAGTGTTGAGAATTCAACGTTTGCTGTTCGAAAGACCGGCTAGAGTAAACCAGCGTCAGGGCTCGCAGTCGCCTCTGTAACTGTTTCGATGCAAAGTGGAAAACCTCAATCCGATCCATAAGGGAATGAGATTTTAGAAAAGGCCCTAGCGTGGCTATCTTAAAACTACAGAAAGAGAAAGAAAGTCTTGTCTAACTAGAAGATAGCCATTCGAATAAAATATATGCTGAGGCCAGCATGATTCATCGATAAGAAGAGCCATGAAGCTCCGAGTTTATAGACGTTAATTGAAGAAAACTTACTAAAATTCGATAAGGTATAAAAAAGGGTTTCTATACTTGTACATATGTCTGTCTCCAAAAAAAATCGATTTTCAGGTCACCGTTCCGCCATTATTCTAATCGGGTGATTCGAAACCAGTTAAGCTTCAATTGCACCCCCATCGCATACAAGAATTGCCAAGCGGTGTCTATTCAGTTGGCGTACATGAAGAACTCTAAGCATCGAGTTCATTGCTCGATTCTAGTGGTTGACATCGCAAACCAAAGCCTTTGTCTATTAAAAGCACAAGGAGCACAATGCAATTGATTTTCACATTTCGCTTGTGTCGCTATAATATTCCCAACCTTCATTCATGGACATAGGTCATAGGTAGTCATAGGTATTGACAATGTCGACAGTACGCCCAGCAACTTACATATTGCTAAGTCTTGGAAGAGGAGCTTATTACCGAAGTAGGCGCATAACCAAAATGGAGGTGGAGTGAAACATTCTTCGCTTTCCCCACCTCGATGCACTTGAGAGCTGCAAACGATTCCTGGTCTAGATAACCAAGAGTGGAAGATTAAAGGATAATTTGGTCAATTAAGTAAAATATAAAGGGCCACTGTTTTTCTCATAACAATTCTGTTTCTCTATGTTCAACCAGACCAATCTTTCTAAACGTGTTTTCCAAAACACCAACTATTGAATGATTTCGATAGGGAATTGGGAATTGAATTGGGCTGTATCTTCTTTACCGTATACGTCGAAAGTTTGACTTGAATTGATCGATTTTGTTAACCACGCTCATGTTTACAATGATGCATTTATTTATCCATTAACTTCTATCCTTCTGATTATTCCAACAAACAGTTCTAACTGGTTTTCGTAGCTTGTTTCATCGGGCTTCAATAGAAGATGTCGGTGTTGGAGTCCATGCGTAATCAGCAGAATTTTACAATGGTCCGTATAGGATAAAGCTAAAAGGATAAAGCTCTCGGCGTTGATCAATCCCTGAGGGATGCGCCATGCATTCGACTTCATTAGGTATCGTTGGAGGTGATTGAATGCATATCTGGCCTTTACAATGACTCGCGGTGGCCGGCCGATGTATCGAGCCAGTGCTGCTATCCTCCCAGACAAGTCTGGTACCAATTTGCCGACCTCGAAGGGATGGAAGGCTTGGTGGGCCATGGGCGCATTCCACGTGCGCGTCGCAGTGGTGCCTCCAACCACTGCGCCACACGCGCCCTTCCGTATGGTTTTCGAAATTATCCACGGATTTAAAATTGTAATGAACTCTGTGTATTAAAATGCTCAAACACTGCGGCATTGGTCATTACCGTTAGGTCGGAATAACGTTGCCTCTCATAGCTACAGTTTCGGCGTTAGATACACGTCGTATTGGTTTGGTATAGCAAGACATGTAGCACGAACTGGATACGTTCGTAGATGACTTGCTCTATATCTTCTTCTTGCTTTCTATACATCCCGAGAGATAAATCCTAAGGTATTTTAGAACATTTCAAATCACATTTTGTGACGGCCTATATGGATCGAGAGGTGATTTGTTAGCTCACGAATTAAGCTCACGGAACGGCGAGGATACTCGACATAGTTTTCCTCCTATCTGTGCTTTTGGATTAAAATGACAAATTCTCCTTCAGTTTTATTAGCTCTGTCTGCTTAGAAAGAAGAATTAGATATGAATCAGAACACGAGAACATGAGATAGAAATTCACTCTAGTATTTCCACATCTCCACTTTGTTAGTGACGACGTTTACTGTTTATTCCAAACATCGATTTCGCGCTCCGTCAAACCTTTCATCCCTCCGTGGTCAGCAATTTGCTGCCAAAATTGTTTAGAAGGACAAAAATACTAACTTGATATATCGGTAGACTACCGCAAATTGTTATGCAAGCCAGATATGCATTCAGTCGCCTATAAAGATGTCTGACGAAGTTGAATTCATGACGCATCCTTTAGAGATTGATAAACTCTGTGAACTTCATACCATATCCTTTTACCGCTAGAGTTAGGCAACGAGGAACTAAAAGTGACGAGTAAACAGTAGCGATCAAACCTTTGTAACAATCGAACAAATAATGATTCAAATGAAAATCAGTCAGTTATGGCTCTATACTTCGACTGCACGTTTTTCATATCAGTGAGATGTGAACTAGAATTGGGGAATTGAACCATCTGAGGAGTAGTGCAATAGACGCGTACCTAAATGTGTCCTCGAGGCGATATTCTCTAGATATGGTCGTTTTAGTTATGAAGGAAAACGTCTCGGGTTCTTACATATGACGGTGAAGAATATGAGCAGCCATAACAAGCAATCAAGTTTGGTAGTCTTAATACTTCATGCGACTCCTAGGCAATGTCTGAACAAAAATTTCAACCGAATGAATCTTATTACGGAGTGAAACCAACAGCATTGTAACCTTCAATATGTTAATCACGCCTTCTTGCAAAGCTCTCGGAGCTGCGACAATGTTTGAGTTTCCCGGCAAGAAGTTTTCCTTTAAACAGTGATAACGGACTAACAGGCAGATGAATGCGTATATCATGCTGTCCCCACTTGGTATTCACATCTTTCCCTGATTTGACAAACAATGAGATGTGGAATCAGCGCCGAAGAGAGCATATTTGCTAATGACAACTACTCTGCAGTCGTGTTGATACCCGTTTGGGGATTTGGTTAGTTATGAGAAAGATTCGACTAATAAGGAAATTTTGAAGACAAGATAATCTCAATCTAAAGATAACTTGTACCCAAGGAATAATATTAATTCAGGTACAGCACCTACTATCCTCCGTATACCGGTCAAGCGACATCTTCGGCACCGTTCTACCCTGAGCTGACTACTTTTTCTGTACCTCGCACCGGCGAGTTCACCAACAGCAACGACCAGAAGGACTCTAACCCCAGCATCAAAATTGAAAAGGATGGTGGGTTTCTTGCTACGTCTGAAATGGAGAAAAAGCTCACGATTGGGAAAAAACGGAAAAAACACCTAATACGGCCAATTAAGTACAATGAAAAATGATGCTACGAGAAGACGAAGTACAAGATAAAAGCCCTAATTTAATACATTTAGGCTGCTTCTGTCTGCAACGATGTGTTGTTTAAAACATTTTCAGATCCTCTGCTGCATGTCTCATCAACGCTATCCACTGATGAAGTCGCAATGGAATCGACCGATCCAAATAACCCACCCAGAAGAAGCAAATGTATGTTCAGCACATGACCTCAGAGTGCGGCGGAGTTTTTTTTGGAAAGCATGTTCTAAGCTTTTGAGATATGAGAGGGATCGAAATTAACTTGGCGTAGGCTACAGTTATATGTTTTCCTAGTCAAAGCCGACCAAGTGGTGGTCTAGGAAAACTTTTATCAGTTAAACCTTTGGTGTTTCTGGAGTTAACGTACTGATTTTAAGGGTTTTTCCTTCTCGTACGATGATTTCGCCTCAGCATCGAATTAAAATAATACGACTCATTTTCCGTAGTTAATCTTTAAATCTTAACAAGCTAAAGGGATAACGTTGCTTCCAACTGAGCAGCATTTAGTTTACTTCTAAAAGGATTGACTGAAGTTTTGATGGAAACAAAACAATCTAAAAAAGGCACAGTTGTGCAAATTGACTAATATTAGAAGTTTAGTCTAGCGACAATGTAAATGAAGACTTTGTCACGAGGAATTTAAAGGTTAACATAAAAATACCTGACCCCGAATATTCTGGGAAATCGAAACTGGAAGTGTAGACGGTTTTAAAAGCACCGAGAACCGATTACCGCCTCAGCTTGTTCGTGCCGCCGATTCAAATGGCAAATCACATAAGTAAGGGATGGTATCCGAAGCTCTGACCTGTGTCAACGATCAAAAATTAAAGATGCCGTTCTATACGCCAAACAGTCGAAAATAAGGTGTACCGGGAACGTAATGCGTATGAATGATAACCGATGGACAAGAGCCGTTAGTGAATGGATTCCTCGGGATGTCAAACGTACTGCAGGAAGACCACCGATCCGATGGTCAGAGTTCTTCACGGAAAGCCTAAAAGAAAATATTACGCTCGACGAGTCCCTAGAGCGAGCAGAACCCACTGGGCTACTCTTGCACACGACAGGGAAAAATGGAGGATTTACTGGGGCCCGCTCGAGTCACTTGACGATCAAGGGGACTACAGGTGATACAGGTGAATCGAATCTGAACACTGCAGAAAGTTGGAATCTTATTATTATGTCTTAATTAATTTAGGTATTAGTAAATAAATAAACAGGTTTAACGGTACCAGACTTAGGGTTCTGTTTTTTCCTGGCCATTTTTATGGTTTTAGCTCATCATTCTTTGAGAAAATCTGGACGAGTCCCTAGAGCGAGCAGAACCCACTGGGCTACTCTTGCACACGACAGGGAAAAATGGAGGATTTACTGGGGCCCGCTCGAGTCACTTGACGATCAAGGGGACTACAGGTGATACAGGTGAATCGAATCTGAACACTGCAGAAAGTTGGAATCTTATTATTATGTCTTAATTAATTTAGGTATTAGTAAATAAATAAACAGGTTTAACGGTACCAGACTTAGAGTTCTGTTTTTCATTTTTTTTTATTTTTATGGTTTTAGCTCATCATTCTTTGAGAAAATCTAGTAATGACCTCATACAACCTCAGATCTTTCGTTTCATATCACTGTTAACCTCTTGGATTGCTATTTCGTATTCGATGGTGCAGACATACAACAGTACTACAACATCGAAAGCTTGTCGAACCCAAGTCGGAACCGAAAATCCTGGGCTTGTTGATTTCAGATAATTTAGGTCGAAATTCTTCGCTCTGCTATCGACTATATCACCAAGTTGGAGACGATGCTGCATGCCGAAGGCAAGATGACGAAAATTATGGCACAAAACCAAATGGCGATGCATGGACACACTGGCACTGAGTATCTGGTATAAAGAACTTTTTACTAGACTTACTTTTTATGACGATTAGCTCAAAAGTTCTCTACTGAAGAAAACATCTAGTATCTATCCGTGTTTTTATCTAATAAGAGTATGAACCCTTCACTTTAAGACTTCAAAACATGGTTGGTACTCTTTCTTACCTCTTTCATTACATTAAAGGAAAGGGCGTGTAATCATAGGAAAGTATAGAGCGTTCGATGGTGAACGATCCTTTAAAGGTGACTGAAGCGTTGAACTACTTAAGCATCGTAGAGATAGTTGAAAAGATATTTTGGCTGCACATTGAAGTATATTGAACTTACTAACGCATCAGTTCAGTATTATCTATAAGAAAGTCAGGAAGAGATTTAGTGATTTTGGATGGGGACCCTGGTTGATCCGTGGCGAAGACTAGGGATAGTTATGCATATATCGTAGGGCACCGACAACATATGCCGTGCTAGTGCTAGTAGGTTCAGAATTAAATGAACTTTTGTGAAAAACTATGGCATTCATTCACATTCATTTAACCTTCTGATTTACAGCCGTCGGCATCAGCGCAGTTTCCAGCCTCATTCGATGGTTTTGACGACGACGAAGCATCTGACTCAGACGAGGTCGACAGCCCACAGCCTACTGGTGAGGAAGACAAGTTAGTATAAAGATTTTTCGTAAATAAATTCAGTCCAGGCATAGAAAAAACATTTGTTTTTAAAATTGGCAAAAATGTTAGTCTAGTACTATTATTGTCTAGTTGCTCCTTTAAGTTCCTACTGAAAGTTGATGTCCATACAACAGCTAGATCAGTCAACAATACCTTTAACACAAAGCTTCACTAGCAATGAATTATAACCCAAAGCGCATTGCTTAGACATGAGCTAGCACTCTTTTAGTAGGTGGTGCTTCTCCGTTCTTTTAATTCTCGGGCCGAATATACATTTGCTTCTTCCAGATTCACTCAATCGTATCGGTTGATTCCATTGCGACAACACTGATTGTATCAGAAGAAAAATTCTGTTATGTGAAGAGCTGTTGACTTATTTGACAACTTGAGAATCTGATGCTTTTGTCTTTTCAGTAGATGTTAAGCGGAAGAAACAGCAGTACCACAATTTAGTTAGCACTCTTTATCTATCCATGAGCAAAAGAATTACGTTAAGTACAGCTGCCTGCATTACCCAGACGGTGTTGACGTAGGCGGGTTGAAAAGGTGCAGTGTCAGTATAAAACCAACATTTCACCTTACTTCAGATATAGAAGTAGATACATGTACATCTATTGGTTCTTTTGTATTTCCAGTAAAGTTCCATTACTTAAGCGGACGGGCGGAAACGAACTACGCTGGATCGTCTGTCACGTATAGTGGCAAACATTACGGGCGAGGAAGGGGTCGTGGCCGCGCCGGTAGAACAACAACACGCAAACTACAAGCATTTGAGATAACCTTACCCCTATCTCTCTTACATTTTTCTACATGTCACTTCTAAGAAAAAAACGGAGTTCGAAGAATCATCGTGGAATCGAAAGCCCTTTTGCCTGATTTCGGAAATTTAGTGTCTTTGTTAGAAATGTGAAGACTGCAAGCCACACTGAAGTAGATTCTCAAGAACGAAAAGGAAAATTTTCGCCGGAGTTATGATCTTTACAGTTGTATTCCCGATTTCCATTATGTCAAAGTCAAAGAAACTCTCACCTGTAGGCACTGATAGCCGGTTTGGCAGCCTCGACGAACGTGTGCCCGAACCGCCACGAAATGTTCGAGACGTCGACTCTCCAGGCAGGTCCAGACGGAGTCGTTGCGCCCTTTGTATGACGATATCCAGTACCCTGCAAGGCAGAAAAGTACCTCCTATTCCCACTACCAACTTTCTATTAATCTCGGCAATGACAAAGTAATTCACTACATTTTTTTGAGTAAGCACGAGGTATTATTTCACTCTTCAATGACGGAAAACCTGACATTTCGGTGGATTTGATCTTCCTTAGAACCTGGAATGATCAAGTTGTCTGAAATCTGCAACGCCTTCATAAGCTGTTATGAAGGGCTGGTTGGGCTTAAAGTCAGCTTCAACTTTCCATCCTCTGAAGAAAATGAAATCCGCGAAACCTCAGCTTTTTAGTCAAAAAGGATAAAATAACACTACTTTATTGCCCATTAAGAATGTAGTACCTTCCAGAATCTACTTACTTCGTATTCTTTTCTATGGCACCTGTCATCTTCGAACATTTTCAGGCAGCACGGCGAATTTCTAGTGGTCAGTCACGACATTTGACAAGCTACTCCTTAGCTCACAGAAAAGATCAAAGAAATATTTCCTCGAAGCCGCTACACTTGGCTGTTCGTGATATTTTCCCTTCACATTCACTGCTAAAATTGGGGGTATGTGGCACAGTTTTCGGAGGCGCCCTACCTGGTTAAAAAAGAAAACGACAAATTCAAGTTTGAGGCTACACTGTGAAAGAATCAGAGTCCCCGTCTTGCAGCGTCAGCTGTCTAAATTGGGTAAAATCCGCATGCACATATTCAGAGCATACAAGAGTTTTTTTCAGCACAGTCTAATGGCTCTATTCCGTTGAGTGTGCAAATTGACGTTTATCCCTCTAACGACGCCATATATTGCTTCATTCCACTCACTCATCAACGAGAATCACAAGCTGATCTATCGTCTATCGAAAGCAGTACCATAGCATTTTTCTTCGGTTTGATGCTTTTTTGCTCATCAAAAGGCCTGTTGAGTAACCAGCCCCTCGGCTTACGGGTATAAAAAAATTTTCTGTCCTAAGAAACGATTAGACATAACACGAAGCTTTCCGACAAAAAGGAATACAAGTAAAAAGCTTGAACTGGATGTCTAATGATTGCTAACATTTGAAAAAGACCGATGACAGCTAGATACTAGGAAATGTCGTGGAATTCTAACCCTTCAATTTTCTCTTTCTTTTTTTTATTTGCATGGAATTTCCCCCTCATCTCGACATGTGACGAAACAGAACTAAGAAGAGGTAGGAGTGAATATGGGAAAAATACACCGAAAATTGTTGTCTAAATATTTTCGAAACATTCCCATTCTTCTAAGCCGACTTCTATATTACAAACAGAATCTTACAGCAGCATAACTCCTGTTGACGATTTCCGTTGTCTGGGTGAGCTTGTTTGATCGTCTTTCAAAACTTTTAACACTTTCAAAAATCGAATGCACCATTTGTCTCGTTACCTCTTAACAATGTCCTATTTCCATGATATCTCACTTGGGTGTTACCGAATATTCGAAATGGCCGTGTCGCTTTTTGATAGCTTCGTTAATGTGCTTCGTGTTGGACTTTTATTACCTATGTGCTACCTTATTTATTTTCAAAGAAAATCATTCCACAGGAAAATTCCTGCGTGAATTGCTCCACATTTTCAAGAATTTGAACTGATCAAGACCAATGGATAGAAGAAAGCTCCCACCGCCCTGAAAAACGTTCCTCTTCCCGTTTACTATCGATTCCCATGATTGTCGAACTGATCCAAGAACTGCTTGCATATAATCGGGAAAGTCACACTGAGGGTGAATTTTGTGATCTGCAAACACCAAACTCTTTGAATGGTAGTAAAAGTCCTTTCGCCATAGTAATAGTATTCCTTCACTGTGTTGTTCGTGATACTTCTTTTATTAAGAGCTTCTAAATAACTAACAACATTAATAAATCTATAAGGATGTGTGTGTGTAAGGAGCGCTTATAGGACGGTGGTCAGGGTGCCCTGCAAAACACATGGGATCGATCTCCGCTCTACACTCTCAAGCTCTTCATCCCTCCTTAGTGGGCAGATTGGTACCAGATTTGTCTGGGTGGATAGCAGCACTGGATCCATACACCGGCAGGCCACAGCGAGTCATTGTAAAGGCTGAGTATGCATTCGATCGCCTCCAAACGATGCTTAGTGAAGTCGAATGCATTGCGCATCTCTCAAGGACTGATCGACACTGAGCGCGGTATCGGTTGCCTTTCGAAATCATACTCAATGGGATCTCATTGGGTTCAGTGCCAAATAAAAGCAGTTGCGACATTAGACTACGAATTAGTAAGGACTATTTTCCAGGTTGTAATAATAGGAAAAAACTGTGCAATTTATCCCACGAGCGGCTTTTTATTAACTTCGGCATTCATCGAGAAATTCTTCGTATTCTTGTTGAGCAACCGCAAACGCAAGGTGTTATTTTTACTCTTTATTCACGAATAAGCTGACGTTTTGGCGGATTTCGCCTTCCTCAGAGCCTGGAAGGGTCAAGTTGGCAGCAATGTATTCGGCCAAACACCTCCATAACGAAACAGAGAAAACGCTAAACCAGGATTTATATCACTTAAAACACAGCTTTGCACACTCACCGCTTTCTATGAGGCTTTCATTGAACATGGCGCGTGGGGACCAACCAACCGCACATAATTCACATGGAAGTGTAATGTGCCTTTCCTATCAGTATAACAAGCTTATGCAGGCTTATATGCCGCCCAATGTCCTGCGGTTCATTTTCGGATTTCTGGGATTAATCCAGAACGCCTCGAGAGTTTTGCGTGCCTGTGTTTTCGATTCCCGTGCGAGGATTGTGACACGTACTTCAAAGTCCTCCCCGTTATGTCTCTGGGTCCTATGCGTGCCTAGTGGCTTACTTGGTTTACGTTTGCCGACTAGGTGTTCTTTTATGCGGACACAGAGTGGTCTGCCCGTTTCGCCAATGTATTCGTCTCCGCACGCCTTACAGCAGATCAGATAAACTCCATACCCGAGCTCAAGCAATCATCGTTTCCATAATTAGGGAAAATTACGCAGTTTTGCGTTGTACACAGACGGTCATATAGGCAGTTACGAACTAACTGGCGTCCTAGATTACTCGGTGAAATTTCATTTATCATTGTCGAATTCTCTAGACCCGCTCTTCTTAAACAGCGCTTTATAGTTGCACTTATTTCATTTGAAATTAAGGGCAGGATAAACGGGTCCTTTTATCTCTAGAGTTGTTGTTTGGGCGCCTAGGATTTTCTCTACCTCTGTCCCGAGCTACACTTTCGTAGCCATTAGAAATGGTTATTTGCCGTGCCAAGTTCCGGGACTCCTCCCTTTGCTCTCATCCCGTGCACACGTTGGTTGTTGTTCGACACACGTTTCTTATAAGCGCCGTTTTCGTGTGAGAGGCGTGAGAGGAGAGGTAATGAACCAAGATGTTTTTACCTCTTGCCCTTCGGTATCAAGTCATTTTTTGACAGGTTGAATTGGACGTTCAGGAATGGCAGCCATTTTTCTTTCGGTTTCTCTCGGGTGAACTTGATATACTCTGACTGTTCGTTCAACAACTCGAAGCATTTGTCCATTTCCTCTTGTGTTGAGCAAAGGACAAAACAGTCATCTATATAGCTACAGTAGAGTAACGGTTACTTTATTTTTTATTACGTTCTGGATTAATTCCAAAAATTCGAACATGAACCGCAGGGAAGAATGCCTCATTATCACATGTGATTTTGGGTAGTACATAAGCATGTTATACTGATGTGAGGGCCACATTACGATTCCATGTGAATTCCGCGCGGTTGGTCTCCACGTGACATACTCAGTGGAAGCCTCATAGAAAGGGGTGAGTGTGCAAAGCTGTATTCTATGTGATATAAAACCTAGTTTAGCGTTTTCTCTGTTTGGTTATGGAGGTGTTTCGGCGAATAGATTGCTGCCAACTTGACCTTTCCAGGCCCTGATGAAGGCGAAGTCAACCGAAACGTCAGCTTATTCGTGAATAAAGAGTAAAAATAACACCTTGCGTTTACTCAACAAGAATAATTACTTGTGCAATTTATGCTTAATAGTTTCACAATGCAAACTGCGAAAAATCAGATGATCCTGGCTGTAAGCGAAATTTTTGAAAACCATCGTACCTTGCTTGTACTGGAGTGTAGTCGTTGCTGCTCCGATGTGTGTAAGTTCCTGACAGCTCGCATCTGCTGATATCCCTATACGACCCGATGTTCCCATCTGATCCACGATCTGTAAAAAGAACTAGTTAGTGTTTATTCACTTGTTTTTCTTTTGTGTGACAATCACCAGAGAGCTGACGCATTTGCGTGTCCAACTCCAAGTTCGTTTACCGCAAGAGATCAACTAAGGCATATAGATAAGGGTCGCTTAATTAAAGGCTCGAGGACCAAATCCGAGCTTGATTACCAAACGGATATCTTCTAAGACTTAGAGTTGAAAAAAAAAGTTTGTTAGTATGGAATAAATTAAGAGTAATGATGTTACACCTAGAATGTGTTTTTTTTTGTTCAAAAGAGGTGTGCTAAACACTAAGTGTCCTGAGCCAGGTAGATTCCCAACCTATGTAGGACTCTGTGCAACTGCTCCCCAACAATTACCGTAAGACTTGTAAAGAACAAAATGGTGAGTGTTTAAAGTAAAACCGTTTACGATGAGAATAAAACTTATGTGTTGAGTTTATTTCTGCCTGTGTAATGAAACTGTTTAGCTGAGTAGATTGCGTGCCAATTTGGTCTTTCCGGGCTCTAACGATGGGAAGCCATCAAAATGTCGGCCAGCGTTTAATAAATCTCAAAACTGACAACCCCGTGTCTGCTTAAAAAAACATTGAATAAATGGAGGTGTCCATAAAAAAAGTAGGCCGTAATCAATTTTAAGAAATAGGGTGAAAGTTGATAATGGTTGTAAAACATCAATGATGGGGAACGAACGCGCTCAGTCATATTTCGCAATATACCCTGCCATTAAAAAGAAAAGACAGTAAATAGTAAGTTAAAATTGTGATTGTGACACAATTTGACTGCAGGTGCTGTGCCTCGCACGGCATTGGAAGCCGAGCTGTTCAGGTAATATGCGGGAATAAATCTTCGAATTGAACACAAGAGAGCGAATTTTTGAAAAGAGGCTGGGAGCTATCAGCAAAACGAGCATCGTTTGCAACCAGCATTGTTTGACCGAGAAGACGTGAACGTTGATGTTCTGCCAATAATGGTGCAGCATTTGAACGAGTTCAATCATCACACGATGTTAGCCGTCTTGGTCGCCAGGTTGGTCATCAGAAGATTAACATCTGGACTGCTGTCTTCTTGGATGAAAGCATTTTTCGGTAATTAATTAACGCAAGATGATTTTGTGACACAGGTATGCCCATGGTAATTGTACATTGTTTGGTTAGTCAAATTTAGTAGAAAAATCGAAAAATCTAAGGACAAAGGACATAATGCATCCCATTGTCGTGCTATGAAGAGAGAACAATAAGACATCGCATAAAGTTGTTGGTTCATCGTTTCACCATCTCATTTATAATGCTGCGAAGATATCGCTCTTGCTGAACCTGACGTGCTGTTTCGGAGAAATATGTTACCATTGCAAATTGAAGCTCTATTATTTCATTAGATTTATTATCAACCTCGTGTAAGCTCATCAAGGAAAAAAATACGTATTGATTAAGTACACTGAGGTTCAAGGGAAGTCGGTTTCGAATCATTAGATTTAATTGAAAACTTACAAAACATCTATACGATTCGCCTCGTCGGTTCCCAACTCGGGCAGCGAAGAACATGTGGCCGAGTGAGTGCCACGAAGCGATGCACTCAATTTCGGACACTGAAAGCAAAATTTTACGTCAGTTCTCACTGCAGTAAGGTTTATTTCTGCTAATGAATCTCTAGTCCAACATTTTTCATTTCTCATTTCCTAAAAGTGGAGAGCGATCGTGGAAAATACTTCGAAGTCTCGCATGTCTTCGTTTCGTTCGTTTTGAGTGTGAGATGGGAGTATTCAAGTCGTTCGTTTCTAAAAGATATGATTATCTCCGGAATTTCCCACGAGTCAGTACTCCGTACTAGCCATTCGCCTGGTTGTCTCAATAGAGATACGATATCTTGCCTTGGTCGAAGTCCATGGTAGCATGGACTTCGACTAAGGCAAGATACATCGAAGTGTATGAAACGGGATGAAGTAATCAGAGACTTAAAGAATGAAGGGGAAATTATTTGTGAAATGAAGTTTTCAAGAAGTCGAGAGCTAAATGTCGTTACAAACATTTCGCCTCTAAAGCCTTACACTTTTTCGCCATATGAATGCTGAATGGTTTTGATTACTTTTAGTTGACTATGATGAATTTTAAATACCGAAAGCAATAAAGATGAGGTTGAAACATTCACACAACAGCGCCAACCTCAATTTAAGAAAAGAGCACATTTTGGAGAAAGAAGGTTTAGGAAATCAACACACGAAAGAGATACTCATATGGCAATGAATTGCAGAATTTTGCTGCTAGAAGACACAGAAGAAAGAACTAAAGGAAAAGCCCAAACTAATCAATCACTCAATGCGTATCGATCCAGGATTCAGATCTCCGTGTGTACCAAGTGATTCTATAACGACATAGAAGACCTGACGAGTGAAAAGATTAAAAAAATGGAAAGTACGTCCTGAGTGAACCTCGTATGGAAGAGACCCAGAGCACAGCAACACTCTTTTTAAATTGAAAGTACTTTTGAAAAACCCTATTTTCCACATTTTACATGACAAGACATCAGATTTACCGCACGGATCCTATCATCATTTCTTACAACAGAGGCATTTACTTCGAAGGACTTCGACCATTTTATAAGTCAGTTCGCCTGCCTCTTAAGGATTTGGTCCTCCTTATCAATGTCGTAGAGCGCTGGTCGAACAGAACTTCCTTGCAATCTCGAGCATAGCCGGACTGAGGTGTTCCCACATGGATCGGAGGAGACTGTAAAGGAAGGAATTGAAGCAACACCTCGCTTCCTTATGGGTTGCATCATTTACCACTGCGCTACCTTCTCTCCGCTGACTAAAAATCCAGATTATTGTGGATAAGTTCAAAGTCTCTAATATCGACTCACTCTTTTCAGTTCAACAATCCTCATTCAGCTGTCGAACACCCACTCAAAAAAGTGGGCAGACGGATCCTCAGTGATGATAGGTGCGAGAAAACGATAGAGTGCAAGGAATATTGGGTTTCACAGAATAAAACGTGAAGATGGGTTGTATAAAACAAATTGGAAAAAGCGAACGACTGCGTGCTGGAAAAAGAAATACAGGTGTGGTAGTGCATCACGGAGCTTTATTTCTCATGAAGCACCCTTTTTCGTGCAGGTGAATTGATAGGGGAAATGAAGTGAGCTTAAAGAGACGTTCTTTCTCTTACCCGCGATAACCGTGACTTCCTTCCGCATAAAATAATTACCAACTAATAAGAGATATGTTTAAGGTCTTAGAAGTCTGGAATAATATAAGATGGGGGTAAAATTAAGCGAATCATCAGAAGCTATTAAAGTAAAGCTCATCTTATGGATTCCCTTAGTTCTCAACTCTAGGATGTTATTTCATGCGTCTCAAGTGTAGTCCCCGAATGGAGCAAATTGAGTGGTGCTGACCTAATTCAGTGCGAACGGCTCTTCCGATCTAACTGATGCCCTCCACTGCCACTCAAACAAGATGAGCAATCATATCAAGAGCGACTGCTTCATCCGCAGCTTAACGTCGTACATATTTGAAGGCATTCAAAGGACACTTTCGATGTAGGACAAAGTTGAAAACAAGTGTTTTAAATACTGCAAGACGAAGAAGAATTATAAGGAAACTTATCTGAGCGGTGACTGTCTTTTCACGTAAGCGACTTATTGCTTAGTTGATTCGACGAAAATTCATTTCGTTTCCTGATTCCGAATGTGTGTCGTAGTATGCAAGAAATAAGTTAAGTTTAGCTACAAGATTGCTATGGAACACTCCAATGAAGTATCATTCGATCTCACAGTGTTATCAGAACGATCACCGACTCAATCGAATTAACACCTTCTTCGATCCGGTTATAGAAGAATTAGTAGCGGGCTGATCAGTCAGAGCAAAAATGTGAACTTTAATGATTAGAGTTATGCCCAGAACGCTGCATGGTCAAATACATTTCTTACTTATTCAGAGAAATAACTAATCGAACACGAATGTGGTACTTCTTTCATCATACGGGAAACTTTACCATTCCCATTCTTCATTCACAAAATGTATAAATGAGAAAGACCACTTGTAAATCTTTAAAGCTTTGTTATTTGCGAGCGATTCCGTCCCATTGTCTATGCCTTCATCGAGACAGACCATGTCACTTCATCATTACCAGATTATCTGATGGCTTATCTGACAGCCGCCCAGTGCGACCTTTCAGAATTCGCTGAGCTCTGTGCGAAATGCCTCCTTCGCGACCGTTCGGGTCTGGGTCAATTAGATCTGGACAAGATAATGTCTGCATTACGCTACCCAGGAACAATATCACTATATGCAAAAGAGGTTCTTAGATAACTTCTTTTCCCATCTTCGAACTAAGCTAATGAAAATAAGTAAGTGAAAAGCCTAAGTCTTAACATCTCAAGTATTCGACTGACGAGAAAATAGAAAGTAACACACGGATGACTACTCGTGATGTTTGGATCAATATCCTTAAGATGTAGTCGATAGGAAATTTGTAATAAAACCAACACACTGAGTGAGAAATGCAAGAGATGTGTTCAAATCAATAAATAAGTGAGATTCATCAGATGAAAAAATGCTTCCTATGATAACTGCTGCGAATTCTATGAGGTTTGAGCACGCAAATCTCATTTTTGGAAGTCTCCGTGGACCTCAATGAGAGTGACGCCGCGTGTTTTGTGGAAACTCGGGTTTGTTGTCACGTTTGGTGAGAGAGCGATTGTTTCACGTTGAATCTTAAAGTTCCTATCAGTTCATTCTCCGATTCTTGCTTATTAACTATTTGGTGTTTTTTTCTAAAATAACTCTTCTGAAACATGAATGTATTGCAATATGAAAGAGAAATCGCACATCTTCGTGGACATATCAGCCATTGCTGAATAACACAGAGTTGCATTTCTAAAAAAACATTTGCTTTCTACGCTTTCTCTTAAATCTCAACCACTGGCATTTAGGCGAATGAGAGAAGAGGAAACAGCTGATCAGATGAAAAAACGCTTCCTATGATAACTGCTGCGAATTCTATGAGGTTTGAGCACGCAAATCTCATTTTTGGAAGTCTCCGTGGACCTCAATGAGAGTGACGCCGCGTGTTTTGTGGAAACTCGGGTTTGTTGTCACGTTTGGTGAGAGAGCGATTGTTTCACGTTGAATCTTAAAGTTCCTATCAGTTCATTCTCCGATTCTTGCTTATTAACTATTTGGTGTTTGTTTCTAAAATAACTTCTGAAACATGAATGTATTGCAATATGAAAGAGAAATCGCACATCTTCGTGGACATATCAGCCATTGCTGAATAACACAGAGTTGCATTTCTAAAAAAACATTTGCTTTCTACGCTTTCTCTTAAATCTCAACCACTGGCATTTAGGCAAATGAGAGAAGAGGAAACAGCTTCCGTAAAGGTGCCAGGAACAGAATTGTTGAGGCAGAAGCTCTTTCGTTTTCATGGGCTATTGCATTTTCGACAGACCACTCGTAATAGCTGTCTTGTGGACCCCATTCGGTTCGCAAGTGAATATATGTGGAAGATCCACGCGGCGTTTCAATAATTGTTCGCAGCACTGCCAATGAAAGAAAGCTGTCATGAGAGTTCAAGGCGTAGTAAACACCGTGCAGGCCTCACCAATCATACTGAACTCATGGTTTTTAAGTCGCACGCATTGGATTGAGCTACGAAAATCCCAACCAACTCCACTCTGTTAGTAATTAACAATTAGAACATTCTAGGAGATGAGGAATTGCCAGCAGTCGACTCGGTCATTAATCACCGTCACGGGTCAAACTATGCCTACACAGTGACAATAGGGTTATTTCTTTAGAAGGTTTGAGAGGGTATCGTAATTTTTTTGTTATGGGAGTTTTTAAGTTTGGTGTAATATTGTTTATTTTTAGGAAAGTTATTTTTTTTTGGAATTTTTTGGGTGTTTTTTGATGCTGCGTTAGTGCCTGTTCATGAGTTAGGTGGTGATTGATCATCTTATGGTTTGTTAATAGTTAATCCTTTTGGGTTACCTTTATTAAATACTATTATTTTGTTAAGTAGGGGGTTAGGATGACGATGTGAATCACAACTAAGCGATGTGTCTTTGAAAATAATTTAGTCTCTCATCCTGGATACACTTGCCACTATGTCCGTCTTTGAGTGACTGCTGGTAATTTTTCGTTTCCCATAATGCTCTAGTCATTGAGAAAGTACATGAATTCATGAAAAATCATCACGGGCGCGAGTTTTTGAAGCGGTTTCGTTCACATATGTTTTTCAATAAAAGCAAATGTTCTATTTTTTGATCCACTGAAAAAACAGCGAGTACTTTGATTTTTCTTTAGCATGGTCCAAACATTGATATGATAAAGATGAGTGTGGGTGAGTCTCCTTGCGAGATCCCGAACGTGCTAGTTGGGTGTCACATGGTGTTTGTATGGTGCAAATACAGAGAGGGTTATACTTGGACCAAAGGCAACCATGCAAACGCGCACTGCGTGTTAATGAGTGGACTCATATCTTTGCTACACCGAGTTCGCTTATATCTATAGTAACTGCTAGAAGAAAGGGGACAGCCTAACGTGTATTTCTTCACACTGACAAGCCACGTGTGTGTATGTCGGTCACCCACAGAAAAAGAAGCTGGTATCTAGGTCAGCGTAACAAAATTATTTAGAAAAAGCCTATACTAATTTCATTGTCTAGAGAACTTTAAAAGGTGGCTCGATAAGACTCGTCGTGGAAAACGTTGCCAAAAATGATATGAATAGGAAGAAACCTAAAGACCGGAAAAAAAACCAGAGTCGCAGCCAGTAGGATTTGAAATAGCATAGTGTAACAAATAAATTTGTTCCGCTTTTAAACGAATCTTATTACCTGAAGCCTCTTTGGTCGGATTCTCTGGACACGCCTGGTAGTGGAACGAAAGTCGAGCCCATTGAGAACACCTAGAAAAACTATCACATAAAAGAACACGTAAGGTACTGAAGTATTTGAAGCAGAATTTACCGTGTTATTGAAGATATTCGACTGATGCACGGTCCTCCACTAGTGTGATAAGTGAAGTTGAGTGGAGCCTCGATTGGACATTGAATTGGAGGAGCATCTTCTTCAAAGAATTAGTGACAGTACCAAATTCTCCAATGAAAAGACCTGAAGTTCCAGAACAAGAGCCTAGACGAGGTTCCCTGCACAAGAGTGGTGAAATTTCATAGGATTCCATGGTGAATGAAGCCCCTTGACTCAGGAATAGAAAATGATGTAGACGTAAAGAAATATTGAGGACTATTTCATTTTGCAAATTTTCACTGAAAATCATGGTCCTCTAGTTGATGCTTATGAGTATTCGACGACCTGCTCAATTCCTGTCCAAATTTCCATCAGATTCAGTAATAAGGGTGACCACTAGAAGAAAAATGGAAGCGGTAGAACAATCGACAACATAACAGTTTTCAGAATAATGAATGTGTAATCCAAAATAATCTATTCCCCTTTACAACTCTGCGGGAGTGAAGGGCTTACGTATCTTCCAGGTTTTTGAATGAGTGAAAAGACTTGCAACATTCCTTAACCCTCGGGGATCATAAACTACGTTTCTATAGGAAAGGATTAGAACAAATGGTGAAAACACTCAGAAGCCTACGAAATTAGGAAAAACCGTGGTGAGTTTTCATTCCGTTTTCATTATTACCACTGTAGTATCTTTTGACATACACGACTATGCATTTTTCGCCCCTACCTCATCAATTTGAGTTAACATTCCTTTTCATCACTTTCTCTTTATGACGCCTTACTAGTTATATGTGGCTGACGAGAATCTACACCTAACAGTTGGTCCATTTCCTTATCAGGTTGAGTTGAAACTAATAAAAGCGATCAAACAAGAAAATATAGTGAGTAAAAGATTAGGGATTCGTCAGAAGAAGATGAGAAGCGTCAGCATGTAAGCTTTTTGTTCAAAATACGTGATTCTTGTGAACTAAGGAAATAAAAAAAGCTTTTCCTTATTCCTTCTTAACACCACTAAATTCGGCACAAGTGTCACAGAATCAAGACGGGTCAGGTCCAGGTGACACAGAAGAGGCAGAACAACTAGACCGAAACATTAGTCTCCTGCTCATCAGAAATGCTATTTTAAGGAATGCTGTACGACTATCTTCGAAAAAAAAACAACTACAGTGCCATAATTTTTTACTACCCATTCTTCAGCGGATTCGAAAGCTAAAAAACAAGGCAGATTCAATTTCCACCTCATCAGATGAGAACGAGATGCAGTCTCACACACACAAGTGCTCGAATTCATAATTTACAGAAAGCACGGGAATTGCGGCGTGTTTTTCTATGAAGTACAAGTGTTCACTTTCAAGGAACACGAGAACCTTAAGGAACTCAGACAAAATATGATCCTCGCTTGATGTTTGATGTCGTCAGATCCTCTATATTGTTCCATCAGTAAGTCATTCTTCGCTCAATGTCAACATGGCAGCTTCAATTAAGAGACGAATTTACCACAATCGCGATATGCCGAATAGAGATGATTTTGAGAATATGTGAGAGAGAAGAGGTTAGACATCAAAGTTGTCCATAACAGTGGAATTTTTTGACCACAGCGGACCATCGACTCGGATCATCGGCTCTGATGAAAACGAAGACGTCGAAACGTTAGCCGATAATAACTATTATTATCGACCTCGTGTAAGCTCATCAAAGAAAAAATACATATTGATTAAGCACACCGAGGTTCAAGGAAAGTCGGTTTCGAAGGATTTTTTTGAGTTCGGAAAAGATGGCTCTGTAAAATATCGTTATAAAAAGTTTTACTACTCCTCAATAACAATATTTCAACAATATTAGGTTAACCACAATGTTGCTGAGATATCTGCAAAGGACCACTCAAAACTCTTGATCCCCTGACTCGCATGGTGTTGTGGTGAAAGCGTTAGCCGAGGAAAGGGTAATACCGTGTACGACTATATCGTATATCGACTCGGATTGAACCTTTCCTTAATAATTGAAATACGAGTCCTCAGAATTTAACATTTTTGCTAGCAAGATAGAAATAAACTTTTCCGCTAATATAGAAATTTGCAGCTCTCGAAGAGCTCTTAGATGACATTTTTAGCAGCTGTCTAATTACTGACGACTTTTCCAAAGGGGTGATCTGTTGGCGAGAGAACTGATAACCACGGTGGATAATTTTCTTTGCGTAACTCACTTGGCTTTTACAGTGTTAGCCGCTCAAAATATTATTGAAGTTTGTCGTCCAAAATGAATGAACTCTTCTTCTGACCAACTGCGGTTTTCAATCAAATGAAACTGAATTTTGGATTACTTTAAGTTATGCAGCTTTTTACATAGTTTTTATAGGGCTGGCATTTGGTGACTGCACTTTTTGCTCTGACCGTTTCACCAAATTTGAAGGCGTTTTATAACACGCCAACGTATGTGGAAGACGAAAAATAACCACAATGATGCTGAGATACTTGGAAAACTTTAAATACCAGGCCAGCTTCGAGCCCGTACCTACCCTTTCCGAGGGCTCGGATGTTATCCACTGCACCACCGAAGCCCTTGCTTTGCCTTTTTCTCCGCCAGCCTTTTTAAGCTGACGGTGCCATCAGAATGCACTCCTCAACAAAAATGATATAAAAAGCACAAATCGGCATAAACTCAGTTATTATTGATAACACCATCTGGGTAAAGAACTGGTTGAAGAAAGACAGAGCAGAAGCCTCAGTAGTGTAGTGGGCGACACATGAGCCTTTCGGTAACTGTAAGCATGGGTCCGAAACTAGCCTGTGGTCTAGGTTTTGCTAATATCATGATGGTAGTAATTCACGTAATACCCTAATGGAAAAAAATAGAAAATAAGTAACAAGTTATATATGGCGATTTCGATTGAAGCTTCATTCCAGCAGGGTTCCATACCGATTTGTACTCCACAGACCATTCACGCAAACGAGTGATTGCTGATGGCATCGTAACAGTGAAAACTGGCTGAGAAAGGCAAAGCGAGAACCTCGGTAATGCAATGGGTCAAACGTAAGACTCTAGAAAGGGTAAGCGTGAGCTCGAATCAATCTTGGGTCCAGGTTTTGCAATTATCTCAGCATCTAATCACTTTTTGTTTACTGCTTATTCTTTTGGATGACAGGGTATTATGTGAAATAGAACCACAATGGTACTAAGATATTTGCAAAACTTATATCAGCAAGGCACTGCAATGTGAATCGAACGCACTAATACCTTTTCCGGAAGCTAACGTGTTCACCATAACACCACACAGGTTGCAGGCGTTTTCGGTCGGGAGCTTTGTAAATGCCTCTGCATCATTGTAGATACTTCAAGTAATACCGCGCTATTAAAAATAATAAGCAACACATAAAAAAGTTAAACATTTTAGAGATGAAGTTCATCATAACTACTTTTTGACAGAAATGAATTGTTTAAAAGCATCACTTAGGTTCACTCATCGAATTGAACACCTCTAGATGGCGTACGGTATCCATTTATTGTCAAACATCGTAATTCCATCAAACAATGACACGTTTTTTCTGTGGTGAAGAATCACAGATTGGGCTTCGCAATGACGATCTCGTTACCATTCTTTCAATTCACTCGGCCACGATTTACCGTGCTTTTTCGCCTTTCCATTGGCTTTCTAAATGACATCGTCAAATTATAGATAATAGTTCTCCAGCAACCGTTCAAGTAGTCTTTAGAAGGTTCGCCTCCATTACAGCATTCTGACGAACGTGCTCAACTGCTGACAGAAGCCCGCGTCCCTTCCGCCATGGAGACATATCTACATGTTTTTAGATTGAACAAGAGAGCGTGTGGCGCAGTGGTTGGTGGCGCCACTGCGGCGCGCACGTGGAATGCGCCCATGGCCCACCAAGCCCTCAATCCCTCCGGGGTCAGGCTCCAAATTGGTACCAGACTTGTCTGGGAGGATATCAGCACTGGCTCGATACATTGGCAGGCCGCCGCGAGTCATTATAAAGGTCATATATGCATTCAATCACCTCCAACGATACTTAATGAGGTCGAATGCATGGCGCATCCCTCAGGGATTGATCAACGCCGAGAGCTTTATCCTTTATCCTTTCTAGATTGAGCAAACGCGTAGTTGATAGAAAAAGATTCACTGGACTAACGTTTCGACGTCTTTGCCTCCTTCAGGACTAGACTGATCTGAGTTAATGGTCTACAGGTAGTCGACCGCGCAATGTGGGTGTTCATTGCCGCAATGAGTTGAAACCAGTGAAGGAAGCACCGCTAGAAAGAGAAACATCACTCGGTGGTCCTCTTTATGGAGTAATTTTGACCTATTGCTGCTGCAGAATTTGGTCTCTTTTTTAACGCAGCCCGTCCTGCAGTCGTCGGCATTTCAGTAGCTGATACATAAACGTTTAAGACACACATTTGTGGTGCAAAACCGCATGAAAACAACTGTGTAGTCAACATCCATAAACACCTCCATTATGTTAAGCCTAGGTGACATTTTATGCTGCTTCGGTTGCTTTATTCCCAAGTTTTGAATCGTAAAGAAAATTGTACGAAAGTTATAACTCAATGTAATTTTAATGCTTTCAGAGCATCAATCTTCACT
>MQTX01000145.1:1540182-1610217 GCA_009735665.1 Angiostrongylus cantonensis | reverse complement strand
ACATATTGTAATTTTTTTCTGCAAGTTGGTTAACGACAACGATGACCATTATTTCCTTATCGTCCTTCATTCTCTTTTTCAATTTCGTAAGAGAAATGATAATGTGCACAGCTGGACACTTCAAAAATCGTGAATCTTGCCCATGAAACCATCTGACCTCCAAACACTTTGTATTATTAACGATTATTAAAACTAAAATGTTCTCATCTCTAGAATGAAAGACATCACAATATAACCTCTTATTGATAAACACATACAAATTGGTTAGAAAACTTCATCGTGGCTAAAATTTTGGTTTGTAATGTTCTATTCCACTGAATTCAACTCGATCACCTGCATCAGCTGTAGTCCCGTTGATCGTCGAGTGACTCGAGCGGGCGCCAGTAAATCTTCCAATTTTCCCTGTCGCATACGACAGTAGCCCAGTTTGTTCTGCTCGCTCTAGAGACTCGTTGAGAATCAAATCTTTCCATCCAGTTTGACACGCCGAGGAATTCTGTCGAAAACAGCTCATCTCCATCAGTTGACGTTCATAAGCAATGCGTATCCGACTCTTCTCCCTCCTTCTCTCCCCCTCCCATTATCCTTTAAACCGAATGGACTAGGAACACAGAGCAAGAATGGATGGCTATGGGTAATAGAATACCGCCCATATTGAGGTTAAAGTAATGGTGGTCTTAATAAATGAAACCCGTAACAGTGTGGTAACCTCTAGGGATGCAAACACGGTGAACGCTTTCTGGTGAATTTCTATCGCAATGTGAAAGAAATTGTCTCAATCAGCATCAATACAATGACAGCGTGGAAAAATCGCGTCTAAATCGTATTTTTATCCCCTTGTACTTTTCGAAGAAACCACACCGTTTTCTTTATGGATTTCGAAGAACAAATATACTAAGTAATCCTTTGCTATGGGGATGACCGTTGGAAATTGAATCGGAATTGTAAAGAACGCCTGCGCTCATTACAGAGAGGTTTGGGTTGTTGAGCTTCGAAATTCTTCCTGCCGTCACATTACAATTTGCTATTGGCTCTTAATACGAAGAGGTCTTAAAAGATATGTAATTCCGCTCAGTATTCTTTTATTAGTATGTCTCGTAAATATTGCATATGGCTCATGAACTGATCGATAACGTCCCCGGCTAGCGTATTTGCCAGAGCTACTTACGTTCTTGAAACGGTTTCGCATTTCAAATGATGATTTAATGGAGGTCTGACGGGTCTGAGGAAACAGACCACTTTTTGCTCCCGTTTCGCCTCCATTAACAGTCTTTTTAACGTCACTTGTCAAGCGTCAGAAAACTGACAATTCTACGAGCTGAGGTCAGGGTCGATGCAATCTTCTGAGAATGAAGGTCTTAGAAGAAGTCCTACTAGATGGCAGTCTGTTTGCTTTTTTGAGAAAGAGGAAATGCCAGCAAGAAGTGGTATTAAGATTTGTCGGTATGAAGACCGTAGATGAGCTATTTAACAACTCCTTTCAACCGAAGGACACAGATCACACAGAGGTATCTCGGGATTTAAGAGCAGAGTAGTATTCATACCTAAAATTTTCGACCTCAACTGCTTGAATTTTTACGAGATACAGTACATGATAAGCCTAAGAGTCTCGAACTTACTCAGAGTGATTTCTTTTCAACGTAATTTGTTAACAAACAGTTGCAGGCAGTTTCGCAAAAGGACTTGTTGCGATAATTTCAAACACCAGAAGTGTTATACATATCCTTGAGAATTTCTGAATATAGTGGAAGTATTACAACGATTCCGCCATGAAGCAGGTTTGTCGAGTATTGACGATAACTTCTTGCTCATTAGAGTATTTCAGACGTTTAAAACTTTATAAATTTATAGAAGAAAATTTGCGATTGCTGAGATTCGAGCAAAACTCAGGGATTCGAGCAAACTTCAAGTGGTCATCGAACCAACGACCAACCTATGTGGGGACCCAATCAATTCAAATTCCGAGGCCCTTGCTTTCGCGTATATGGTTTTTGTATGGTGTCATTTTAAAGTTGAACACAAACAGAATTAAAACCTTCAAAAAATCGATAATGAAGTTTAAATTCTGAAACTTCCCAGAGAAAAGGCAGTGGAGCCTCGAACATGGACAATACATAAAGGAACACGATCGTCACACTATGGACGAAATTCCGCTAGTTAATTTGCTTCAATGTTCTAAATGTGAACGATAAAGTGGGAGAAATATATGTTAGAGATTTCGAAAATTCACAATTTCATCATGGCAGAATGAGTCCATCAGTCCTACAGGCAAAAATTTCTAGATTCCAAAAGCTTTTATTGGAATCGGAATCTCACTATGAGCTAAAACATGTTGATTTAAAATTGAAAAGACCCATTACTTTCGTGACATATGACTCCTGCAGAGATCAGTAAGTATTTAAGACAGAACTACAATGGAGAAATACAAATGAAGACCTATCACTCTCCTTTATCGAGCTTTATCGATGCTACAACACAATACGTTACCAGCCGTAAAATAACAGGTATACTAGTCAGAAATTGCTGATGCCGATCAAACAGAGAAAAAAAGAAAGAGAGAGAAAAAAAACTTACTTCTGAAGAGTGTATGCATGGAGGCATCACCACTGAAATGATGTCGACATCGGTCGATGGTCATGCTTGAATCGAAGATGCATTGAGCTGAAATGAATAACTACTTTAATGAAGCTGAGATATTTGCAAAACTCTGGACCGCAGGTGTCTATGGTGAGGAACGAACGCGCTATTGTCCTTTCCAGGGAGTAACGCGCTCACCACCACACCATGCGGGTCCTTCGTTTCGCCTGTCTCTCAGCTAATTCTATTGATCTTTTGCCATCAGCGATCACCCAACCCACCATAGACACCTGCGGTCCAGATTCAGAGTTATATTTCGCAATATACCGTGCCATTAAAAAGAGTAGGCAGTAAACAAAAACGGTTAAGATTGAAGAACTACTATTCGTTGATTTCGCTTCAAAATAAAAAAAAAGAGCGAGCCATGCTTTTTACTGCAGCACCTGATTATTTTTAGAAATGTATTCGATACCCTTACGCCATTTACAGTATTTTTTGTTACGTTAAACTACTAGCAAGATAGAAAGCATTAGAGAAACCCACAGACAAAAACCTGACACAAACAGAAAAATCATCCATATTGAAGCGACTGCAGTAGCGAATTTCGTTTCCATTAGCGGTTTTTAATTCTCTAAAGGAGACTGGTGGGATAGGTGAGTTCGCGTTTTCTCTGCAATTTCTATTACAAGGTGCTCAGTGAGAATTCCATAAATATCTTCCATTCATCATTCATTAATCATTCGAAGCCGGTTGAACCTGAGTAATGTCGCCGTTTTCAAGTTTCTGCGAAACACTTTTTACGGTGGTAAACACACTTCTTAGGATAAAAAACGAACTTGTGCTACGGCTGTCGTCGATGGTGACCCTATCACATGAAGAATCTTCCACTCCACATTCATTTCCTACTCAGTCCTACAATTTCGATCAGGAGCATGAAATACGTCTTATTTGAATGGAGGGTGGTGATAACTTTTCAGCATGCAGGCATGGTGAGCTCTCTGAAGAACTTTCTGAAGTTCCTTCTATCGCAATGGCAACTTAGATAGTGGTGGTACCAAAATAAAGATACTATACATAAAGTATAAAGGATAAAGCTCTCGGCGTTGATCAATCCCTGAGGGATGCGCCATGCATTCGACTTCATTGAGTATCGTTGGAGGAATGTATATCTGACTTTTACAATGACTCGCGGTGGTCTGCCGATGTATCGAGCCAGTGCTGCTATCCTCCCAGACAAGTCTGGTACCAATTTGCCGACCCCGGAGGGATGGAAGGTTTGGTGGGCCATGGGCGCATTTCACGTGCGCGTCGCAGTGACGCTTCCAACCACTGCGCCACACGCGCCCTATACTATACATACTTTCTACAAATTCACCACATGTTGAATAAAAGACTGTATTGATTGTCATTGTCCAAATCAGAATGGCAATACCTATGAAGAACATTCTTCCTATTTATTAAGTCTCCCAAGTGGTCACTGGTCAAACACCAGGATTATTTTGACCAGAGTTGTCTCGGCTTGTAATTTGCTGAAAAGTCCCTAAGAATTTCGTTAGAAATAAACGAAATAAACTATTTTGCAGAATATTTCTGAAAATCGATAATAATATTAACTTCTTATTTGTTGCCTACTACTAATTTTCACGGAGAGTAACGCGTTTCCCCGCCATACCATGCGGATCCTTCGTTTCCCCTATCTCTCAACTAGTTTTCTAGCTACCAGTGACATCAGCAACACCATGAATAGTCATAACCAAGTCACAATCCAATACGTTAAAAATCAATCATTCCTCGTGATAATCTTATTTTCATGGAATTTCTATACTAAGGAAAGCATTCCTGCAAAACGATTTACCGTTTATTCGATTTTAAGTCTTGGTTTTATTTCCTGTAAGGTTACCCTTTCAGGGAGACGACTAGAAGTCTAAATCTAAATATCGATATCTATACTGCGCAAGGATGACACGCAAATTCTAAATATTGAGTTTTCTGATGGTTGTTCTGATGTTGTAGATGCACCACCGACTTGCTCATCGTCAAATCAAAGTGGGAAGACTAAAACCGCATTTCCTTTCTACCTTATAGATTTCACGTAATTATATATCTGATCATTTCACGATTCTCAACGACCATTTCACGATTGTAAATGGTCATTTCACGATCGTCAATGATCATTTCAGAGCGCGTGTGGCGCAGTGGTTGTAGGCGCCACTGCGACACACACGTGGAATCGATCCCTGCGCCTATGGCCCACAAGCCTTCCATTCCTCCGGGGCTGGAAAATTGGTACCAGACTTGTCTGGGAGGATAGCAGCACTGGCTCGATACATCGGCAGACCACCGCGAGTCATTGTAACGGGCAAATATGCATTCAATCACCTCCAATGATGCTTAATGAAGTCGAATGCATGGCGCATCCCTCAAGGATTGATCAACGCCGAGAGCTTTTAGCTTTATGTATCTGATTTCAAGCAGTTGCTACTGTTAAAGAAAAATTTATAAAATAAATCCTTTACACGTGAGTTGGATACATGGTTGAAAGGGCTCATATGATTATCTAAAAGTTAAAAAAGAACACCGTTTCAGAGAAGATGCTTAGGGCACCAGGAATTTCGTCTGGAGCTAAACAACTCATTTGTTGAAAAGGGTGAGCTTTCACAAGAACAGATTTGAATGGTTTTGCCAGCAGCAACAGGATTTGCTCAAAGATCAGTTTATGAAGGGACGAATGTTTTTTTAACCCTGATGCGTACTCGGCTAGAACTTGAGTTTCCTATATCGTATACTGACGTTCGATGTCCTAAGATAACTCCTCAGGAAAGAAATACGGCAATCGGCGTGTGAAGCCGTAGTAGATTAGTCTTGGAGAAATCCCAGTTGTAGGGCGGCAAGCTTCATTTCAATAAAAAAGGCTCAGCGACTGTTCGAATACGGATACCCTAGCAACATTACTCCGATATTCCTAGAAAAACAGGCTCGATTAGCTCCCACTACATTAGTGATAAGAGAAAGCGACAGATTCTAAAGCCGTAGCCGCTACTAAACATACGAATCTAATCATTTCATTCTGGCACTAACAAAACAACGAGGAGAAAATGGAAGAAATGCTGATCTTGGTTAAGACATTGGGCTACGGAGCTGTGAGCGCTTAATATTAAGGAATGGAGTCCAGCTGTGTTATAACAAATTTTGGATTTCCTCGTCAATGTCTTAACTGGAAAAAAAAACATTGTTTGAATATCTGATACACACGAATAGCACAGGAATTCGAGTTTCTTTCTATATCATAAAGTGATTGTAGTTTTTTCCTAAATGAAAAACGAAAAATTAATAGTGAAGAACCCTGCAGATATCATATTGTTTTTGCAATGATAGAACACAACAGTTTGCCTATTGCTTTGATTGGTAAGCATTATCTCACACTTCCCATCCATGGAGACGTGTTCGATGGCTTGTAAATCCGGAGTCATGACATTCGGAGTAGAAGATGTCGAATGCGAAAATGCTACGTATCCTCCAGAGAGCATATTCTCCACGCTTCGTGATGAATAGAACAACGATCGCTCTCTTTGGGCTCTTTAGGAGCCCCAAACGAGGTTTGAATTACCATGAAGATCGTTTCATAACTGTTTCGTCGATTTACACTTCACACTACCATGGATACAACAGGCTCCGAACAATGCTTTTATCTAGTCAGCAATGGAGAGCTCATTTTAGAGAACGAATTTTTTAAATAGTTACTGTTGGTTGCTTAGCACCAGTGAGGTTGGTGTGCATATTAAATATGTGCTGTTAGCAATATGGTTTATATAGGGATTAAAACTTCTGTGAAAGTAGACAAACACAGCCTCAAAAATTCCGAAATGTGTGGAAGACTGAGAACCTATGGTGGGTTTCGAGTCCGTGATGAGCCCCCGGGAAGGCTCTGAGTTTTGCTCATATCTGAGCAACTTGTGCTCGCATTTCGCATAATATCTTGTCATAAAAAAGAATAGGCATTAAATAAAAGGCTAAACATTATGCTACTATAGTTGGTCGACAATCTCGCTGGATAATGACGTGTCCGTTGAGTTGGATAGCTGAGTGATGTGCAAAGAACTGTTTTCAATAGTGCCTGGCATAGGCCAAGGTATCATTGATTCACTATGTTAAAAAATCTATTTGAAAAATAATTGAATATGGGAGAATGAAAGCTTTGTGCTACTGATCTACTGAGCTTCTTCTAAATCACAGTGAACAAATTCCTTGAAAAAAAAAGGTAGAGAATGTAATCTTCGAGAAATCACGTTCTGGTTTTGTACTGTAAAACATTGGCGTGAACTGGAAACACGATGACACATCGGTAGCACTCGCCTCGATTACTGAAATGAGAACGACTACAAGATGGTTAGAACGAGAGGTGGTTCATGATTGGAACAGTTTAAAATGATCTACGAGATGTTATTTTACAGGGTACGTATCCAATTTCGACAAACAGCAAAAACGCTGTCATAAGAAGGCCAAAGTCTCACTCGCTTCGGGTATGTATCATTTCGGAGCTCAAGAATGACATCCACTTAGTGTATTTCAGGATCGTATGAGATTAGTCTGCTGTTTTGTGTTGCTTTTTGGATGTTACGTTACGCCAATAAAACGACGGTGTGGATTCGCTCATATGGATTTTTAGTTAATTGTTCGCTCAATGGGTCACACTCACGTGGCACTACTCAGCAGGTACTGATCGTTATGCTTTGACCGACAGGAACCGAGTGGACCAAGGGAGCGCTGTGTTATGTTGAACTCCCATTCGCCCTTTATCCAGACGCCAGTCCATGGTAGTACGCAAGCGATTCCTTAATACTAACATAAATAGCTTAAATGATAAGCAGTTCA
The DNA here is from genome assembly GCA_009735665.1 of Angiostrongylus cantonensis. Classification (NCBI taxonomy): domain Eukaryota; kingdom Metazoa; phylum Nematoda; class Chromadorea; order Rhabditida; family Metastrongylidae; genus Angiostrongylus; species Angiostrongylus cantonensis. Next base: position 1,602,768 of record MQTX01000145.1, on the reverse strand, counting down.
AAAAAAATAATACAGAGAAGGAAACTGGAACGAAAATGTATGGAAATTTACGGAAATGTGATGGAAAGCGCCTTCGGATTAATTGCAGGTTTAGGTATCATATGGCCCTCGAGTTGTCCGGAGAGTAGAATTAGGCAATCATTTAGACTGTTATTTTGTTCCAAGTGACTCGTGGACCTCATTTGCGCCACTGAATTCTTTACGTCATGCTGATCGCGATACTGGCCCTTCAGTTGGCCCTTCTTCACCCGCACGTCCTAGGTCTTCGGATTCTGTGGTCCTTGGGTCTCCACACTGAGCAACTCAGACTTTTCCTTTCCGAAATGGTGTCATCTAACTAGGAATCGATACGCACTGCTGTTACCATGAGTTTCGTAACTGGCAGTGGAAGTGCCGAGCAGCGCATGAAAATTGGATAGTTGGATTTCGGTGTCATCACGGCTAGTTGCAACCTGAAAGCTTCGTGGTTTCAACGTATGTAGTGGGAGGGCTCTCTTTGCTTAGACAAGGAATTTATTTTTCTCTCTACATGGGAAACGCTTAGCAACAGCATCCATAAAACATCCTTAATACACATGCTACATTGTAGCTCAACGGTCAAAGGTGCCTCGTAATGTACACGTCGTTGGTTCGACCTTGCTTTCTGATTACACTTAGCTTTCAGTTTCTCCGCTCCAAGGCTTACAAACTGCTACCAGAGTTGTCTGAGAGAATAGCAACACTCATTTGTCACATTGCTAAGTTCATTGTATATACCACATGTGTATTCAGTCATTTCTAGAGTGCTTAATGGGATCGGATGAATAGCACATCCCTAAGGGATTGTTTGACGCCGAGTGCTTTATGCTTTACATGTCGCATTTATTGGTTGGCTACTGTTTCGTAATTTTATGCCAATATTAGTTTGACGGTCTTTCTTATTTGCGAGCATAGCAGAGTTCCTATGGGCATAAAAATTTCTAGTTCTCTAAAGCCTAGCAAATGTTTCCAATTCCTTATTGATTTTATTTGATTAGTGAAGGAAATTTTTAGGACGGCCTTTTTAGACCAATGAAAAACCAATGCAGCGATTTCTTTTCCGATTTATTTTTCTTATTTTTTTTAAAAATAAATTGGCCAAATACGTACAAATGGAATAGGTTTTTACGTTATAACCTATTTTGCACTATTGATTTACAGTACTCCTCACAGCGCTATTCGAAACTTGTCGGGTAAATAAGAAAAAACCTTCACAGCAGCTTAATGAGGCCAGAGGCCAATGAGGGGAGTCAAATAGTTTGCAAGTTCATGTTGCCTCGACAGATTACCGTTGTAGTGCTGAACCTACTTTATACCCTCATTTATCAAGTTTGCATGGCTGTTGAAATTCGCAAACAATGCGAAGATTTTTCATATTTAGAACAGCACCTGTACAGAATTAATTAATCTTGCTAATGCACCTGAGAAGGCCTTAGCCGCCATCCTGTAGACTAGGCAGAGAACGATAGGTAATAATGGATTAGGCTCAGTTTTCATCATTCTCTGTAGGATGACACTCATTCGACTCCATTCGTAACTTCATAGAAATAGTTCGATCCATATCTGGCCCAAACAATGCTTGTAGTTGCCTACCGACACACCAAGCTATTGTTTTCTTCCTTCCAGATAAACCTGGCATCAATTCGCGAACTCCTGGGGATGGATAGTGGACGGCCTGGTTCGCCCAGCGCACGAGATTGACCTATCGACTCTGCTTGTTTCCGAAAAAGTAATAGCGCGTTAGTTTTCTACCGCAAACACTTCGGATCCGAAGTTTTGTGAATAACACAGCACCATTGTAGTTGTATAGAATTGCAGTTATTTTTGGAACTGTAGATGAGTGTCATATTATCCTACTTAGAGGAATTTGGTCGGCACGATGATTCTTAGGCTTAATTAAAAATTTCATGTTCACAGGATCATCAGCTTAGAAGCAGACTCATCCGAGAATGCTCAACATTCTGGTCTCCACAAAACCCGTGCTAATGAAATCTCAGAAACATGCTCAACATTCTGGTCTCCACAAAACCCGTGCTAATGAAATCTCAGAAACATGCTCAACATTCTGGTCTCCACAAAACCCGTGCTAATGAAATCTCAGAAACATGCTCAACATTCTGGTCTCCACAAAACCCGTGCTAATGAAATCTCAGAAACACTTCTTTATTTTACCCATAAATAAACCAAAATGTGGGGCGGCATGCCAGTGAAACGCATTAGCGTTGAGGAAGTTTCACTCTGATTTACGCCGCACATCAATTCCACTTTTCCTCCTTTTCACTGCTCAGACCATTTTCATTATTACCGAAAGAAAGATACCGAAACCCAATATGAGCCACCAACACAGACGTGATTCGTGAAAAGCAAAAATCTGTTCTTTTGCAGTGTGAACATCAAGACCTGAGAAGATCCCAACTGCTCCTTTGTTTCTCTACCTACCTTCAGCAGTACTTCAATTTTCTTATATTGCTTTTTGGCATGTTTTAAGGGAATAGAAAGGGTGTGAGAAATGATTTCCAAGCTTCACCCTTAAGAGGGCAATCCAGCTACCAACAAAAGCTGCGAAAATAATTTCAATAAGTGTAAATACGAGAGAAGTACTTATTATAAAGCTGCAATGATTAAATATGGATTTGAATTGTAACATTATTCACTACAGCGAAGGGATGCCCCTGAATATCTGGTTACGATAAATACTTCTGGTCAGCCCAATCTTCACATCTCAGCACTTTATTAAAGATGGAATGAAATACTTCATTTGCAGACGGAATTTATATCCCAACCAGAAGTAAAGCTCCTAGGAATCACCGTCATCTGAAAGAAAATCCAGTTATACGGGGCAAATCTCCGATTCATAATGGGTGTGCTAACGGCTTGTGATTACAATCTAGAACGAAGGTTTCAGTTGAATAGCTCTGTCCTCGATGAATAGCACCTGCTTCTACTGCAAAATATTAATCGAAGAGAAATCGTGTTGGACACTGCACCGCTGATGAAGACGCGCCATTCCCATGGGATAAGTTTTGCCTCGAGTAAAGGGCTCAAAGAATGAAGTGAAAATCGGAAAAATTTATAAATTAAAAGCTCCGTTAAATACAAAACAGTGTTACGAAGAGCAAAATAGTTTAAGATCTTTCTTAAATTTGTAAAAATTTGCTCCCATTTAGATCAAAAACAGTAGGTACTTGCCGGAATGGAATTATGAGTCTTTATATGGAGTATTCTAACTGCATTGCTAAGGCAAATAGGAATTCTGACATCCTTCCTTTATGACAGAGAGCTCCATTAATTGCTTATAATATTGTTGTACAGTTTTGTGTGAATCATCGTCAAATCGACAGCTTTGAATATGGAGATCGCACTCTCATAGCCGTGGAAGGCACTTAACTACCTCTGATATTGATGAACAGTACAGCACAGTTGAAGCAGACCTACGACAAACAAGTAGAGAACTAACTGACTATGTTGCACTTGAGCGAGACATATCTCTCGAAAAAACGAAGGAGCTCCATAAATGGAGAGATTCCATACATTCCGGAGAGAAATTATGAGCCCAGAAAACTTGCAACTGATTATCCACTTGGTTTATTGTGGAACCGCAAAAGTTTCGAAATCGGACATCTCAAGCCGATCAACTTTCATTACACGTATCTATGCCTTGTCATAAAAACTATCCGGAATGAAATGGATATTTGGCCGAGGCGGTTGAGGAGAACATGGGAAGTAGCAAATTTTTTTCCAAATTTCAAATTCTAGGTCAACTTCCAAGTACTCTTGAAGGGATTCATAAAAGGTTTTCCTGGATAAGAATTTGCCAAACAGACTACTGTTATGCCATGGTCAGCCTTTGTACAGCACCTACTACATAGTGAATATATATACATATATTCAAAGCCGCTGACTGGGAAAACCCCTCTATCCCTGCTAGGTCGGCGAATTATTCTCAGACACGTCTAGCAGAATAAAAGCACTTAGTTTGATACACTGATAGGCCTTACAAACATGTTTTATACACCAAAAACGCGTCCAATAACCTCCACAATACCTAATGGGGTCGACGGCATGCCATTCCCGCAAAGGACTAATCAACGTCGAACGCTTTATTCTTCTTATGCATATGAACGTATGCACATACATATATACACATATAGATATAAATATATCTCCTGTTAATTTATAACTTTTTCGAAAGTGAGGGGTCTTGTCGAGTGTCCTATTGTGAGGCGAGAGATTTCGTTAGACTCATCCAGGTTGAGGAATTCCGCATATCATTTAGAGAGCTCAGCTGATCATGCCAAAATGTAAGGCACAATGTGTCCTTCGAGCAAGTGAAGTCTACCATGCTGCTGGAGTACGAGACAGGAACAAATGGAGTTTATTGTTGATTCATAGAGTTCTTATAGCAGTCAGGCTTATAAAAACAGCGTTACATTTTTGTCCTCTGCCCTGCTCCACAAAGAGCGACAATATGGTTCAAATTCTTTGCGATGGTCACTTTCGAGGCCTTTTAGTCAGGCCGACCGCTATCGAATGGACTCCATTCATGCATTTCACGCTCAATTGCTCATAGACGTTGCGCTCTCGTAGTGCACTAATCCTTCCAGAAACCATCCGGATGACTACAATGTACTGACCTGTAATGTCATTATGGTGTTACCCAGTTTCCGTAAAACAAACAAAATCAAAAAAGTATGTTTTTTTTCTGAAACAGTACACAAAACTTAAATAGGTATTCCGCTCGCTCCTCGGCTACTGACCTCTCCCCGATTTGATTTTCAAACCGTATCGCTCTAGTAATCCAAACTCAATTCATTCAATTCTTCTTTCCATCGTGGTCTCTTCTTACTACCGCTTGATGTTCGTTACCGGTCGCCTTCCACGATAGCTTGAGAAGATCTTGCAATGAAATTCGAGAATATATGCCACAAAACCTTGCTTCGTCTCCCCCATAATTTCTGAAGCAGTCCTCGATCCCACATATTACGAGCTATCGTCATCCTCGATAAAAAAAAAGTTCACAGCATTGCATAATGGTAAGGCCAATGATTATCTAGAAAGAGAAAAAGTAGAAATGGTCGTTGGATTTAGAAGAAAAATGAAATGGATGAAAAGTAGTGGTAGGCACCGAGGTTCGTTGGTTGATGGATGAAAACAATGAACACAAATAAAGTGACGCAGAAGGTCACGTTACTCATTGAAAATGATGCTATTCTGAAAGCTCGAAAATCTCCATTAAAAATAATTTTCTATGTTTTCTTGTTTATTTCAGCTATTTTATCATAGAAAAAATGAATTCCAACTCCATTGACGTTCTTCGCACGTATTTCCTTTGCAAACTCCCTAACTATGGTTAGTGAAACACCCCACCCATCATCCAGATGGATCGACGAATTGCTACCAAACTTGTCTAGAAGGATAAAAACACTGAAATGACACATCGTTAGACCCAGAAGCCATTGTATAGACCAGCCAGACATTCATTCAGTCATCCCAACTATGCATCGCGAAGTCGTATATGAAGCATACCTTCAGGGATTAATCAATACCGAACGCGTTATCCTCCTATCTCTAGCCTTATCCTGTTATCTTCAAAAAGTGCAACGCGCACATTTTGAGAGAAGCTGATTTTTGATTTCATAAATGAAATAACCAGTGATTTAGTGAGACGATTACCAAGCCGTTAATATTGTTGATATTGGTTGAGCCTTAAAAATTTTTTATACAAATAGCAACATTCTCTCAATCAGTGGTGCCTTACTTTTAAGGGGTTCAAGTTCGACTGCTGGTTATATAGCTCCCTCAGCATTGCTGTAAATTGTTTCACTTGTTTTCCATTAAAAACACTTTTGACACAACCACAGCGATGCTGATATATTCGCAAAGTTTCGATATTGGGCCAGATTGAACCACGATTCCCCTTACGGAGGCTCGCCTACTACGCACTACCACTAAGGTCCTTACTTTGCGTTTCTCTCAACTAGTTTTCTAGCTGATGCTGCCATCAGCAATCACCCGTCAGCGGGACTGATCTGGAGTGTACAAATCGGCATTGCACCCGGTTAAGCTGAGGCTGTAGTGGAAATCATAAAATTGTATTAGGTAGGCAGCAAATAGAAGGCTAATATTGAAGTCAACTGTCATTGGATGGCTTAAAATTTAGCCATTATGGCAAACCCATTAAGTCTGATGTGCCAAATAGGAAGATTTACCTACGTTTACGTCTATGTTACATTGATGTTTTTGCTATGTTTAAAACTTTCTATGTTAACCTAAAACATCCCCATTTTGGAAAAGTCTTGGAACGCAGAGAGATCTCCTACCAAAAATTGGTCATTAATGCCAATCAAAAATCGTGAGACGATTTATCCTGGCTACAAGCCGACATATGAATTTATCAGCCGAAAAAAGTGCTTACGCTAGTGAAGTACACCTCGAGTCATATACAAAAACATTTTGAAAACCTCCAGATGTGCTCCCCTTTATGTTTAGTATGACACCTAGCCTTTGGAGAACCCATTGAAAGGGCACAAGCCCTTTCCCGATTTGGATCTGTCATTTAATTGCAAGCCGTGAAATTACGGCACCAGATTTATAGACCCATTGAGAGACAACCACTCAAACGTTCTCCAAAAAATTCTTCAAAGATTTCCACTAGATGGCCGTAACAACGAAATTTATTAACAAAGTTGTGGCTAAGTGGGTGGTCATTGTAGACCTCACATATCACTTTTATTCCTTGTGATACATTAATCACAGAGTATCTTGACTCGACACCAGTGAATTCTATTGATTGCTGTCGAGTAATAGATATGCTCATGAGCTCTGTTTTCTCCAGGGACACGATGAGCACCGCACTTTTAGCATGATGCCCTTTTTATTGCTTTAGGCGACAAAGTGCTCACTGGTAGCTCGACCGGCTCTGCAATAGCATCGGCTTATAGACCATTGTAGTATTCATTGATTAGTTTCTATATGGAAACGTCGAATTACTTCTTGGCTCCGGCAACACTACTACCGAGTGAATTGTTGCTTTACACCGAAGCTCGACTTCAAAGAGCACGTACCGGTCAAGACAAAGCTTAAAACTATTGTGGAAAAAATCTACTTGATAAAGAATTAAATCTGAACCGTTGCTAATTTATTGTGGTGACAGGTTTTTCATCTCCTAGCTGTGGCTAATAGGAACTATGAATTCATGGAACATAGCTGTCTAGTTTATCCACTTCAGGAAAACGTAGAGAAATGACAAGAACAAAAGCAATTAAGTTTCATTAAGCTGGTGAGTGATTAGATAGGCATGGAAACTGTGATCAGCTTGAAGGAGAGGAGAAAATCGCAGTGAACAAAGGGAAAAAAGGGAAAGAAAGGGAAACAGTTAGGAAGTAAAGCAAAGGTACATAGAAAAGTTGTCTTTGACCATAGAAAACATCTCGATGAAATTTCTTTGCGCATGGAAAATTCGTATGCCCAACACTTTATAGTTCTAATGGAAGTAGAGGACTTCGTACAAAGTACAAAGGATTACGGAAAAATCGGATTAAGAGTTGTGCACTGAATAAAGGCTGAGTGTTACTTCTAATGGTCACAGTGACGATGTCAGAGAATCAGTTAGCATCCCAAAGAGAAAGACGACTGACCAAGTTTATAGCTACTGTAGCGAAGCGAATTCAGCAAGGATCGGCAGAATTCCGTGCTCTCTTGCGTTCTAGGGATAACGGGCCAACTGGAAGATGTTATACTGCTGGAACGGAAGCGAACGCATCAATTGAGAACCGGTTTTCCTAGCCAATTTCTCAACACACTTTAATTAATGATGTCTGCCATAATTCGTTATTGACGTTCTCATTACCACATTGTGAAAGTCAGATAAACATATTTGTTTTTCAAAACTTCAAGTACGAAATTACTGCGGCCCAGAGTAATTGGAAAACAATGGAACTTTCCTAAAAAAATTTAATCATGCCGGATTTATCGTTGATAGCAAGATGGTGACGAAGAATTCGTACATCCCACGTCCCAGTTGCAAGCGTCTCCTACTGTCTGTGGGCGTCTCCAGCTGTATACCTAATTTCATCGGTTCCATCTCATAGATTCACTTTGCACTTCACATGACGACGTTCTGCATAGACATGGCGAAGCTATTCGAAGTAGATGAATTTTGTTGCTAAAGAACTTGTCTTCACGCCTAAGAATACCGTAAAGTTTGAAGTTTTTTTTTCGATTTTTCAAAACTAGGCAACCAATTTTTTGAGAGCACCGAGACAAACGCCCATAATAGACCTAAAAGCGGGCATTCGTTGAAGACTTTTCGTTCGCTGCCTATTAAATTTTTTTACCTTAGACGACGTGACATCATGTTATGCGTGGATACCAGCACACCTGTCATTCGACTCGCTTCCTCGTATTCATCATATACAAATGTCTCCGCATTCATATTAGACCAGCCGATGTTTGAAGAATTCTAGCCTTTTTCATAAATGTCTTAGAATGCTGATGGACGCTGATTTATGCCGCATTTTGTGATATGCGTGCAGAAGGAACTTCCACGAACGTTTGGCATAATGTTCCCACCCCCGGGAAATGGCAGTGTTGGTGACCTGGGCGAATTCGAACCAGGGCGTTGCGCTTATTATTAATTGAAATCTCTATCACTCTATCACTGCGTTATCCGCGCTCACAACTAATTACAATTGTTTTTAGTCTTGTTCCTAACAGTGCAATAAAAGAAGCCCGTAGGTTTCCACAAAATTAGTATGTAGCACTAATTCCGATGGCAATGATGCAAATACGATGAGACACTCATTCAAATGTTGCAATGTTGGTCAGGAAGCACGAAGTTTGAATTTTTTCGTTCGAAACTCAAAGTTGGGGCCTTTAACGTTTTTCCATCATTTAGTTGGCCGCCTTTTGAGGAGCTACGAAAGCATGTCCACATTGGTATTGCTCAGTTCTCGGAATATGAAAATTCTACCGCATTCACTGTACGAAGGTTTAATACTCTAATAATTACTATTTAAAAGATCACGAAGATGTAAAAAGAAGGAGAGCGTGTGTGAAATTTTTCACGGTGAGAAGTAGCAGAAATGGAGGTGTCAGGCTTAACGACATTACTAGAAATCTTATAATAGCTACTTCACTTAGCCTGTCAATAATAAAGGAGAATATTAGACGATATAGTTAAGGCGAACTGACTGAAAAAATGGAAAGTATCGTTGAGAACCCTCAAGGTACACCACATTCCAGGTGTCTTCTGGTCAGAAAACTTGGTTCTTACAAAACAATGAACAAACCTCGAGATCTGCATCCAAGTGTTTCAAAGTGAGCTTCTCAAGAAAATAGTGCTCTCAATAATGTTTTGAGTGCTCATTATACGGATAGTTTTGCCGGCTTGGTCCATTACCCCACTGCTTTCGGTACGGTGATTCTGTCTCGCAGGAAAACAAGATGTTTGTTGAGATCTACGTACAACGTCTGTTCTGTTGGTGGTAAATTTCCTCATATTTTGCATCCTAAGTGAAATAATCGGAGCAATAAAACGATCAGCAACCAGACAGAGCCACTCCCTACACATATCCGATTACAATTAGCCGCTGTCAGAGCGTTATAGCAGCTTTTCATCAGCAACTAAGGTTGCGTGCAAAGCTTCTAGCCTCTTCGTCTAATTTTAAGCTTTTTCCGTCTCCCAAAAACTATTGTGATTGTTCGGGAGAGATGAGAAATGTGGTGAGCTCACTGCAGGATCGAACCCGCACTGTGCCCATGATGAACGGCATCAGTATCACTCATTATATAGTCAGTTAATTTCAGAAAGTAAGGCTGATCTCGTCGAATACGAAATGTTTTATGTTAAAAGACTTTCCAATTTTCTATCAGCGATGAGAATAAAAGGGAAGAACACTGGCAGCAAAAAAGGAGATTCAACTGCCTAGGTGTTCCTTCACTGATAAGATTTCAATTTTTAGCTTTGGTTTGAATAGTATTTTACTATGGAGATATACACGGTTTATAAATTCTGAATTCCATTTTTGGAACAATAAATTCTTCTCGAGGCTTCATTGCACTTGCCCGTTAGTAAGCTTCAATGGATTCACAGCCAGCACATTGTAACTGAGATGTCTGATTATACAAGACTTCAGGCTGCAAATATGCTAGTTCATTTTTTGTCGCAAGCCGAAAAGATAGAGCAAGTGCCCAGAACATTTGCATGAGATGTTTGCGAAAGACGAGTCTGGTGATTTCGCTCAAGCGAGTCAAAAACACCACAGGACTGAAGGAAGACGCCGGATGTGAATTCGTCTATTATTGATAAGGTCAGCGCAGAAAGGAATGCAGGCCAGTATGGCGAAAGAATGCGATCTGAACTGACATCTAACCATTTATAATTAGTAAGACGCAGTTGGTATCATAATTGAGGACGATGGACACTATCGTCCACGTTTTGGGCACTAATCAGTGATCACCTACACGCAATGAAACCATGCAACTCTTTTGCCCAAGGTGAGCGGAACCGGGAATGATCACGGGATGCATTACGCTATCGTCTGAGCATTGTAATAGTTGTGTTAGTCACTAACTTGGTGAATCCGGATCAAATCAGCAAGTTCCAGCGTAAGTGGCCATCTTCAAAACCTCGCGTTTCTCAAGAACTACAGCAGCATGGGCTTAACTTCTCATCAAGAAATACAATGATGAGAAGATTTTAGTACAGTCATAATAATTACTGAACAGTTTCTATTAGAGCAAAGCACGTTTAAACAGACAGCAGCAATAAAATTAGCAAAAAAAACAAGAGCAGGAAACAATGAAAAGGCACTGAATGTGAACGTTCCCACCTTGTACAGTGATCGAAATAGAAAGAATCGAATACAGAAAGAGAACGACTGCTGCGTACATTGATTTCGCTACATTGATAAGACGAATCAAAAGTAGACAGTAGTGGAATTCACGAACGATGAGAACGAAGGCGCACGGACTGCTGCCGGTGGGAGGAGCGGCATCTGGGCGGAGCCGTCCTGAAGGCGAGAAGATCGGCGCTATCCACACATCCTATCAGACCACTCATACGGGAAGGTCCCAAAGCGAAAGCAAACTCGGACAAACCGGTTTCACCTGATAAGAGAAATGCTGGCGGCAACTGAAGGCTTTTCAATCTGCCATAATATGTGCATAAAATAAAAAGTAACGGAGTTGATGGAATTGGAGGAAACTTTCGGAATTGATGGAATGGAAGAAATATACGATGTAATGGAATCTCATCCGTAATTGTTATATTTGTTAAAGCTTTTTAGGCTATGGTTTGGTGTATTCGATTATGTCTTAAAATTCCTTAACTCGTCTCAAACAACTTTACAACTATGATCGATTGGTCGTTATTTGGCAATATAGTCAGGATATATGCAATTACAAGACTTATACTTTTAGGGTAAAAAGCATTCAAAAAGATTTTAAAGCTGTTTTCGATTCTGTTATTTGTTTCTTCAATTTCTCCCAACAGCTCCATTTATCTATCATCTGGGAAGTCATCGTACAGATTTCGTCCTCTCACACTTCTTTTCCATTCGGCTCCGTTCTGACTCGGATCGGAAATTTCGCCCCCAGCAGCCAATCAATGTTCGCTGCTGATTCAACAACCAGTTATTTCATTGTTACAAGGAACTAACTTATCACTTTCGATCCCCGTCTTCATTTCCCGCGAAGGAAGCAGAAACTTTTGCGCACGAGAGAACTTAAAAATGACTGCCGTACGAGCCGTTCGTTGAAAGAATGCATTTGATTTGGTGACCCAATTATTGGAAAGGCATTGAAAAATCCTAAAGCTGAAACTTCAGACATTCTTAAGATCTTATTTTGACGTCATCATCGGTTAGAAGTTCCAGCACAGATGGGCAAAACAAAATCTGCTAAGCAGTGATTCATATTTTTTCCTGTAAGGCTGAATGGTTTTTTTAAGGGCTAATTTTGCTCGGTCGACAATGTTTAAACCTTTTATATGATTGAAGTTCACAATGTATAACTTTTTACTTCCACCTACTGCTTTGTATTTTTGAAAAAAAAAGAAAGAATAATAGGCATTAAATAAAAAGTTAAGCGTTGTGATATCGACTAAAGCCTCAGCATAACTGGGTTCAATGTCGAGTTGTGCTCTCTCAGATGATTTCCGCTGATGAGTGATTGCACATGACACCGTTAGGGCAAAAACTGGCTGCGAGAAAGACAAATCAAAGGAAATGCGTGGTGCAGTGGGCAACAGATAAACTCTCGAAAATGGTAATGGCGGTTTCGAATTTGAACTAGCGTCCGAGTTTTGCAAATACCTCAGCATCACCGTGGTTGCTTAATGATCGTTCTTTTCCCACTAAGAATGCTTGTGGCAATCAAACAGGCTATAGCAGACTCCAATCGCGTGATACTTTTTGTGGGCAAATATCTTCGAAAGATAAAAGGATAAAGCTTTCAGCCTTGAGTAATTTCTCAAGGATCCGCCAAGTATTCGAAAACATTCGTAGCATCGTAGAGATGGTTGAAGGCATATTTGGTCTTTACAGAGAAATGGGGTGGCGGAACGTTGTTTCAAGTTGGTATTTTTATCCTCATACGCTGGTTTGGTATCAATTTGACGATCCTGGAGTGATGGAGGGTCAGGACCGAGCCAACTTGGCATTCCTATTGGTTCAGATTGAATCATCGACCACGTGCTTCGCAGCACACTCTTAGTTACATCGTTACCAACGCCCTAATGTAAACTTGCCACATTTCCTAAGAGATGTCCTTAACACTTCGCATCTCAACCTGGCCTCAGGACAATTTTAAGCAGCAATTCCAAAATTACGAAAATATTAAGAGGACTAAGTCCTTAGTTACGAAGTTATTTCCCATGCCTCTCGAGTAAAAACTCTCCATTGGTGAAAAGTCTTAAGATAGTCCAACAAATTTTTTATTATTGTCAAGATAAACAGACGAAAAATAATTTAACTAGACTGGTTTTTACTTTTTTAAACACAACGTAGATTTTTCCATTTACTTTTTGAAGTACGAGGTGCTACGAAGGGCAATCTATTGCAATGAATCCATGTCGGCCTTCAAGATGACACAGACATCGTCCTTAAAGGAACCGACGCCATTTTCTGTGGTTTTTCTACTGAGGAAATAACATCGAGATGTTCTTTGCAATTTCGTCAAGGCGAGCTGGGTCACTAATCTGCGGTAGGTGATAGGCCGATTCGTAGTACCGCTACCGGCAGTGAAGCCCAGTAGGGACATATCGGAGGAAAAGAAAATGCGGGTTCAAATGACATCAAATGGCATTTGATATTTACATGAACGTTTCAGCATTGCTACAACAGCCGTGTCATTCCCAAGTATTAAAATAATTCGGACTTATCCATTAAAATATGTCCAAATAGCTATAACAATGAAGAAATTCTACCACGTTTTCCTTTCGCTCCTGTCATTCGCTAAGTAAACTTGCTTAGCGTTCAACGACATATTCTCGTCGATGACGTGATGTTGTTTCTTTACTGTATTACTTGTTTATTAGCCTTCCGAAATTCCTCACAACCGGTTGCACCGCTGTTTTTTTTCCATAGTGCTTTACGTATACTTTTTTTTTATTTAGTAAACGCATAAGTCTATTGAAGACTGTGTTGATGAGACCGGCTTCTGCTATTAGTAGTTCTCCACTCTCCACCACTGTCAATGGTACCCGGGACTTCAAGGTAGGACGATGTCAGAAATAGCACATGACAGAAGAGCGTGAAAGAACGTAAAGTTGGTGTTGTTGCCTTCATATGAACCTCACACTGGACCTAGAGTTGTTCTTTTCTTACCTAGGGAGCTTGAAAGGCAACGTCGGTAATTGAATGCGGGTCAGTTTCACCACAGCTTTGCTAAATGTTAGTCATAAATTCTTTCTATGAAATAAGTGCTATCTCAGAGACCGCTCAATGAAAACATGGAGAAGCCATAACGGCACAATGTACAGAGGGAAAGTTATATACTGAATTATAACTATGATGCAAGCGGGTGGGTAGATCAGTGGGAGTGACGTCCGTTTGTTACCAGCACAGTGCTTATTCGAGCCCGCTTAGGGCTCGTCAAGTTTTCCATATCATCGGGTTCAAAAAATCGGAAAAATCGAACTTGTCTGAGACCATCAGCTTATTAGGTTATTTTGGTACATGTGACATGTCAGATTTTATTACTTCAATTTCCCGTTTAATTTTTTAAATAAACTCTTTCTACATCTAGTGTTAATTTTTTTCTCAAATTTCATTAATCTGACATTTCCATAGGGTTCAAATTTAGTTCATTTTTTTACTCACTGCCTATCACAATTTTCACAGTTAGGTATTGTACGAAATCAACCGTCACGTTGCTGAGATATTTGCAAAAATCCAGGCCGCTGGTGTCTACGGTGGAGAGCGGCGAACGCGCAATTATCCTCTCCGGGGGCTAACGCGTTCACCACCACACCATGCCGGTTCTTTGTTTCACCTTTACCTCAGTTAGTTCTATCCATCAGTGCCATCAGCAATCATCCTACAACAGTATTGACCTTGAGAGCTTGAATTGGCCATGAATTCAGCTAAGTTGAGACTGTAGTCGAAATTACAATGTTCATTCTTTTGCTTGATGCTTACCACATTTTTAGCCACCGCAAGAGTGATAGCGCGTTCGTTTCCCACCGCAGACACCTGCGGACAGGGTTTTGCAAATATCTCATCATTGTTGTGGCTTAAATTTAGTAATAGTCAGCGTGATATGCGTGTCCTTTTCTAGTACGAATGGAAGAGTAGACATAATGCCGCGGCAGGAGTTCGGAATATCAACAAGTTGGGGGTGAAGGTAGTGTTGATGATTCAACAGTGCGAACATGGTTCCGGAAATTCCGGTCTCGTGATTTCGTCCTCGAAGGTAAGCAAGGCCTCGACGTCCCAATGAACTTGACGACGACGAAGTGAAGGCACTAGAGGAAGCAAAGACGCGAACAACTGTTCGAGAGCTTGTAGAACGGCTCGGCGCAAGCAAAGGAACAATTTCCACTCACTTGAATCGCATAAGAAAAACAATGAAACTCGACAAGTGGATTTCGCACGAATTATTTCGATAGTGAATAAAATCGCTCTTTTGAAGTGTCATCTGCTCTTATTCTGCGCAATAAAAATGACCCTTTTCTTGATCGAATTGTGACATGAGACGAGAAGTGGATTGTGTATGACTACCGGCGACGTTCAGTTGTTGGATTGTAATCAGGGTCCATAGCACTCCTCAAAGCCAAAATTGTACCAAGAAAATGTTTGGTGGTATGCAGCCGGGCTGATTCATTATAGGTTTTTGAATACGGTTGAAGCGATTACGGTAGAGAAATACTGACAGTAAATCGACGAGATGTGCAGTAAACTCCAACAACAACAGCCTACAATAGTTAACAGAAAAGGACCAATCCTTCTCCACGACAACGCTAGGTCTCTCGTTGCGGAACCAGCGCTGCAAAAGTTGAACTAATTGGGCTACGATACATTGCTTCATGCGCCATATTCATCAGACCTCTCTCCTACCGATTGTAAGTTCTTCAAGCACCTTGACCAATTCCTTGGGGAGAAATACTTCACCATCCACGACGACGCAAAAAGCGCCTTCAAAGAATTCATCACTTCTAGAACTCCAAAATTTTATGCTATTAGAACAATTGAAATTGCTTCTTATTGGAAAAAATGTGCTGATTTCAATGTAAATTTTGTCGATTAATAGAAGCTAGTACGAAAAAAGCTATGGTTATTTAAATTTCATTTTTAAAATCAGACATTTTACATGTTACAACCTAATGCTTTCGCCTGTCTATATGGAAGCGCTCTAGCATGAGTACCTCATGACTCAAGAGAGAATCGACTTTCAAAGACAATCATAACAAAGGCTAAACGCCTTAAGCAAAACCTGGAACGTTTTAAACTGAAAATTCTAAGATTTTTACGTTGGATGCTGGATGACAGAAAAGAAATCGAATGCAAGAAATGTTGTGATCCGCACAGTAAACACGAAGATGAGGCTTACGAAATGTGAAGAAAATATGATGACGATCGACTGACCAGTCTATCATGAAAAATTATTAGAATAATTGTAATTAGACATGATACAAGTACGAAACGCTCACCCTCATAAGTTGTACATCTATAATTTGTTCGCGAATTTTTCGGAATAAGCTAATGAATTCACCAGATACTCGGACTGACTATTTCATGACAACGGATTGCGTGATATGCTCGTAAACCTAAACGATTTCAATGCGATGTCTCACTCAGCTGTTCAGCGATTACCACTTTCTTCGTAGTTATTCTTCAATGGAAAAAAAAGTCTATCGATGTGGATGCAACACTTTACACTTTTGGATCAGTTCAATTGATAGATAGAAAGTGAACAGGCATGAAAAGAACGCCAATGATAGTGAAAATTTCGTGTACACAGAGCAACACAACTCAGCAAAGCAACTGTTTACTCTATATCAGAATTCTACACAAGTTATAGAATTGCTGTCACAGAACTCATGTTAAAGATTAAATATGCTCCTTCCACACTGAATGGATTACTACAATTAGTTATAAGCTGCTTAAATCATTATTACGCCGAAATAGTTCGTATTTTCTAAAATATGACTAGTGAAAGAGCGCGTATACCGCAGTGGTAGGAGGCGCCCGCCAACACACACGTAGGATCGATCCCCGTGCTCCACATGCTCCACACCCACCAAGCCTTCTATCCTTCGGGGTTCGGCAAGCCTGACTTGTCTGGGAGGATAGCAGCACTGGCTCGATACATTGATAGGCTACTTCGGATCATTGTAAAGGCCAGATGCATTCATTCACCTCCAAACGATGTTTAATGAAGATGAATGCTTGCCGCATCCTTCAAGGATTGAGCAACGCTGAGAGGTTTATTCTTTTAAAACTGGTAACTGCTCAAGTTGGACTTTTAATATTAAAGAGGATTCACTCTGTTATATCGCCTTTCGTTGTTTGGTTAAATAGTCGTACAAACAACTACAACCCTTGAAGAATAGTGAAGAACTCTTTGTACTATTGTCACTGAAATCCAGACAAAACTGCCTTGAACCGTCATACTAGAAATGAGAATGAGGAGATGAAGCGATAAATCCTCTTGCAGCAATTGAACGCGTACCGACGCCAACGTATTTGTGGGACACGGTTACACGACAAAGAAACGAATGGAAATATGATGGTGCTCGAAGGAAATGCGAGGACAATCTATCAAAGTATCCAAGAAAGTATTACTAAGACCTCACACTTGTAGAAGTGAGGTAACAAGGTTAGTTCGCGTTGAATCGTTGATAGCAGTGACAAAGTTTTCGCAGTTCATAATACATAACTATTTCTTGGGGTACGTTTAACACGGTGGTTAGAGGTGTCTTGCAGTACACAGGGGATCGACCGTTGGTTCAATCCATCACCAGGGCTAAGCGAACCTTCCAGCCCTTCCTGCTTCGAAAATTGGTACCAAATTGTTTGACAGATAACGGCAATGACTTAATACGGTTGATAGATTATCGCAGGTTATTGTATAAATTTCGTGTACACAGAGCAACACAACTCAGCAAAGCAACTGTTTACTCTATATCAGAATTCTACACAAGTTATAGAATTGCTGTCACAGAACTCATGTTAAAGATTAAATATGCTCCTTCCACACTGAATGGATTACTACAATTAGTTATAAGCTGCTTAAATCATTATTACGCCGAAATAGCTCGTATTTTCTACAATATGACTAGCGAAAGAGCGCGTATACCGCAGTGGTAGGAGGCGCCCGCCAACACACACGTAGGATCGATCCCCGTGCTCCACATGCTCCACACCCACCAAGCCTTCTATCCTTCGGGGTTCGGCAAGCCTGACTTGTCTGGGAGGATAGCAGCACTGGCTCGATACATTGATAGGCTACTTCGGATCATTGTAAAGGCCAGATGCATTCATTCACCTCCAAACGATGTTTAATGAAGATGAATGCTTGCCGCATCCTTCAAGGATTGAGCAACGCTGAGAGGTTTATTCTTTTAAAACTGGTAACTGCTCAAGTTGGACTTTTAATATTAAAGAGGATTCACTCTGTTATATCGCCTTTCGTTGTTTGGTTAAATAGTCGTACAAACAACTACAACCCTTGAAGAATAGTGAAGAACTCTTTGTACTATTGTCACTGAAATCCAGACAAAACTGCCTTGAACCGTCATACTAGAAATGAGAATGAGGAGATGAAGCGATAAATCCTCTTGCAGCAATTGAACGCGTACCGACGCCAACGTATTTGTGGGACACGGTTACACGACAAAGAAACGAATGGAAATATGATGGTGCTCGAAGGAAATGCGAGGACAATCTATCAAAGTATCCAAGAAAGTATTACTAAGACATCACACTTGTAGAAGTGAGGCAACAAGGTTAGTTCGCGTTGAATCGTTGATAGCGGTGACAAAGTTTTCGCAGTGTTCAAGATTAAATATGCTCCTTCCACACTGAATGGATTACTACAATTAGTTATAAGCTGCTTAAATCATTATTACGCCGAAATAGTTCGTATTTTCTAAAATATGACTAGTTGTGCTGTTTTCGGAGAAAGTTCCTGCAAGTATTGTTCATCACCATACCGTTTTTTACTACGTACGCTTCACAGAACAAACTCACTGCATTACCTAGCTCCTGCTTTTATTGATTGTGCGAAAACCTTTAAAACAAGCGCTTATAACAAACGCTTTTGCTCGGAAACACAGATGATTAGTTGACTGTTCATGGCTCGAAAGTAATCAGTTTACTTGTGAAAACTAAACCTAGATTTCAATATTTGACTTTTACCTACTGCCTACTACTTTTTTCCGTGGCAGGTTGTTATCAAAAATTCAACCACTGTGCTGTTTTCGGAGAAAGTTCCTGCAAGTATTGTTCATCACCATGCCGTTTTTTACTACGTACGCTTCACAGAACAAACTCACTGCATTACCTAGCTCCTGCTTTTATTGATTGTGCGAAAACCTTTAAAACAAGCGCTTATAACAAACGCTTTTGCTCGGAAACACAGATGATTAGTTGACTGTTCATGGCTCGAAAGTAATCAGTTTACTTGTGAAAACTAAACCTAGATTTCAATATTTGACTTTTACCTACTGCCTACTACTTTTTTCCGTGGCAGGTTGTTATCAAAAATTCAACCACGACGATGTTGAGGCATGATGAAAATTTGGAACCGCCCCGATTTTACCCATTCCAGGATGTGCCGTTGTGTGCTCATGTCTCCGCATCAACGTAGCTGTATTTCACAAAGCATCTTCATATGAAAAAAGTATTAGGCACTGAATACAAGTTAAACATGGTTATTTCGATGCATCGTCGCCTTAACTGGTTCGATGTCGATTTGTACCCGCCGATCATTCTCGTTCACGGATGAATGCTGGCAGCACTATTAGTAAAAAACTGACTGAGAGAATTGCTATGCAAATGCCTCGATGCCACAATGGATAACTCGTGAGCTCCCTGTTTTAATATTAAAGAGGATTCACTCTGTTATATCGCCTTTCGTTGTTTGGTTAAATAGTCGTACAAACAACTACAACCCTTGAAGAATAGTGAAGAACTCTTTGTACTATTGTCACTGAAATCCAGACAAAACTGCCTATAACTCGTGAGCTCCCTGTAGAGGTAATAGTGGGCTCGGAGCTCAACTAAGGTTTCGACTTTTGCTCATATCTTAGCATCACTTTGGTTGAATTGAGATTATCGAAAAGTATTTTGTGTGTAGAGCCCTATTAACATTAGACCTAGAAGAAAAAACGGAAGGATGAACTTCTTGCTGCTAGAGCTTCATGTGATCGCCAGAAAGTCACATTAAATCATAACTGAGACCATCGATAATTTAGCTCATTTCTCATGCCAGTGGAATAGACTGCGACCCATGCAGCATAGTGGATAGATGTGCCTTCAAACACACGCGGTTAGTTGCTCATTCTCGCGTCTCGATCTACCAAAACAATCTTGCTTCTAGGCTTCGAAAATCTATGCCAGACTTCTCTGGGACAATGAATCCTAAATATTTCTTCCTAATGTACTCTGCTCTATTGTTTTATATTTAATAACATTTGTAACTCGAATTGTAAGTCCAACCTTGTGCATGCCGCTGGAGAACAAGAATGCGACACCTAGACTAGAATGTTTCTTCTATTTAAAATGTGATTTTGAAAAATAGCGTGTTTGATAATTAGATAGTATCTTATACAGTAAGGTTTTCTATAATTCAAAGCTTAGATTGCCTTTTTAACGGTACTTTTTATGAGTTTTTGGGTTATAAAGGTCAGACTATTGCGCTAAACAAGGGTTTGCCTCGCGAGAAAAAGTTTTAGAAACCAGGTTTATTTACGTTTAAAAAAAGTTTATTTACGACTTTCTTTGAAAGGTGTGTCTATCCCACTAGAACTTTTGCGACTTAATTAATGATTATAATTAATGATTTTACTTTCGAGATATGTTATGTGAGACGACTGGAATTCTTAACCGATATCACTCTATCTTCTTTGTGATAGAGAATGTTGGGTGCCTTGCAACGGCAAACCTGAATTTTTTGCTTATCACTTGGCTGACGTCGTGACCACTGTAGGAAACATACGATGAAAAAATCATCGCCACTTTCAACATTAAATTCCCATATTTCTTGGTTTTATTAGTTGCAATGAAAACTAGTAGAACACCTCCTTGGATTGTTAATCTTACACGGAATACTATCCAGCTAACGTTTTTTTCGTCTTCATCAGAGCCGATGATCCGACTCGATGGACAAAATGCTTTCTCCTCTCGATATGGTGTGCTCGTAGTTTTTCCGAGACGGGTCTTCTCAAGTGAAACACCGCTGGCTGATAATAATCTGTTTTTTAATGGATAATCCACCCTGCAGCAGTCGTTACAATTTCAGCAAGCGCATAGCGAATAGCAAATCAATAAGATTCAAAATGATCGCTACTTAAATTCTACAGTAATCGTCAACACCTTCTTCTAGAATGTACAAGTATTTGCTCGCAAGCTAGAAAACCTTTCATACTGCCACGGTGAAATCTCGATTTTCTAGAGGAAATGGATATGTCGCTCTCCAGCGCACGGTAAGGCCATATTATTTATGCTTGCCTCTTTTCCAGTAAGTGAACATTTTGGATTTGGACAGAGAGGGTGTACAAAACTAAGTCAATCAGTGTATTGATCAGAAACGCTAGTAAGTTCTTCACATGTTCGGTTCTAGCCCAGTTAGTGCATAGATTTGCTTTATTGTATACAGCCCGCATATACGCAATCCGTTTAACCACCTATCCATTACTTGCAGATGCTGAACGCAGTTTCGGCGCCATGCGTGTAGGGAAACCAGAGTGAGTGAAATCCGTGGATTTATAACACTTTGACCCAAACTTTAAAAAGCCCCTTAAAGCTACTTAAGAAGTACAAAGCGCAGCAATATTTGAAAACTAACTTTCCTTTAACCTCGGTATCACTTACCAATATGTATACCTTCTATGATAAGCTTACACGAGGTTGGTAAATAATGTTTATTTACGGCTGACATTTCGACGGTTTCATCTTCATCATAGCCGATGATCCGAGTCGATGGTCCACAGTTGTTCGTGTTTTCGAGGTGGCGTCTTCGCCGCGCAAAGGCGTCTTCAAACAAGTTGTTATCAGTTGCTATCACTGGACAATCACAACTATCAACAGCCAGCGTCCTGTACAAAAGGGCATCGCCGAGTGAGTATGGCTTATTCAAGAGAGATGATCCATTGAGGAAGATCCAACTGTGGATCATCGGCTCTGATGAAAACGAAACCGTCGAAACGTCAGCCGTAAATAAACACTATTTACCAATTTCGTGTAGGCTTATCAAAGAGAGAACACATATTGATTAGTGATACCGAAGTTAAGAAAAAATTGGCTTTCAACTAATAGTAGTGGTAACAATAATAATAGGAACAGTACGAATAATAATGATCAATGCGCTTGCCATAGCAAGTGCGAGATTGATTCAAGATGGCCTTAATTTTAGCGCGCGCCACACCTACTTATGCTTCGTGTTCCAAAGGTCACACTATTCCGATTTGCCGAAAATATAAACTGCTCAAAGTAAAGAATATTCGACTATTAGTTCAATCGGGTGCTCACAATGCTTCTCATTGGTTGTAACTAATGCAAAAGTGGAATTATTGAATTTAGCAGTATTTTTGGTGAACATTACCATCTTTTTCTGGAATATCGCCTATCCTGCTCGCTCTTTTTATAGCGCTGAGTGATTTCCATTCTGCTTGTACAACTCGAAGCTATTCAAGAGTAGCTAAAGCGTGAAGAACTATATGCTCTGAATGATAACTGGTCGTTCTTTAGCCTCTACACTACATAATCAGTGTTTCTCTAAGCACCTTAGTCACCCATTATTTCCTCCTTTCCATATTAGGCACCTAGTAGCCTATTGCTGTCTTTGTACTTTGTTGACTTCTTGTGGCGAGGCTTCTAGAATTCTAAAAAATATGCCATCATGCAGATCTGTTAGTGAGTCATTGCTGAAGTTTCGAAAGTGAAATGTTACTTCCGAATGTATGTGTTCCAGCTTGTCCAAAATGTTCTCATCTCTAGAATGAAAGACATCACAATATAACCTCTTTTTGATAAACACATACAAAATGGTTAGAAAACTTTATCGTGGCTAAAATTTTTGTCCGTAATGTTCTACTCCACTGAATTCAACTCGATCACCTGTATCACCTGTCGTGCCGTTGATCGTCGAGTGACTCGAGCGAGCGCCAGTAAATCCTCCATTTTTCCCTGTCGCGTGCAAGAGTAGCCCAGTGGATACTCCTAGCATCGTCCTTTCGACTGCGCGTTCGATAACGCTGAGTGATCTTTCATCCTGCTTACGTAGGGACCAGGTTTCTGACGCATTCGTTAGGGTAGGGAGAACCGTTGAGGTGACAGACATAACTGGAGCATTCGGAGATATTCGTTCCGTTGAGCGTGAATGGGGCATCCGAAACCAATCCGTTTTTTATGAACATCATTTTTGTGAGATTTAGTCGAAGATCGATCTTTCCACAGGCTCTATCAAAGTCAGCAAGCATACTTTCCGCTTGGCTAATGTTTGGTGTTATAAGGACAATGTCATCAGCAACGGAATGGTGGTGTAACTGCCGACCATCGATTTTCAATCCGATGTTGTCCTATTCCAATGGTGGCATGACGTTCTGGTTTTGTGAGATTTAGTCGAAGATCAATCTTTCCACAGGCTCTATCGAAGTTAGCAAGCATACTTTCCGCTTGGCTAATGTTTGGTGTTATAAGGACAATGTCGTCAGCAACGCAATGATGGTGTAACTGCCGACCATCGATTTTCAATCCCATGTTGTCCTATTCCAATGGTGGCATGACGTTCTGGAGGATGGCAATGAATAGTTTTGAGGAGATGACATCGCCTTGCCTAACACCTCTTTTGACGTCAACGTTAATATCGTTGTAAAATGGTAATATCTTGGTTGTGAAATTTTTGTACAGCTCACGAAGAATCTTTATGTACTGAGTAGGGACTCCTGAGCGGTCTTTTGTATTAACGCGATACTTCAGTGAGCCTCGTTATCGTGTGGATGTTGTCCATCGTACCAAATCCTTTTCCTGCTTACTCACATGGTTGTCCTTCGTCCAATGTTCTGTGTATGTTTAGGATGACTCGAGTGAAAAGTTCGTAGACTACAGACAGCGAGCAAATTGGGCGACTTATCCTGTCCGGACCTCGTGGCAATCGTTTTTTCGCCGAAAAAATGGCATGTCGGATTTCGGAAGGGAGAACAGGTGGTACAACATATCCATCCTCTTTTATTTCATATGACGGGAGGTGGACGTGACCATCGAAGAGATCTGAGTAGTATTCGTGAGCGGTTTTCTCCATTGACTGTCTGGATGCTGTAACTGTTCCGTCTGGCCGTCGGAGTGCAATCATTTTGGTCTTATAATTCGAGAAGCTTCATTGGGTTTTGTAAATGCTTTTTCCAGCCTTTGTAGCTTTGGCCATTGCTTTCATGGCGCTAACTTAAAGATGTTGAGTGAGCCGATCGTATTTTCCGTTGGTGTTATCGACAACGGCATCCACCCAACAGCCGAGTAATGAATTGAATAATTCTCAGCTTGCGGTAGTTCTAGGACTTCGATTTTTGAATTTAGCAGCCATTTTTCCTTTCCGCGAAAAACAGAATCTTTCACGAAGGAGACGGTGGTCTGATCCCGAGTAGAATTTTCGGATACCAGCGACATCGATTAGGCAATTCACTGTGATGTGGCTCCAATGATGACCTTGAAGAATGTATAGTCTTCTCTGTAGAACTTTTTCAAGTCCATATAGAACGCTTCGGCTTCTTCTTCGTCATACTTTGATATTGGCGCGTAAACGATGATAATTCCAAAGCCGGTATTTATCCATATTTTTTTTTGATCGTAAACGTCTGATTCGGGTTGTAAGCTGAATGAATCGATGCTCATGAACAAACTCGTGTTGACGAAAATGCCGATGCCACTGACTTCTCTACCGCTGCATGTTCCCAAAGACAGTTCTTCTCCTGTGTCATAGATGGCATTGGACGGGGGGCGTCGTCTCGTCTCGGCCAAGCCGATGACGTCGTGCCTCACTTATTTTTCTTGCTTGCATGAGCAAGTCTTGACGAAAATGCCGATGCCACTGACTTCTCTACCGCTGCATGTTCCCAAAGACAGTTCTTCTCCTGTGTCATAGATGGCATTGGACGGGTGGCGTCGTCTCGTCTCGGCCAAGCCGATGACGTCGTGCCTCACTTATTTTTCTTGCTTGCATCAGCAACTGTGCTATCGAGAAATCGGATTTAAGTGTACATGCACTGTAGGTACAGATCGTCGCCATAGTTTTTGTTCCAGGCAGCTTCCATTGGCCATGAGATTTTAACAGCCTCTGCAGACTCGTCCTACCCAGTGCTGCGAAATTGGGGGCTCTTTCGGGGTCAGGGGGATGAGGCCCGTGTTTTTTTTACTGTGTTTTTGCCTTTTGATACCCACATATTGCTTGCTGGCCTCTGAACGTGGGGGCTGGTTATACTCACGGGTAGCTTGGCAGGCTCTCCCAGAGTGGACATGAAGCTTATTTGTTGGAAGCGACTCCTAACCGCCTCCCATATACTTCCCTGACACTTGATTGCAGGCTTTTGACCGAACTGACTCGTAGAATACAATCTGGATAAAGCGAGAACGCATTCACACACGCATGCATGAATACGCCTAGCAAATACAGAAAGTATGTGCCAAATCGGCGCAGTAGAAGCAGGGAGTCCATCCCTTGCATCCACCTATTTCTCAAGGAAGCGAAGAAGGCTTTTGGTCTATGATTAACCCCCTATCGGTCACTTCGGCGCACGCCATGTAGCCTCGCGACTGACTGGCTCGAGATCCTTCATACAAGAGAGATCCGTGAATCTAAAATCTTACGTATTTTAATCTAGACAGATAACACTTGGAGACTTGGGTACTTATACGGCGCGATCGCACTGTTGTGCGGGCCCCAGCATAATCTCCAATTTGTCCTAATTTTGTTGGTTTAGCCATTGTGGCTCCCTGGAGTCTCGAGGTGAACCAGGCCAAAGTCTGCACCCGGTCGTCATCACCACAAGCAGTCGCAGCCCTTGTGAAACATAGGGAGATTTTCCACCATGCGACTAGTTTGATACCAAGAACGTTGAATTCTAGTACTGGTTTACTCTAAACTAGGCTTCCTGATGGAAAAGCCGGTGTCCTTCTCAGATTGGGAAACTCTGCGAGGTGATGAATCTTCCTGCTGTACATCGCAGCTTGGCACCCACCCAGGAACACCGCTCGGCCACGATGAGGCGGAGAACCGCTGGGAAGAGCTGGTAACACTATACATTGTAATATAGAGAATGTAGAAAGCGATTAAAATTCTAAACTTGTAATTCCAAAGACCGACTTTCTGTTAACCTCGGCATTGATTGATAATTCGATGTTTTATTTGATGTTTAAAAAAAAACAAAAAAAATAAACGGTAGGTGTTTAAATAAAGCTGTTTCTTC
This sequence comes from Angiostrongylus cantonensis, assembly GCA_009735665.1. Taxonomy (NCBI): domain Eukaryota; kingdom Metazoa; phylum Nematoda; class Chromadorea; order Rhabditida; family Metastrongylidae; genus Angiostrongylus; species Angiostrongylus cantonensis. The sequence goes on along the minus strand of MQTX01000145.1, from coordinate 1,576,628 downwards.
GGCGAATACAAATTTATTTGTTAAGTTTTATCTGCCAGAGTTATGAAAGTGTTTGGCTGAGAAGATCGCATCTCAATTTGACATTTCCAGGCTCTGAAGAAGGCGAAACCGCCAAAGCGTCAGCTATTGTATTCCAATAAATTCTATAATAACAACCTCGTGTCTGCTTATTGAAATAAAACATCGAATTCTAAACATGGTTACTAGTTTTTGTCTATGGCAATGTTTTAAGCTTAGATGGGGTTATCACTGTATAGTCGAATGGAGGCGATTTCAACTTGGCTTAATTGCACTTTAAATCCAGAAAGAAATAACCGGTAAGTGGCATGGTGTGTTACTAAAAGCACGTGCTTGCTAAGTCTTACAAGGCCTTGAGTGTTTTGAAAACATGGTGCATTTGCTTTAATTAATTCTTCTCTTTCAGCCCGCTACTTTTACACTAGAATAATTTTCTCTTGTTTTTCTATTTGTATAATTCAGTGTGTGGCACAGTTGTTGGGGGCGCCACTGCGATACACATGTGCAACTGATCGCCGCGCCTATGGCTCACCAAGCCTTGCACCCCTCCGGAGTCCCGAAATTGCTACCAAACTTGCCTGCGAGGATAGCAGCACTGGCTCGATACATCGATAAGCCACCGCGAGTCATTATAAAGGCCAGATATGCATTCAATCACCTCCAACGAGACATAATGAAGTCGAATGCATAGCTCATGCTTCAGAGATTGATCAACGCCGAGAGTTTTATCCTTTCATCCTTTTATGATTCAATACCACATATATTGTGCAAATTGCAGCATTTTTTCTATTGGTTCGTTTCCTTACATCCATCATACTCGAAGGTGCGCCGTCTGTTGAGAAGGTTCGGTTGCTGCATGATCCCAGAGTAGCTCCCCTAGGTCCTCATCATATGCAGTGCCCAAATCTTAGCATTGGGTGGACCTTAGTCCATGAGAGACTGGTTAGAATTTGTAGACGGTGGGATGGATGGGAAGCTTAGTTGACGGTGCGGCCACAGACCAAGTATGTGGCAAAGAATTTTCAAATAACTTCATTTCATGTGCACTGCGATAGGAGAACATACATTCATTTCAAAAAATACATTATTCGCAACTAAAGGAAAACGGGGAAATTTCATGAGATATTAACTTAAAAAGGAAGGTATAACCTAATTTCGGACATATTGATATACTCTAGGAAATGGCTACTTGAGGACATTGATCTAATATTATTACCCATGAATGGATAGTTGAGACAATTACTGTCTTTCAACATGAATCAGACTCACACTTCAATCAAAACATAATTTTATTCATTCATGAAGTAAATAACGAGAAACCCAGGTAGTCTGCATTAAAAAAAAATGTTATTCAGGTACTGACAGTAGTGTTAGCAGCTAGTCGAAGTTGCTGTTCCGAGAAATGAAATCAGAATTACCCTGCCAGAATGAGAAACAAGATTAGGACAAACAGGTGGATCAGGAAATGTAAAATTTTGATTGTTTCGAAGCGAATGAAATGCTTTACTGAGTGGAGCGCGACGATTTTTCTGGTTGTCTGACTGCATTAGTCTTTCACGACTGAGAAATTCAAACATAGGTTTGGTTTCTTTCGAACAGGTTTTAACTGACGGTTTGCACCGGAATTGAACCAATGCCTGATTTTAATATCGCAAAGATGCTTCATCATTTGCTGATTTGAAAAACGCTATGACGTCTTCTAAATTATAGCGATTCAGGAGGAGATCACGTAACGCATCCACTTTTCCTCGAGCATTATGACCATTCAGTCGAGCTCTGCTCAACAACAATGTTTCGTACAAGCTGAGAATGTTGCTCTCCTAAAAGCATCCATTAAGTCATATTCATTAGAACACTTGAACATTTCACCACTATGGAAAGTAACTGGATATTCGGCATTTAATCGAAGCGGATTTCCATTGGAAACTGGGGAGAAGCGGAAATGATCGAGGTTCGATCATCAAGTAATCGTTGCAGCATTCAAAAACGAAGGTTCAAGGTCGCGTGAGCAAACTGCGACAGATTAATTTTGCACCATTTTGAAAGTACAATGTTCTGCACTTTTATAGTTGAACTTGAATTCGAAAGTTTTATAAGCCTTCAAGAAAGTTTTGTCCTGCCGACTCTAGTAGAGATATGACGACATTAATAGATATTCAAGTACAGTTAACCTCAAGAGAATCACGCTCGGCATCTTGGAAAATAGCATCGTGTTCGGCCAGGATTTTCATGTTCTTTTCAGACAGAAAAGAGATATCATCGCTGTTCGCCTCTAGTTCCTGAATAAATAAGGGAAAATGTACTACTATGAGTAAATGGCTTGGATAACGACAATGACATCTTTGAAAGCGATATCTTTAAAATTTGGCAACCTGGTATCACACAATTTCATGGAAAAATGCTTGTAACATCGGCATAGAAACTAGGCAATGGGAAAAAGTAACAAAGAGAGATTGCGACGATGAATGCAATAAATGAGTCAGTTTCCACTACGATATCCTTGTCAAAAATCTCCAATTCTGAAGGTCTTCTTTGTGCATATTCCACTTTTGCACCTTGAATTCGAAAGTTTTATAAGCCTTCAAGAAAGTTTTGTCCTGCCGACTCTAGTAGAGATATGACGACATTAATAGATATTCAAGTACAGTTAACCTCAAGAGAATCACGCTCGGCATCTTGGAAAATAGCATCGTGTTCGGCCAGGATTTTCATGTTCTTTTCAGACAGAAAAGAGATATCATCGCTGTTCGCCTCTAGTTCCTGAATAAATAAGGGAAAATGTACTACTATGAGTAAATGGCTTGGATAACGACAATGACATCTTTGAAAGCGATATCTTTAAAATTTGGCAACCTGGTATCACACAATTTCATGGAAAAATGCTTGTAACATCGGCATAGAAACTAGGCAATGGGAAAAAGTAACAAAGAGAGATTGCGACGATGAATGCAATAAATGAGTCAGTTTCCACTACGATATCCTGGTCAAAAATCTCCAATTCTGAAGGTCTTCTTTGTGCAGATTCCACTTTTGCATCCAAGTAGCTCGTAATCAGGATTTAGAAGCTGTCATCATGTATGAGTTCCTTGAGATCTCATTAAAAGGTGTCAAGTTCCTCATGATCCGGCCGATATTAGTGAAATTGAGTATTTGAGGAAAGTACGGACGAAATGAATAAGGAAAAGGCGTAGGTGCACGTCGTGGAGATAGAATTTCACGAAGCCCACGACGTTAACCTTCTTCTCAGTTTTCTTACCGTTACAATGTGCAATGTCAGTCTTCATTAGGAGACTCCAATTCATCACTGCATTTCAGATCTAGTGATTCCTTTTTTGAATATATTGCGTGCTAATAAGCTTCTCTTACTATGCTAAACAATTATTGCGACCAATACTTCGCTGAGCTCATCTTCTTCAGCCTCGCGATGATTCCAGGAATGCGACGGCACTTTTTCGTCCCATTGGAGCTGCAGCGTTTAGAAAAGTATGAAAGCCATGGTAGTATGAGACTCTGGCATTGTGTGCATCGGTAGCATTTCTAATTGCATTGTCTTCAGATCATCGTTGTTTTTCAGGTTAAGCGGTGTACTCTTCCCGACCGTTTCGAATGCTATACGAGCATGCTTTGCCTAAAACTCAGAGCAAGATGTGTGAACGTTCCCAACCTTTCTCCATAGTTAGTCGCTATCATTTTGAATCAGAGTGAGATTTCTTCACAGTTGGGTAATTCGTGGAAGAAAGGATTTAAGAAAGGAGAACTTTCAGAGAATATACTTAGGTTCTGGAATATTTGAGATGCATATGCTCACTAGTCATGTTGGCCACAACACATTTTTCACATGTTATTTCTTCGGTACTGTCGTCAATCGTACGCTGGTTTTGCATGACATTTGCGAATATCAGTGAGCAGAAGTCGGAGTAGGGTGGACGCGAGCCATGAATGCGTCCTCCTATTTCACTGGGTCATCATAAACCATAAATGGAGGTTTCCTCTTTAATGGATTCGAGCCGATTATTTTTCTTGATTATAGGTAGGCAACCGTTTTATTAACTACCCTCTATGTGTATTCACTTGATAAACAATGAACTGACTATATAAATATCTAGAACGAGATTTTCCTTTTCTCAATTGCTATTTTCACAAAAAAAACAAATTTCTGTCAAAGATAGGAACTTAGCAAGTAGACTTCTATCTTCATTTCGGTTTCCTGTTTCGAGCTTCACAACGCTGCATTATTAACATTCAATTGTCTTTGATCTGGCATTGAAGCCACCGACAAAATTTTACAGAAATATTTAACTATGGTTTATTTACCGAAGTTGACCACAAAAAATACCTAAGACATTCTCATGAGCCACGAAGTTGGAGAGTAATAAATGCTAATACAGAACTTCCAAAGATGTTGGGAACGGCTGACGAAGGTAAACTGGTGGAATTTAGACTTCACAGAGGTGACTGCTTTTAGAGGCCAAATTCCCTAAAATTTCTGGTTTTCTTGTCAGATCTTCTCTCCATTGTTAATGGTGGTCTACTCATTTCATTGGCTTTCGTTGATCGCCTTGTTCTTGGAGTACTGCATGAAACATTTTCAATGGCATGTCGCGTAGGCATGCTATTTTGCCTGACAAGAACAACGTCGTAGACCGCACAGTGAAGCAAGCGATCTCATCCTGAGGGTAAGTATTTCTTGCTGAGCAGTTCCTTTTTTCTTCGATTCCTGCTGCTATCTTGTCAAAGCATCCTCACTTGTTGTGAGTTGACATGCGATTTGTTCGATTTCAAAAAGATGGTTTCCAGCATCGATGTATTTTAATCTGTACTTCATGAAAACTATGTCGAATTTTTCTGAGGTCAGATTCGCCTGACAAAGAAAACCTGTTCTCTTTATCCACGATGAGTTAAAAGGACTGGTTATAGGTTTTCTATGGGCGCTGTTTTTCACAAGCAGTTTCCCAGTAATTAGGCGCAGCCGAGATCGACTGTGACTCTTGAACCTGGCACCATCGTTTTTCCAGAATGGAAATAGATCGGCTCTGATGAAGACGAAGACGTCGAAACGTTAGCCGATAATAAATATTATTATCAACCTCGTGTAAGCTCATCAAAGAAAGAATACGTACTGATTAAGCACACCGAGGTTCAAGAAAAGTCGGTTTCGAAGCATTAACACGCTTTGTGCTAGCTAATGATAACACCGACTTCTGCACGATGTGCGCGATGATATATGTCCGGAAGAAAAACAAATTGTTATCAACGGACATTATCATTATATCCACCATCAGCATCGTGTGTAAAAGGGCATCACTGAATGAGTGTGCCTCATTCGAGGAGATGGACCGCTGAGGAAGACCTGACTCGACACGAAGGCGAAGCCGTCACATCGAGACGAAAGAAAAGCGTGGACCATCGACTCGGATCATCGGCTCTGATGAAGACGAAGACGTCGAAACGTTAGCCGATAATAAATATTATTATCAACCTCGTGTAAGCTCATCAAAGAAAGAATACGTAAAGAAAACAGATTCTAGCAGATCCAAGAAGGAACAACAACGCTACCGAATACGAAGCACAGAACAGAAGGCTGAGAGATCTGTGCACATATATCATAATTCTTGCTGGTGCTTTCAATACAGCTAATTGTGCGGATGAGTCCAAAAAGTGCAGACCTATCTCGCAGTTTCCCAGATAAATTCATCCCAAATAAGACAGAATGGTTGGCCGAGCTAGCCCGTGAATCGGAGTCTTCCTCGTCCTCGTGGTAAACAGTATCTCTGCCACTGGACTACTTCAGACAGACCTATCAGAAAATATAGTCAAGCAGAAAGCTAGCTAGATCTTACCTTCAACGCGGACGCCAACATCTTCTTTTTTTCCAGATTAAGAAGATGCGTCATACGTGGATGAATCAGCTTGAGACAGTGCTCGACACTTCCATCATTTAATTCTGAAAAAGAACACTTTTTCTGATGGTATTGTACAGAACAATTGTGTGTATATGGCTGATAGGACAAAACCTTCCCATATGAAGCAAATGTAACAACATAAGAACACTTTTAGTTCAAGAAAGGCAACGTTTGGCGGTTTAAACTTGAAAACGGCATATTTAAAGGAGTTATCAAAATATTTTGGGTTAGACTCTCATAGAACCGTAACTCCAAACATACCACAGGACATTTGAACTTTGATTTGTCGGGTCGTGGTTTCTTCGCTTATAATGTCACGGATGATGGCGATTGTGGACACAGAGTCCGAACGGAAAGTGATAGATCCTTTGCTATAAAATTTCTTTTTAAGAACTCGTTGAAAAATGGTCAAATGTGTCTTTACAAAGAAGTAGGCATGATAGCAAGTAGACGGTAGGATTGCTAACAGGTCGGTTCTCTTTTTCATTAGATATTCGCACTTTGAGTAATGAAGTTCCAAAAGCGTGTAGAGTTGAAGCATAAGAAATGGCGAGAAGAATGGAGGAAACGCTGGGATCCGCTGGAAACGTGAAAAGGAATTACACAAGTATCGAGTCAGCAAGTTATTGTACCTTACATGGCCACTCATTTACATATATATATATATGTATATATAAGTTCCTTCAAAATTTAATGTTGGATTTAAACCTGTATATTTCAAGTGGCATTTCGGAACCCAGAGAAAAAGTTTATTGGTCTAAATAAGGACCACTAGAATCAACACATTTTGCCAATGACTAACTATTTGATTTTTGATGGCCCTGACAGAGAACTAGCTGACAGACAGGGAGGCGGAGAAGGACCAATATGGTGTGGTGGCGAACGCGTTAGCACCCAGAAAGGGTAATGAAGGGTAATCGTGCGTTCGTTCCCCACCGCAGACACCTGCGGTCATCAGTTTTGCAAATATTCAGCATCGTTTTGATTGTATTTCATTTCAATCGCATGAAATTCTGAACCTCCGAATTCGCTGGAGCATTTGAAGACAGCTTCGGCTTCAGCCTCGTTTCTGAAGAATTTCGCCCGCATGAAGTTATCGAGATGCATAAAGAAGTGGTAGTTGGTAGGCAAGAGGTCCAGCGAGTACGTTTGATGGAACAGAGTTTCGTAGCTAGCTCATTAATCCTCTGCAGCATTTCCAGAGCGACGTCTGGCCGTACGTTAACGTAGAAAAGGATTGACCTCTTTCTGTTAACCAGTGAGGGGCTTGATCGCAGTTGAGTTGCTCATAGCGTGTCCTTCTGTAGGTTCTGGAACAATTGTCTGTTTTTTGACTTCTATTTACTGTCTATTTCTTTTCCTATTATGTGAAAAACAACCACGAGGATGTTGAGATACGAGGAAAATGCGAGACTACAGATGCACTTCGAACCTTGATTTCCCTTTCCGGAGGTTCACGTATTACCCACTTCACCAACCGAGGTCTTTGATTTGCCTTTTTCTCACTTTCAGTGCACCTGAGCTTACGAGTTTTTCTAATATCTCAGCACCTTGCTGTTATATTTCGCATAATGGCTTGCTATTGAAAAGGATCAGGCAATTAATGAAAGTCAAGAGATTGTGACTGGGATTAGAGCTTCAGCTTAACTGGGTACAATGGAGATTTGCACTCCGTGGATTATTCCTTGTTGAAAGGTATTTGCTGATAGAACCGATAGAGTAAAGAAGTGTCTGAGAGGAAATTCTATGTGCATGTCCTTCAGAGAGAGACTTCAATTTGGTCGTCGTCAATAATACAAACACGTTTACGAGTTCTCTCATGTTCAAGGTCGAATTTATTGCGACGAGGTTATTGAACCCAAGTTACACTGCACCTTTATTAACACTTCCTTGGGCCAATAATTCATTATGCCTTGATCTGTTTGCGCTGTGTTCGTCCGCGTTTTAACCGGTAAAAGTAGATTTGTCTAAATTTCTCTCTTGACACCTGAAATTTTAACCTTTACAGCACCTGTGTTATAATTCAATTATACGGAACGATAGTGCATAAAATAGGCTTCGCATGTATGTGTTTTCAGCATTTCGAAAAAGAATCCACTGATTTAACGCAAAGCTAAGGATAAAGCTCTCAGCGTTGATCAATCCCTGAGGGATGCGCCATGCATTCGACTTCATTAGGCATCGTTTGGAGGTGATTGAAAGCATATCTAGCCTTTACGATTACTGGCGGTAGCTTACCGATGTATCCATCCACTACTGCTATGCTCCCAGACAAGTATGGTGCCAACTTGCCGACCCCAGAGGGATGGAAGGTTTGGTGGGCCATGGGCACGGGAATTTATTTCACGTGTGTGTTGCAAGGCGCTTCCGATCACTGCGTCACATGTGCCCTTGCTATAACATACAAAATAAAAAAAAATTGCATAGCCGACAATTTCTGAAAAATCTAATATGCATATAGACTGACTTGGGTACTTGGAAGGACCACCTTCGATGGTTGTGCTGGTCCCTGCATAATTTTCATTTTTTTTCATAATTTTGCTAGTTAGGCTATTGTGATTCCCTGGAGTCTCGAAGTCAGCTAGGCGAAAGTCTAACTCAGGTCGTCACCACCACAGGCAGTCGCAACGCTTGTGAATTAGAGCGAAATTTGCCACTATGCAGCTATTTTGATACCAGGACGGTGGTGGATACTGATATTGGTTTACTCTTAACTAGGCCTCCAAGTGAAAACGCCGCGCTCCTTCTCAGCTTGGGAGACCGTTTTGGAAGATGAATTCCCCCGCTGTACATTGCATTCTGACATCCAGGAACACCTTCCAGCCACGATGAGACGGTAAAGCGTTGCGAGGATATGCATATATATATATATATATAAAATTTTTCACCACATAATAAATTGATAAAAAAATACAAAGATGGATAATGGATGTTATGTCAAATCACTCGATATTCTACCATAAAGTAGTCATATAATGGTATAAAAAAGTGCTAAATGTGAAAATTAGACAAAAAATACTTATTGTATTGGAGCTTCAACGCTTGGAACGAAGCGGAAGTGACAGTACTATATAGAGTCACTGTGATCTCCAGTCCTCATAACAAGTACTTTTAAAAACAAATTTTTTTTCAGCATCAACACAATATATCACTCTAAGCATTAAGATTGAGGAGAACGTAGTTTATTTTTAAGACCAAAGAAACAAAAAATAGAATATTTGACCACTGACGAGTATGTAATTTGTAGTTGTGTGGCAGCATTTGATGTGGATTGATAGTTGACGGTAACCGTATCCGTCAGTGGACGTGCTGACGGCACCCCTGGCACGATCAAGGACAACCATGAATGAGCTTCTGCCATGGAGAAATTACCTGAAAAAACCAACGAAAGATTACTGAGCATGAAAGGTGTCACTGGATTTTACATCGAATACATTGACAAAAAAAAGCTATTTCTAGAAATTGGTACATCTCTTATCCGAGAACTGAATTATTGTTAAGAGGTCATCTTCACGATGAAAGCGGTCTAAGCAAGCAAGTCACACGATCTCTTGTTTCACTTAGCATATGTGAAATTTCAATTGGACGGGATCCGTATGGCTTTAACAGATTATCTAAGCATGATTAATGACGCGATGCACCTATTGACCTTTGGAAACAGGTCATCATTCAGTTTTTCAGCAACTTTATGCAGACACGTCATTGTCAGATTGCACTGTAGTATAGTAACTATTCCACAAAGTAGTTACTATCTCGCCAAATATAACATTTAATGAAGCTGAGATATTTGCAAAACTCTGGACCGCAGGTGTCTATGGTGGGAAACGAACGCGATAGAACTAGCTGAGAGACAGGCGAAACGAAGGACCCGCATGGTGTGGTGGTGAGCGCGTTACTCCCCGGTAAGGACAATAGCACGTTCGTTCCCCACCATAGACACCTGCGGTCCAGAGTTTTGCAAATATCTCAGCTTCATTAAAGTTATATTTCGCAATATACCTTGCCATTAAAAAGAGTGGGCAGTAAAAAAAAAACGGTTAAGATTGTGATTATAACTGGGGCCTCAGCTTAAGTGGGTTCTTTGCCGATTTGTGCTCCCCAGATCAATCCCGCTGTTGGATGATTGCTGATGGCAAAAGATCGATAGTTACTATCTCCTTATTTCTCCATGGCAGAGGCTCATTTATGGTTGTCGTTGATCGTACCAGGATTGTCATCAGCAGCTCCAGCTTACAATGCTAATCACATCAAGTGTTTCAGAAGAACAGCGCTTTGACATCACAAAAAGTAAAACGATGGACCAACGATGGGTTAAAGGGAGTTCCAACACGACGGCGAGGGGCCTATGGGCACGCTTCGCGGTTGCGATTGTGATTAACTTCGAGTCCCGTACCACCCTTTTCTCTCCCGTGCGGTAGCGCGGGCAGTACGCATAACACCGTCCTTAGTTTATCGTCCTTATTGAGTGATTACATCGCAATTCATTGTTGCCTCGTCTTATTATCGTGTCTTGCACTCTTCGAACTTGCATTCGTTACTCACGATCTCCTAATTGGTTCGCGGTGTGTGCTCAGCCTTTCCCATGGGCGTTCTACTGATCTGCCACTGGTGGGATCGGAACAATCCTAACACCCATCATATACGCTGTGGCGTGTGAAACGGCTGGTCAGCATAGCATGTTTCTGCATTATGACCCTGCTGGCCCAAGTCCATATATCACATAATCACCTTTGGTTGCATCCTCCGGTGCAAAACTTTTGAAGTGAGCATAGCGTCATTGCACCTTTCCTGATTCCTACCCAAAACGATCAATGCACCTTAATGCGGTGCTCAATAAGGAATGATATCAACAAGTGGCAATATTAAACAATATCAAATGTTGATATCATTCCTTATTGAGTACTTTATTAGTGCGCATTGATCGTGTTGCCGTGCCTCGCCCTTAGTACATACTTGTCCATGCCTCCAACTTATCTGGTTGCTCATGTGATCCGTTGATCCGGTCTGATCATGATCACGTAAGATTTTGCGGTTACGGCCCAACTCAGCTGTGCTTTGCTCTCCTCTCTCTGTGTTGCTCACTCTGCCTATCTGCGCCCAGCGCGTTATCTATCCCAACCGCCACACTGGCCACGGATGGTGCGGGCGTGACATCCCGCATGGCTGTCTGGTTGCTGTATTGTGATATAGTCATTATTGTAATTATCGTTGTGTTGATTTTGTAGTAATATTGGAATACTGTTGCCGTTTAGTACCTGTAACGTCTTATAACTTTAACTTTTCCTTATTCTACGCTAGTGTCTTCCGATCGTTATTATCGTGTTAATAATGTTTTTACTATGTGTATAGAGGGGCTAATTATCCGAGTTTGAGGCTGATCAATCGATACAAACGCGACGTGGCAGAACCACACACATGAACATCCAGGCGTCCTTACCATAATCTAGTGCATCGACTTCCTTTGAGAGGACCCGTCGTCACCACTATATGTAGGAACTGTTGGGAAACAAGGAACAAGGAACAAATTAACGAAAAAGTCAGTCACCATGAAACGAGAGCGTGTTCAGTGGCCTCGAAATATCAAATGAATGCACTCTGGTATGAGACGAGAGTGGTTTCACTTCGTAGGAACGGATCTGAAAAAGTAAGACTCTTAGAAAGTGAAATTGACGACTCGACTTTCCAATGGTAGTAAAAGTGTGTACACGCGCAACTGGCTTATTTTTCTCAACAGGCCTTTTTATGTATAGATAGGATAGAGATTTTCAAACGTCGGCAACACGGAAGAGTTGCTTTCTCTGTTTCGGTTCCAGAACAAGGATTGAGCATTTTATTTTTTTTTACTACAACTAATACTACTATCACAAGTGTACTGATATATGAGCAAAGCCCGGAACATCGAATGGCCTTCAAACCCGCGATTATCCTTACCGGGAGCTTAAGTGCTACCCACCACACCAACCGAGGCTCTTACCCTGTCTTGCTCTCAGCCAGTATTTTTTTTATCACTCTATCGGTACTATCAGCAATCTCCCGTCAACGGGGAGTGATCTGAGATGTACAGATCGCCATTCTATAGCAACTCGTCACACTTGCAATCGTTTATTTGTCAGATCAACCTGACGGTAACCGAAAAAGTTGCCCTCTCTACAATCGATTTATCAAAAATTTTCGTTAGGCTGAACTGTTTCATATTGTGAACACTATTACCCGCCAATAATTTTGATGTGCTGAAATATCTGGGTACCTTACATTTTCCTCCAGCCTTACACTACGGTCGTTTTTAAGTAGCCTAGGATCAGCCTTCTACCTTTACCTGCACAGTCTTCGGATGTGATTTCGGACAAATATAAACCAGCAGTGGACCATAAGTGCCTTCGTCTATCTTCACCCGCAACTCGATACGGTTCACATTTGCCTGACAACGATACGATGCAAGCAGTGCCCATGGGTTCTAAAATCGGACCTAGATCGCTTTTAACACACAATAATCAGCGTAATATCACAATATAGGTTTCAGTGATTGTTTCTCATCCTTTAAGAGTAACTCGGTTAGAGGAAGATACGGTAAAAGTGACACGCTAAAGAATTATCGCACTGGTACACACCTGGTCAAGAAATAAAGCTGGGAATTGCTCTTACTTTTCTATTATTGATTATAAAAATTAATACTTCGAATGGATTAATACATTATAAATTAATACTTCTATTATCATTATATCCACCATCAGCATCGTGTATAAAAGGGCATCACTGAATGAGTGTGCCCCATTCGAGGAGACGGACCGCTAAGGAAGACCTGACTCGACACGAAGGCGAAGCCGCCAGATCGAGACGAACAGCAAGCACGGACCATCGACTCGGATCATCGGCTCTGATGAAGACGAAGACGTCGAAACGTTAGCCGATAATAAATATTATTATCAACCTCGTGTAATAAACTCATCAAACAAAGAATACTTATCAAAATTAAATTTAAAAACACCACACCACCGTGTTTCACCATGCACTTCTTTGTAATGGGATTTTTTAAATGATTACCACCACTATTTCGATAACTTACTGTGCGACAAATTGCCAAACACATCTCCCAAAAGCTCATTAAAACTAATCGAACTAATACTCTTCCTTTAAAAACAGCGTGAGTGAGCTCAACGCAAATGCTTACCCAAACAAATGCCAATCGTTCTTTCGAAAAAAAATCTCTTTTTTTTCGAAAGAAGGAAGAGGAACGACAGTTGCTATCGAGTTTTGAAGAAGATTGCTCCACTACGCTGCTTTTATGCAAGAATGGCGACCCGAAAGTTTTTCGACACAAATTCCATTCACGATAAAATTTGCATATTGTATTGTTATTGTTATTGTTATTATACATATTATACAACAACCAATAACGTTCTAGGCATGATTCGACACAGAAGCGCAGCGAAACGACTCACGAAGACGAATTTGCATGAAGACAGAGTTGGAACGACTTTTTCGAATGTAATAGTAGATTCATTAGTGTGATTTTTTGAAACTTCTTGGAACCACTACCTCAAGGAAGCGTTGCCAGGAACTTGACGAAGTACATGAAGAACTGGCAATCTGTGGTCGAAATGGCAAATTACTCTGCATGGTTACCACTTGTAAATGTTATGTAACCCGCATCAGAAAAAAGAAAACGAGTAGATGTATGAAGGTCAGTGAACCTCTCGATCACCAGTAGCCACTATTTAAGCGTCTGAGCTACAACGTTGCTGAAAAAATTCAAGAGCAATGCTGTTGCTGAAGATTGTTTGAGGTGATTCTCTCTTGAATATTGAGATAACCATGCCCAGACCGTAATCACATACAACGGCGAACTTTTGTGAAGTGAGCTGATATAAGACACTTCTGATAACTTCTGGTAACAATTTTTTTCTGACCCAAAAGACTGAAACCTTTCTGGCTCTGGAAGAGGATCAACACTATTTTTTGTGATAAGAAACTGTAAATTTCATTAGAATGAGAAATAAATTTCAACGGATTTCATCCCGATTAGTAAAATGTGTGATGAACTAGAAACTCTTTGGGATATATATGTACTCGAAGCCAAAGTCTATGAGTGATATTGCTTTGCGAACCATACAATAACGTTTTAGAGCAGGGTAGGTAGTGCAGTGGCTGTAATGTCGTTCATCATCAGGATGGCGCTGGTTTGACTTTGTCCGAGTTCTCTAAGGTACCCATATCTCTGATTGGAGACGGTGATAATCGTCTGGTATCAATTCACTCCCTTCGATCCTGAGAAAGCGCTCTAGCATGAAAATGCCTCAGGATTTAAAGAAAAATTGACTCTACGAGTACTCGATGACATTCATAAGGAAGACGACATTCCTCAAGCAGCATGCGAAGCCACACGAGAAAAGTCACCGACTTTCGTGGAAGATAGATACGTGGAAACAAATCGAATGCAAGAATTTCTAGGGTCCGCACAATAGATGTGAAAGACAAGTCATTTTAAATTAAAAGAAAATAATTTCATAATATTATAACCAAGAATTCACTTGACATACACCGATTGTATCGGCTCACACTATCCCCTTGCCTGACACGACAAAATGCTCTGCTGAATTTTTATACTAAATTCACCACTCACGTATTCGCTCTGGGCTTGTTGGCAGACCACAGAAGCGTTACGCTCCACCTCAACGAGACGAGCTGGCATTTTGCTCTGGAAACTTGCGCTTTATCTTTTCATGGAGTCGAAAACTAAGATCACACTGTTAGTTTTTGAACCACTCAAAAAATAACACTGTATTCTACCAATGTGACCAAATATTTTCTTTCGCCGTTTTCAATCACAGCACTGACAATTTCCTTCTTTCACCTGAACGATGATAAAATCGATTTGTATCGCCAACTCGATGATGAGTGAATAAGCGTTGTGCTCAGGTGAGAGTTCGAAGGAATCGTGAATCTAAATGTTCATTAGAATGAAGTTGCAGTAAAATTGACGATGAATGGAACAAATTTTAATCCAGCGGTGAAGAGTCTACTAGCAAGATGGAAAACGTTGCGTTAGCTATGTCTGAATAAATAGCGACTATTTGAAAACTTTCAAACACCCATTCTACCCAAAAGTTTTTCAAAGTATTTCGAAATATTGTCAAGTGCTCATATGTGCTTTTCTTCGGTCACGAAAACTAAAATCGAAAACACGGATGGCATCAAAAGTGGTGTTTTTGAAACCACAAAATCCATTAGATTTATTGATCGCTAATGGGAAATCAATATCCTTTTTCAACTAAGTTGACCCATTGATTATTGGAATGCTTCATAGAAGTCAAAGAGTAAGCATGAAGTAGCCAGATTTATTGTCAAACCTCAAACGTTGGAATGTAAGCGGCTTGATTGCCGCCTTTCTTCGTCATTTCACCGTAACGTGTACGTTCTTCGTTCAGTTTTGTTTCCAATTCCTTGATCTCACTCCTTAAATTGAAATGAAATCTCTCTTTTTGATTAGCGAGTTTGAAAAAGTGGACCGCCGAATTTCACTGAATAGCGATATTTTACCTGCGTTCGTTTCTGACAATCAGAACAGAAAAGAACTTTGATCTGAGCAAGAGGGATAGATGTCGCTTGAACGCCATAATCAACTAATTGAAAAATGACATGTATCTATGATTTCTTCGTTCCTTGAATTTATTACTCAAAACTTAGTTTTTACAGAATTGAATTCTAAAGAAGCGGAAGATGAATTGGAATGGATGTTCAGCCGATTCTTCATCGAAGAAGAAGACTAGCATACGATGTCGCTATGAAACAGTTCCGCATAGATTATTTCAGTAGTAGAGCCAAAATTTAGGTGTAAATTCTAAAAATAGAAATTTGGCGTAAGTTGGTTGCAAAGAAGCTGCAGGGTGTACTTCTCTCAGAATGATGTTCACCATGTTGACCCAAGATTGTGGAGAAAAGATCTGCGAACCTGTGATGTTTTCAAGCATACACGATGTGGAAACACAATAATGAACGCGTTTTCTGTGAACGCTTACTCCGTTCATAGTCATGAGTTAGGTTGTGCTAATTAGTCGTCTATACTAGAAGTGCACATGCGTCCCCGAAGGTTTACAACCGCACAGCGGCCACGAGTTGTTCCCTGGTGACGAACTTTAGCATACAGGTGCAGCAGAGACATCCTGATATCCACCGCACTTTATCTACACAATAAACAAGCAAATCTGCGTGGTACTCACCTAGACGAACAAAGATTATCTATTACAATATTCTATGAACTACGATGAGAAAGCGGGGAGCGCGGTGGTGATGATCTCGCTTATTACGACTGCAGAACAACCTATCTAGAAGCTGGTTCAACGCTGTTCAGGCCAACTACGTCCCTCATCCTTCTGAGGTCCACAAATTAGTGCCATACTTGCACTCAGCAAACCAGTCTATGCGAGAGCGTCCCAACAGAGCTATCGCGTGATTCCAAAGAATTTTGACTTGATCAGCATTCAGCCACGTTTGTAATAAACACAGAAGAGACTTTCGCGGATGACTAATTGGAGGAAACGAATCGAATAGAAGAACGCTAGGGTCCTCTTAGTATGCTATATGCGATGTCGGGTCATGCAATAAATAAGGAAATTAAAAAATTTCGCTGTCAACGAAGCTGGTGGAAAACGCTCGGCTACCACTGCGTACAGAATCATTTGGGAGATCCAATTAATACAAAGTGGTAGAAAACCCTTTCACAGTTGATCAAAGCGTTCAAGATGGAGCATTTATCTTCCAAGCCTCAAACTGCCTGAAGCACCCAGCCAAAATCGATATCGTGCATGGTAGCCAGTGTTGTAGTGCAAAGAGTAACTGATTGCTCATGCAGGCGAATTTCACCAATAGGAAAGTCGCTTTAGTTCCAGTCTTTGTTAGAATAGTAGCCACTGTTTTTTCCATAGTAGTGGCTATGTTTCGATTAGTGTCAAAAAACTTAAACAACTATTTGGAAAGCACTGGCCTTCGATATAAACAAAAAAGCAGATTTTAGTAATTTAAAATCTACTGCCTCCCAAAGGTTTATCGCTTCATCGTGGCTAGGAAGTGTTCCTGGGTATCGGACTGCGATTTACAGCGGAGGGATTCGTTCCCCTGACAAGATCTCCCAAGCTGAGAAGAAGTCTAGCGTTTCCATTAGGAAGCCTAGCTAAGAATAAATCAATACCAAGATCGATCATTACTAGGATCCACCACCGTCCTGGCATTGGAGTCGCACGGTGGCAAATCTCCCTCTGATCTACAAGGGCTGCGACTGCCTGTCGTGGTGACGACCTGGGGTTGACTTTGACCAAGCTGTCCTCGGAATTCCAAGGAACCACAATGGCTTAACCAGCAAATCTCAGAAAAGAGGTGATTTCGCCGGGGCCAGCCCAACTAATGAGGATGGACCGTTCAAGTATCAAGTATCAAGTAAAATGTGCTGCTCTCAAGAACGTTCTTTCTCAAATTCATGCACAGTTTTTCTCGTGCTTCATGAAAGGAAATCGAAGTTTGTTCAGTAGCTTGGAAAAACCTATAGTAATTTCGAGAGCAACCTGAAGACCACTCACTCTCTCATAAAAGGCGATATTTGCCTTTTTATCTCCTCACACATTTGCATTCTCCTTGCATTAAGTTGTTCAAACAGTCCTGCTTGGGGCATATACCAACTCAGCTTTAAATTATGAACTTCTCGTATAAATTATATAAGCTGAATAGTACTATATTCATCCAATGGGGCCAACGGGCGTATTCCATTTGGCCGGCTGTGACCACAAGATAACTCGGGTAGTGATTTACCTCAATTGTTGAACCTTCACATTCACATCGGCTGCTTTAGTAGTCATCGATGGCACACCGGATTTCGAAGGCGTTAAAGAAAACAACCATCCTAAAGCCGTTGTCATTTTAAAGGTAATAGTGTTAATCCATGCTGTGGACAAGCAAGGAATACTGCCTATAAATATTTTTTTATACTTTAAAAAGATAACCACTGTAGTTCGCTTTTTTAGTTCCTTAATCATAAAGATTAATTGTGGAAGCACTGAAGCTCGATATCGACAACAATTAGGTTACGGTCATAAAAATCTCTGTTTCCTACTCTTATTCGCACTTCTCCCAATTCTGACCCCCCGACGGAATTGCTCGCGTTCGAACATCACAACCATTCATTTCTAAGTCATATCTTTATGAAACGGATGCGGAGGAAGTAAGGACCGAGGGCAACTATGGCTACATCGTGGTACACTCGAAAATTTGACTTCTATCTAATATTTCATCCCTTCCAACGGTTTACCGCCTTATGGCTAGGAGGTGTTTCTGGGTGTCGGACTGCGATGTACAGCGGGAAGATTCATCCCCTAGCAGGGTCTTCCAAGCTGAAAAGGAGTCCGGTATTACCATCAGAAAACCTAGCCAAGAGTAAACCAATACCACGATCCACCACCGCTCCAGTGTCAAAGTCGCATGATGGTAAATCTCCCTCTGATCGACAGGGTTTGAGACTGCCTGTGGTGGTGAAGACCTTGGGCAAACTTTAGCCAGGCTGACTTCAGTATTCCAGGGAGCCACAATGGCTTAACCAGTAAATCTCCAAAAAATTGCGATTATGCTGGGGCCCACAAAACTAGTGAGGACGTGCCGTTTAAGCATCAAGTAAGTACGTATATTTCACATATTGCCTTATAACTTGGTAATAACTTGCGGTGACTCACAGATGTATCTATGTTGGCTTTTTCGCTCTCCTAGACAAGTCTGGAGGAGTCTGGGAGGAAGTCTGGAGACAGACATAAGATTGATAACTGTGTGATACTCCAATAGTGAAGTTCTGCACCATCAATCCCATAAGATTACGAAGTTACTCAGATACCTGGTCTTCAAATCTCGTGCTATTTTCAGAATTTCCCCTACTTTTCCATTACTTCGTAACCTCAATCCGTAGTGTAGTAGCTGGGTTCAGTTTTATCGATTAGATTACGACATCAAACTTTTTGTAACAGTTCCCAGGATCGACTTTCTGTTAACCTCGGCATTGGAGCACTTTTTTTAATTGTTCAGCAATCGCGAGGTTGTTATACAGCATATAGCATACTTCTATAGAAAAACACACAATACAATACAACACAACAGTAGCTGACGTTTCGGCAGTATCGCCCTCTTCAGAGCCGCTTTTTACATGACTTCCAATGGGGAAGGTTAGAACAGCTGATTATAGTCGCATATGGTTAATGACCTACAGTAGGTCTCGGGGTGATTTGAACTCCCGTCACAGGATTCAGAGTCCTGAGTGCTAACCGCTACACCACGGGACCGACCACAGGGTCATCAACCATATGCGACTATAATCAGCTGTTCTAACCTTTCTCATTGGAAGTCATGTAAAAAAGCGGCTCTAAAGAAGGCGATACTGCCGAAACGTCAACTGCTGTTGTATTGTGTGTTTTTCTATGGAAGTAAACGTATGCTGTATAACAACCTTGCGATTGCTGAACAAAAAAAAAAGTATAAAACATTTTCTTCTTCCACAACAGTTTGTTAAAAACTAGCTCAGCATTTGCTTGGAATGTCAGGAAGCCCCTCTGCCGTTCACCAGCAGCAGTTCCCGCCCTTTCTGGATGAAGAACTTTTTGTCTTAGATCTCTGATCTTTCAAACACAACAACGATTGCAATGACGACACCGAGTCGTACGATTGACCGATTCACGGAGGATAAAGCATTGCTCATGAGTGGTCCTTATGAAATTAAGCTCATATCGAAACCTTAATTGAATTCACTAGTGGTTGTTTTTTTTCATATCTCATCAAAAACTGCTAACAAAACGCTTATTCAAAACTGATTCCAGTTAATGTAGATGTAATGTGTATCAAAGGAAATTCCTTGCAATCTGTTTTATGTGAAGATGTAATACATTCAGTGGGCCTTCATCGCACAACTGTTGCATTCTCCTCAGACAGTATTTATCTCTAATATAAGACGTATATAAATAATAAAAAAAGTGATAAAACAATAAGAGCGAAAGATGAATCTTACTAGCCTGTACAGGTGCAAATAACAATCTCATCCTCCTCTTCTGAGCATATTCGTCCACAGCCAAGGCTCGTGATCGACTCGTCACAGCGCTGGGAAGAATTGGCTTAGAAACGACTAGAAAAATTAGTGGGCTCAAGAAACCATACAAGATTTCGAAACCTGGCTGTCAATTCCAAACCTAATACCATCTTGTTAAAAATCATGTTGATACGCTCTTTCAAGTTTCAGTTTCAAAAACCTCATCTTCCACAATCCACAACCTTAAGCCAGATAAGCTTGCGAACACTAGACTTCCTTTGCAGGCAATGCAAGGTACATTTTCTGGTAGTTAGGAGATTCATAGCCAAACGACGGATGGGGAGAACAGTTGTAATATTTTCCTTGCTAACAACATGAATTCTAGGCTCCTCTATTAGTACAATTGAGTAACGGCGTTTAAAACTGTGCTTAGGTGTTCGCGGAACAATTTTATACTAACGTTGACGTCAATCACTGAACGACATCTGTTAAAAAACTACCACGGAATCCTTCAATTTTGAAATCTTTGCACAGCTTTATTGCTGTGGTTTAATAAACAGCGCTAACGAACAGGTTAATGAATGGTATCAACGGCTAGGCTTTTGGCAACTTACATATATTCCATAGAGGGTGCAGTTATCTTCGGTGTCCACTGTGTAGATTTCCAACACACCATCGTCCTTTCCCACCAGAACGTCAGGGTGATCAAGCCCAGTGAATGGATAGCAAGTGATGGCAGTAACCGCTTAGAGAAAGTACCTTCAATTCTCCACACTTGAAAAACATGTCCAAATCTAATAGGTAATACTCAGATGCTGGTTTGCCGCCATGAATGAATTGATGATGGAAGTAACTAGTGTAAACAACATTATACCATTGTATTATTTACGTTTTAGAGTAGCATAGCCATATATCATACATGCTTTTCAAAAATACAAAAGTGAATTTACCAACATTTAAGAGATCATAGTTGGACTGCTTTGTCTAGATTTTAGATCTTATAGCAATTATAAAGTTTTATGAAAAACAAACAGCAAATCGAAGATTATCGTTTACTGAAAGTCTGATCTCATTAGTTCTTCCTTCTTCAGTAGAACGCAGAATAGCACTGGAAAAGGAGTAGAATGAAAAGAACGAGTTAGACGGTTAAGGCGGAGAAAAGCCTCTACCCGATATCCTTCGGAACTGTGTGGTTTTGGCATGCGAGAAGAAGAAAAAGTGCAAGTGAAACAAACCGCTTAGTGTGGTGGTGGCAATTTCCCACTTAATCTCAGCTTCTTTCGTTTTCACATTAATGAGTCCAAGTTTTCCGCTTCGGGTTCCATAAAGCACCAACTGTTTAGAATAACCTATGAGAAAAAATCAATGAAAAAACTGAAACATATTAAGAATGAAATGAATATGGTAACCTCCATCGCCCATGAAAAGATAGAGCGTATTTGGTACGGACTTCATTTGTACTTCATACGCTATATTGGAACCTTCGGTAACCTGGAATGATGTAGCTAAGGACTCGTATAGAAAATTCATCTTTGTATGGGCAGTTCGATAGTTGAATACTTATACCACTAATGCATTAAGTGGAGCACTTGAATAGCTCATATTCATATGCTCTGTGAATATAAATACACTTCCCATTCATTTCGTCTCCTCGCAAACGAAAAGAGATGATGGTGTGTTTTCAGAATACTAACGCATGCGAGTGCCATTTTATAGTAAAAAAGAAAAATCGTTTCCAGTTGACATCAGCGGTAAATGTTTGGCCTCATATTGTAGGAGGCATTGTAGACAGAGCTTTCATTTTCAATTCAACTTTCCTTATTACATAAGCGGCACTTTCATGCCACCCTTTCAATGCACTATAGAGACCTCCGCCTCAAGGATAAGATTGTTTCCAGATGGTTGATGCCCGTAGTTCGAATTAATGTCATGTTTTTAGAAGACCGCAGTCTGACACCCAAGAACACCTCCCAACGACGATGATGCGGTAAACCATCAGGGTCTCCCATGCTGACAAGGAATTCGGCGTTTTCATTAGGAAGCCTAGCTAAGAGTAAACCAATACCAGGATCTACCACAGTTCTGGAGGAAGCGCGTGTGGCGCAGTGGTTGGAGGCGCCACTGCGACACGCAAGTGGGATCGGTCCTTGCGCCCATGGCCCACCAAGCCTTTCATCCCTCCGGGGTCAGCAAATTGGTGCCAGACTTGTCTGGGAGGATAGCAGCACTGGCTCGATATATCGGCAGGCCACCGGAAGTCATTGTAAAGGCCGGGTATGCATTGAATCATCTCCAACGATGAAGTCGAATGTAAGACGCATTCCTCAGGGATTGATCAACGCCGAAAGCTTTATCTTTCACCAACGACGATGATGCGGTAAACCATCAGGGTCTCCCATGCTGACAAGGAATTCGGCGTTTTCATTAGGAAGCCTAGCTAAGAGTAAACCAATACCAGGATCTACCACAGTTCTGGAGGAAGCGCGTGTGGCGCAGTGGTTGGAGGCGCCACTGCGACACGCAAGTGGGATCGGTCCTTGCGCCCATGGCCCACCAAGCCTTTCATCCCTCCGGGGTCAGCAAATTGGTGCCAGACTTGTCTGGGAGGATAGCAGCACTGGCTCGATATATCGGCAGGCCACCGGAAGTCATTGTAAAGGCCAGGTATGCATTGAATCACCTCCAACGATGAAGTCGAATGCAAGACGCATCCCTCAGGGATTGATCAACCCGAAAGCTTTATCTTTAATTTTTTTTACCACCGTTCTGGTATCAAAGTCGCATGGTGACAAATCTCCCTCTTACCCACAAGGGCTGCGACTGCCTGTCTTGATGACAACCTGGGGCAGACTTTGGCCAGAATGTCCTCGGGATTCCAGGGAACCACAATGGCTTAACCAGCAAATCTTTGAGACATGGTGATTATGCTGGGGTCCGCAGAACTAGTGAAGACGGGCCGTTCAAGTTTCAAGTTCAAGTTTTGCAAGATATCTTCAGGCTTTTAGTGACTGATGCGTTATATTCCAATTTGATTAAATGTTTAGCTGCATTGCTCGACGGCAGAGCGTTTAGAAGAGAGTTAGCTCAAAGAGATAGGCAATGAACTTTTTAGTTGCTCTGTGGCTTCTTCAAGAAGTTGGAACGATTTTCATACTACTCTCCTTCATTTGTACAAGTCAGCCGATTAAAACAGCTTGGTACATCTTCATCGCCTCGAGCAGTCGGACGTTTTTTGATCCCTATTTCCGTTTTGATTTCGGTTCTAATACTCTGCCCAAATCAATTATTGGTAAGACTGAGCGAACAAATCGTTGCCGGAGGGATGCTTTCGTCAAATTCGGGTGGTGATGAAGATAACTCAAGACTCCAGGAAAGATCAAATTGTGCAACCAGCCATCGACCAACGCCAATTTCTCGTACACCGAGTGTTCTCGTCTGTGACGTCAGGCGATGAGAAGATCGGTGAGACGCCAAAAATCTCGGGTTACACGTTGTTGTAACTACGGTCAATCACCTGCATTCGCAGCTCTAGTTGTTTTACAGAACTATTTACTTTTCAGTAGTCGCAATCGAATCCTATAAGACTTTCAAATGTATCTATTTTGATAAACGTAATAATGTTAGTAGTTTAAAGTGGCAAGCAAGGTCTAGTAAGGTTCAAATAAAAGCTTAAGAGTTTGAAGATACCTCCAAATCTCTAAATCATCTGTTCTTAGTTCGACCATGCAGAGTACTAATAGCCTTTAAACACTAATTTTTTATAGTTTAGAGTTTTTACTTGCCACAGAAAAGTGAAATGTGGAAAAGAAAAGTTTTCCTCTCTGTACTTACACGAATCATTGCATCAGCGCACGCTACAACCGTGGTGAACTGCCGGCCACTCCATGCGTCTCCAGTCGACGTGAGACATACAATGTCAAGAACGCTGTCTGGGCAGAGTAAATACTGTAACGGTTTGTTCTTAATCCAGAAATAGTTTCCACGACTTTATTTGACCTTCTTTACTTTTGTTACCGCATGTAAATCCTTAATGCTTTATCCTTCGCCTCATTACTCTGAAAAGCCTCCCAGTTATTCTATGAAGTCAAAATTTTGCGAATCAGCATTCACCAAGGTTTTCGGAAAAAGAAAAGATTTTCTCAGAAAGAAGCTAAACATCGAAGTAAAGTACAGGGTGCCCTGCACCTGAAGAAACCAGACGCGAAACTACTAGAATTATCAGTTTACATCAGAATGATTTTGCTATTTTGCTTACGTGAATGTGAATGCTGAAACTGAAATTGAGGCACTCCTTTTTAATTTTTTCTTCATTTCTTGGAAACATGTGAAATAATACTGGCAATTTTTCGATAACTAAATCACTTGATAATGCGCCTTTGACGCAGTGGTCGAAGGCGCCTTGCAACACACCTACATGGAATCGATCCATGCGCTCCAAGCTCACCAAGCCCCCCTTCTCTCTGGTGTCGGCAAATTGGTACCAGACTTGTCTGGGAGGATAGAGCATTGGTTCGATATACCGCTAGGCCACTACAAGTGATTGTGAAGGGCAGATATGCATTCAACTACCTCCGAACGATGCTTGATGAAGTCGAATGCATGGCGCATCCCTCAAGGAATGATCAACGCCGAGCTATATCCTTTATCCTTTTTAAATCACTTGATGACCTGAACACTACACGTACGTGTAAAAAAGCCTTCACTTTGTCTCTTAAAGACATATGGAAAAATTTTTTTGATTTCGAAGAGTTTGGTAAGTTAGAGTTAACAAATCCTACCAACGGTTTACCGCCTCATAGTAGCTGGGAGGTGCCCTGGACTGCGATGTACGGCGGGGGATTCGTCTCCACTGCAGGGTCTCCTAAGCTGAGAAGGAGTATGGCGTTTCCATCAGGAAGCCTAACTAAGAGTAAAGCAATACCAGGGTCCGCCACCGTCCTGGTATCAAAGTCGCGTGGCAAATCTTCCTTTGATCCACAGGGGCTGCGACCGCTCGTGGTGGTGAAGGCCTGGGGCAGATTTTGGAGAGGATGACCTCGGGATTCCAAGAAGCCACAATAGCTTAACCAGTAAATCTCCGATAAATGGTAATTATGCTAGGGCCTGCACAACCAGCGAGGACGGGCCGTTCAAGCATCAAATAAGTAAGTAAAAAACAAACGTGGCATCTGGGAACAGCCGTGGGATATCATTCGTTCTTTTCAGCAAGATTCTACTCCTTTTCTTGGATTCAGTGTTTGTTTGAAATGCTTATAGTCTCGACGGAAAAGAAAGCAAAAGAAACTTGCACAATAACTTAGGGAAAGTAGAAGTGAAAAAAAGGTTCAAAAATGGGATTCTTCGGTGAGGGAACAACAATCTCATATTCTTCAGTCTCTAATAAAGAAACGGAATTTAGAAACTGGTGAATGGGAACCATCGTACGTCGGTATCGGCGCAATCGTGATAATGACTGATGCTCTTCTGTCCAGTCAGCAATAAGTCAACACCACTGATGAACCTGAAACCAAGCAATTAGACTTTCGTTCAAAAAAATCCAACAAGCACCCTGCTTGAATTGATTTCAATGCACATTTTTCCAGAAATGGTTGGGTTTTCAAATTTAGACAACCGCATTTTAACTTACAGGTAACATGAATAGCTAAAGCAGTAGTGCTATAATCTATAAATCCTTCTATAGAACATACTGGCTCCCAACCTCAGGACTAATGAAATTCCAGTATTCTAGACCACAAAATTATCACGTCGCTTCTTTCCTCGAGATCCACTGCTCGAAAATGCCTGCCATCAAAATATATACATGTATATATATACATATACATGTATATATACATATATATATATATATATATACATTTACAAAGGCCGCGTGTGGCGCAGTGCTTGGAGGCGCCACTGCGACACGCAAGCGGAATCGATCCCTGCGCCCATGGCCCACGAAGCCTTCCCTCCCTCCGCGATAGGCAAATTGGCACCATGCATGGCGCATCCTTCAGCGATTGATCAATGCCGAGAGCTTTATCCTTTATCCTTTATACATTTACAATGTTAACTTTCCATTTACTGCCTATTACATTTTTTGGTGGCAGGGTATTATGTGTGACTCAACCACAATGATGCTAAGATATTTGTAGAACTCCGCACAGCAGGTGTCTGCGATGGGGAACGAACGCGCTATTTTCCTTTTCTGGGAATAACGTGTTCACCACTACACCATGCTGGTCCTTAGCTTCGCCTGTCTCTCAGTTTCTCACTCCTTCTTTATTCAGGTATTTGTCTTTCATGAAGACTATTTTTCATTTGAGTACCTTATTCGTCTCACTTCGCACAAAGCAATATTATAGCTCACATTCTCTTTATCGTCTCCGCCATGGTGGTGTCAAATGAAAAGAATTGTTTTCCTTTCTTACTGAGCCCACGAACGTTGCTACCAGACGCAACGAAAACCTGCAAAAAGCTTCCGCTAAGAAAATAAAAACAACTAAATGTGTCAAAAACAAATGAGAAAATTCGGGAACTGCTGCTGCTGCAATGATGTGAAAATAGAACAATGAATGAATGCTAAAAAGACGACGACTATCCGCTCAAAAAAAAATATTGATCATAATTTTATCAACCTAAAATAATTTGGTAGAAAACAGATCAAAACTATTCGATTAACACCGGAGCATCTAGCGTGGTGGTAGTGATGTCGTTTATTACAGGTGAGATTACTGTTCGACCCTGTGCGAGGCCAGGTAAGTCTTCCATTACTTTTGAGTTGAGGAATTGTTACCATATTTGTCTGGGAAGCTGCCTACATTTTGTAGGACATGTGAAAGTCGTTGTAAAGCTATCACAGAAATCTAAGAAGAATCGACATTGGATGATTGCCACAAGGAAAGAAGCTGATGGAAGGACTCCTGATGTCCGCAAAATTTACGGTCTCTGTTTACTTAATACTTGATACTTGAACGGCCTGTGCTCACTGGTTGTGCGGGGTCCAGCATAATCTCCCTTTTTCGGAGATTTGCTGGTGTATGCCATTGTGGTTCCCTGAAATCCCGAGGTCAGCCTGGACTGCCAAAGTCTGTACCAGGTCTTTACTACCACATTCAGTCGCAACCCTTGTGAATCAGAGGTAGATTTGCCACCAAGCGACTTTGATACCAGGACGGTGGTTGACCTTGGTATTGGTTTACTCTTAGTTAGGCTTCCTGATGGAAGCGCCGGTTTCTTCTCAGTTTTGAAGACCCTGCCATGGAAATGAATCCTCCGCTGTACATCGCAGCCCAACACCCAGGAACACCTCCAGCCACAACGAGGAGGCAAACCGTTGCAAGGCGGTCTCCGTTTGCGCAAAGTAAAGAAAATATTTGTTGACATGACCAGGCTATCAGACTGCCAACAAATTTTATCACTTCCCCGTTCTGCAGAAATACTGGCGTTTTTTGCTCTATGTTATAATCGCCGCTGGATCCAGGGGATAGACTCCTTGTTTCTTCTTCCTGTATTTAACAGGCGTATTCATGCATGCCTGTGTGGGTGCGTTCTCGCTTTGTGCCGATTGTATTCTACGAGTCAATTCGGCCAAAAGCCTGCAATCAAGTGATAGGGAAGTATATTGGAGGCGGTTAGGAGTCGCCTCCAACAAATAACCTCCATGTCCACTCTGGGAGAGCCTGGCAAGCTACCCGTGAGTATAGCAAGCCCCCACGTTCAGAGCCCAGCAAGCTATACGTGAGTATCAAATATGCTAAACACAGTAAAAAAAACGGCTCATTCCCCTGACCCCGAAAGAGCCTCCAATTTCGCAGCGTTATAATCATCAATAAATTTAAATATTCAAGTTTGAGTTTACGCATTATTTTTAATGCGCATTATTTCTAAAGGGTCTTTGGCTTCTATACTGTCCATGAGTGGTTGGTTTCTCTTACATTCCTACTTTCTTTTCTGATTTCGGTTTCAACACCTTTCCGAATCAACTAGTAGGAAGACCGGGAAAAGGATTCGACGCCGGAAACACACCTCTCTCTGATCCACATCGTGGTGAAGACCTGGATACGCCCTTGCAAGGTTAAGTCATGACTCCAAGGAGGACCAAGTTGCACGACCAGCAATAGGCCAGTCTTAGTACCTAGTACCCCGCACACTGGACGTCAAGCGATGAGACGACAAGTGAGAGGCTAGAAAATCGCGTGTTGCGCAGAACGTCATTAGAACCGGACCTGACAAACACACGCACGACACGGCATAGAGACTGTTTCTTACTAGGCACGTATAACGCCAGAACACTCTCCACAGACGCCGATCTTCACGCCCTTCTTGCAGCTGCAGATTGCATTAAATTTCATGTGATCGCATTACAAGAAACAAAAATTAAGAAAATCCACATACACATACACCAACTACTAACAACGGGACCTTTGCGATCCGTGGAGAGAAGGTCCCGTCACGACATGTCAGCGGCGTAGGCTTTGTCGTCCACCCGACCGTCCCGTCCATGACTCATGCGAAAATCGACTCTATTCTGACAAACAGAAGATGGTGCCTACTTGACACATCGGCAGCCCCGTCAATCTGTACTGGTACCGATCAGCGTCTTCTTCGAGCGAAGATTCGATTCAGCCGCGAGGTAGAAAAGAACTCTCTTCATCGACCACGACAAAAAAGTTTAGCTGTATATAACGACAACATTCTGAACGAAGTGCTATCCAAACGTGACTGCAGGTTAAAAATTCTGAACGAAGTCCTATCCAAACGTGACTGCAGATTAAAGAAGATCCGACCGAAGACTACGAGCTGCTACTTATCGAAGAACTGAAAAGCTGTGCCGAATCCGCCTCAGTTCCTCAGGCAAGAAGATCGGATCGCATTTCCACCACTACTAAGGAATTCCTCGAAAACAGAAGGAAACTAAAGCTTGATCCCACTAGCAACACGCTTAGCGCAGCTAGTAATAAATGCGAGCTGCAGAAGAGCTCTGCAGAAAGATCTACAACAGTACAGGCAGAAGAAACTACCGGAAGCAGCAGAGAAAAGAAGCAGTCTGGAAAAATGCCGTCAGGACTTATGTGATTATAATGGTCTCCTATCAGCCCTGATGAACGAAGATGGGATCGTCAAAACTTCCCGCCATAATATGGAATTAATAGCGGAAACGTTCTACACCAACCTTTTCCGCTCCATAATCCCCGTCCCGGGCCCTAATATCCCCGCTGGAGGAACACCACTTGGAATTCTTTCGTCGGAGGTTCGAGTTGCGATAGAAAGCATGAAAAGGGGCACAGCTCCAAGACCAGACAATATCACCGCCGATTTCCTTAGAGCTGGAGACCACAATTTACATGTACTTCTCGCAGACCATGTGACAGCATACCTTCAAAAGGAAAAAATCCCAAACCAATAGAGGACGTCGCGGACGGTAATCTTGCCTAAGAAAGCAGACCGAAAGAATCTTCGTAACTATCGTCCTATATGCTTTGAAACCGACTTTCCTTGAACCTCGGTGTGCTTAATCAATACGTATTCGTTCTTTGATGAGCTTACACGAAGTTGATAACGGACATTATCATTATATCAACCATCAGCATCGTGTATAAAAGGGCACCACTGAATGAGTGTGCCTCATTCGAGGAGACGGACAGCTGAAGAAGACCTGACTCGACACGAAGGCGAAGCCGCCACATCGAGACGAAAGAAAAGCGTGGACCATCGACTCGGATCATCGGCTCTGATGAAGACGAAGACGTCGAAACGTTAGCCGATAATAAATATTATTATCAACCTCGTGTAAGCTCATCAAAGAACGAATACGTATCGTCCTATATGTTTGTTAAGTGTACTCTACAAGCTTTTCACGAAGATTATCCTTTTGCGCATATCAAGGACATTGGATGAGGCGCCACCAGTCGAACAAACAGGATTTCGAAAAGGATTTTGCTGCATGGACTACATCCAAACCGTGTCCAGGGTCATCGAAGTCTGTCGGGAATACCACTTGCCTCTAGTCCTAACCTTTGTCGACTACGAAAAAGCGTTTGACAGTGTCGAAATGAATGCAATCCTATCAGCGCTCGTCGACCAAGGAGTGGACCCGTCCTACATAAGAACTCTGTTCGACTGTCATCAAAACTGTACTACGAGAATACAGCTTTTCCATCGACCTCTTGCTATACCCATAGGAAAAGGAGTTCAACAGGGCGATACCGTATCGCCAAAGCTGTTCACTGCCGCACTGCAGTGGATAATGAAGTCACTCGATTGGGAAGAGAAAGGCATACGTATTGATGGAAAATTCCTATCAAACCTTCGTTTTGCCGACTACATTGTCATCTTCTCAAGAAGTACTAGCGAAGCAGAGATGATGATCAACGAGCTCAACGAAGCAGGGATAAAGATCGGACTTCGCATAAATCGAAAGAAGACCCAGTTCATTAAAAACCTATGCTGCGAAGGCGAAAAAATTGAATTGAATGGTTCTCTCATTGCAGAGACTACCTCGTACGAATACGTTGGACGATCAATGAACATGGAAAACAGCATGAAGGATGAACTCGATAGAAGAAGGAGAGCAGCTTGGGCCGCATTCAGGCCTCTCAAAGAAGCCACCGACCAACTGAAGAACCCAAAAGTCCGCGCTCATCTCTTCGATTCTACGGTCCTCCCAGCGCTCTGTTGTGGTGCAGAGACGTGGACTGATACTTCAACAACGTCAAGAACTCTTCGCACTACTCACAGAGCGCTTGAGCGATGTCTTCTAAGACATAACCGGCATTCTCAATATCTAGCCGGAATGCGAAGCTCTGACCTTCGAAATCTGTCACATCTTCGGGATCTAGGAGAATATACATCGACAGCGAAACATAAATGGGCCAGTCGCATAATAAGAAGAACAGACGACAAATGGACGAAAAGAACAGTAGCGTGGACCTAAAGAGAATGCAAACTTCCTCTTGGGCGACCACCTATAGGTTGGGCGGACGTGTTCGTAAACAAAGTTAATCAGCTGTACCCGCAGCTGCAGTTGTTTCATAGATCACGGTATGAGACTCGCAAGTTCTACCATGCTCGAACTAGACCACCGCCATGGGCTACGATTGCGTGAGAAAGTAACGAATGGTATATGTGCTGAGGTCCGCACAACTCGTGAAGACGGGCTGTCCAAGTAACCAAGCAAGTATGTTATAATCATCTTCAAGTTCTAATGATATCTAAGATTGTTAACAATTATAACCTCTAAAATAAACAAGTCGGAACTCCCAACTGCAGTTATACATTTACCTTATCTTGAAGTGTTCCAATCGCTCCACCCAAGCACACCGCTTCAATTGGTGGACCAGGAGGTAACTTGTAGATGACCTTGAAAACAAACGCATACAGGGCTGATCCTTGAATACTCGACGGTTTTCATTTAAATTTAAACATTCTCAAATTTCAATATACATTTGCTCTAAGTGGTTTTATTTGTTAGAAGTTTATGACACCTACTTGTGTATCGTTGTTCTTTCGACACATGCAAATGACACTACCATTCTGGCTCCCAACGACCACCTAAAAATGGCTTGAGCAAATCACTTACGTTGATGTTTGAATCGTCTGTATTCGTGTAAACAAATAACTCTGCTTATTGCAAGACTGTTTCCAGGATAACCAGAGCATTTCAATAGGTATTTATCTCACTAATCCATATTTTATTGAGACTACAGTATCCATAGCGGCATGGACCAACCAAATAACCATAGAAATGCTGAATAACACAAGATAGAAAAAATTTACCCGTTCTAATGGTCTTTTCTTCTTCGATTTATCGACTTTCTCTGATGGTATGACGCGCATGCATAGTCGATTTGTAGTGCCGACTTGCGCGAAGTCGAGACGCATAAGGCTTAACTCCATAGTTAAATATGGATGTTAAACGAAGGTGAACAAACAGGCCTAAAAAATGTGTGATATATTAGTAAAAAAAAAAACTCATCGCGATTGAATTTGCGCAAACTCATGCCAGTTCTCGAATATTTGAAATCTTAGGACACTGTAATCAAGCAATGCAAAGTAATGGCAGGCAGGGCTTTCGATGTTCCAAGTAAAGAAAACCTTGCCTAATCAGAGCAGACCAAGTGTCAGATAAGAATTCTGCTGCAATTCTAGCCATTCTTTGTAAAGAGTGATTTTTGAACTGTTAAAGCATGTGAGTTAGTAATAAAGTAAAGATCTCGCTCGATTCATGAGTGTTTCATAGAAGTTTTTACTCACTTAGTGTGCGTAGAAACATAGCAACTACTTCTATCTTTTGTATTGGATAATGTAGACAAAATAAATCGAATTCAGTCACACACACCCACACCCACACCCACACACGCACACACACACACACACACACACACATATATATATATACATATATATACATATATATACATATATATATGGTTCCGGTCAAAGAGCGACTAAAGCACCTATTTTGCCTAATCACTAAACACCACTCAAAAACTGTTTCTATTTGATTAAAAATCGTTAAATCACAGTAACCAACAACACATTCATCCAGTCAGCCACGTGCCAAAGTGAACTTCCAATTCTGCATCCATCAACTATTTATGAACATATCTCAATTCAAAGTTTGCATTTCTAACCCATTAACCTCATGACTGAACAAATTGTAAATCACTCAGCGTACACTTCCCACAAATAATTTGCAACACTTACAATCCGAGACCTTCACAAGTGGCATTTTTTGGTGAATTTGTATCGAAATCACATAAAACAAAAATGTTCTTTGCGTTTGCCGTAGAGGGCCACGATATTTGTCACGTCGTTTTCCTTGCTTTTCTATAGCCACCTCACTAAGCCATTAATAAAAGTAAAAGGGCAAGGCTCTAGGCGTTGATTAATCCCTGAGGGGTGCGCTATGCATTCGACTTCATTAAGCATCGTCGGAGGGGATTGAATGCATATCTGACCTTTACAATAACTCGCGGTGGCCTACCGATGTATCGAACCAGTGCTGGTATCCTCCCAGACAAGTCTGGTATCAACTTGCCGTATGTGTATTGCAGAGCGCCTCCGATCACTATGCTACACGTGCCTTTTCTTTTAATAGCCATAGCCACTAATAGTTTATAGCACTGTATCGATTATGCCCCTTAAAGTAGAAGTTCTTAATTCAGATTGGCTACAATTGAAATCTCCGTTGACCTCATCATGATCACATTCGTCCTCTTCCTCTCATTTACTTTCCTTTAAAACTCTCTGACGAGCAGAAGAGATTCAGCATTGCTTCAGCTTATTAATAAGCCTAAACGGGCTACTTTATAAATCTTAATTGTGACTAACACGTCGGCTCCACCGCCATCAGTGCAGCAATCCAATAACCACCTCCGTAGCCGCTTCGAAAGGCAAAAAAAATTTTTTTTTGTTATTAGCGTATCCAACTTCTTTTCATTCATATCCAGCTTCTTTTCAATTAACGAATTTTTATTTCACTTCGAGCCGAGGGTGGATAAAAAAGGATAAAGCTCTCGGGGTTGATCAATCCCTGAGGGATGCGCCATGCATTCGACTTCATTAAGTGTCGTTGGAGGTGATTGAATGCATATCTGGCCTTTACAGTGCCTCCTGGTGGCCTGCCGATGTATCGAGCCAGTGCTGCTATCCTCCCAGACAAGTATGGTACCAATAGGCGACTCCGGAGGGATGGAAGGCTTGATGGGCTATGGGCGCAGGAATCGATTCACGTG
Organism: Angiostrongylus cantonensis; assembly: GCA_009735665.1. Lineage (NCBI taxonomy): Eukaryota > Metazoa > Nematoda > Chromadorea > Rhabditida > Metastrongylidae > Angiostrongylus > Angiostrongylus cantonensis. The sequence goes on along the minus strand of MQTX01000145.1, from coordinate 1,542,942 downwards.
CGCGCAGCAGTGGCGCCTCCAACCACTGCGCCACACGCGCCCTGTCAACGAAATCTTTCTGACGCGGGTTCGAGCCGAGGGTGAAGCTCAATTTATTGGCCACCGATCTGGCTCAGCCCTACAGAATTAGGCATTCAACCGATTATTGATTTTTCTTTCACTTCCAGCTGCAGTGATAGATCAAAATCATCCCAATGGATTGGTGAGCGAAAAAATGGCGGAATAGAAAAAACATGGAAATATTCTTCGTAAATCCGAAAAAACTACATCGAGAGCTGGAGAGCACCGTGATTGGACAATGAGTTATTTTCACATGTAAGCTGTAAGTGCACGGAAAGCATGAAAGAAGACATAGAAGACTTAATGTGGAATAGAGAAACATAGATAGTATAATAAGGTGTAGAGAAAAAGAATTGTAGAACAACAATTGCGGCAAACAACGAGCAAAATTAATCGCGCGCCTTTTGCGAAGGACTATGTGAATCACATATGACTCGTAATACGCACAGCAGGAAATCAGGTGTGTTTCCGATTGTGTTGATTGAAATAAGAATCATTTGAATTTACAGATGCCAGCTAAAAATATCCATGTTTTCTCAATCTACCAAGTTGAATTCTTATCTTTTGGTGACCACGACTGATCTTTACTTATCTATTTTTTCTCAAAACTCGACAAACTACGACCTATTTTATAGTAGTAATTAATAATAACAGTGATTATTAGTAACAGTTAATAATAATCGTCAGTAGTAAGAGAACGGGGCGGATAGCACAGTGTTAGCGATACTGACCATCTCAAACACGGTGATGGTTCGATCCCATCTCAGTTTCAGCAAACCTCTCATCCCTTCGGGTTGGAAACACTCCGACCCGGCCATCTTAGAAATCCAGTTGGAATCCACTCGACTAGCATTTTGCAACATTCAAGATAAAATAAAAATCCTCAATCCGGAGGTGAAGCCACACGCTAAAGTTGGAAGATCTTTGTGGACAGTGGACGCAAGGAAACGAATGGATCGAATGTGAGTAGTGCTGATATCCGTATACTAGTCATGAAGACAGGTCGAGTGAAATAAAAATAAAATAGGATAACAATTTAAAAAATATTTTTTATCTTTTCCTTCTTTCTTTCGTTTGTTTTCTTTTTCATCCGCTTAAGACACAAACCTGAGCGTTGTACGTTGCTCAGAAAAAATTTTATTAACAGACTTAACCGTTTTTGTTTACTGCCTACTCTTTTTAATGGCAGGGTATATTGCGAAATATAACTTTAATGAAGCTGAGATATTTGCAAAACTCTGGACCGCAGGTGTCTATGGTGGGGAACGAACGCGATAGAACTAGCTGAGAGACAGGCGAAACGAAGGACCCGCATGGTGTGGTGGTGAGCGCGTTACTCCCCGGTAAGGACAATAGCACGTTCGTTCCCCACCATAGACACCTGCGGTCCAGAGTTTTGCAAATATCTCAGCTTCATTAAAGTTTTATTAACAGATTTAATTTATTTCTTCTGTACTTAGTTACCAAAGGATAGTAAATGAATGCTGTTGAACGAGTGCCAACCAATTTTTAAGTGCAAACATGAAACGATCGTGAAAGTTGGAGACCGGAGCTAAGAAACTGAAAAAACTGAAATAAATATTTCACGGAACAGAGGATGAAAAGTTGAGATTGTCGAAAACAAAGGGATCTTCAGGATGCAAGGCGCTCAATAGCTAACGTCCACTGTCAAGATTTCATTTTAGAAAAGAATAGATACAAGAACAACATTTCATTCTAAGAAAGGTGAGAAAACTGGGGACAAATGAGAAAGATGCCAATGCCAAGGCGATTGTGAAATATTCTCAAATGCACATGGACCACCAAGCCTTCCATTTCTTCAAAATCGGCAAGTGCTCATTTATGACCCGAAAACTATTACGTAATGGGATTACCTCTGTTGACAGTGCTTTGAATGCATTTTACATCCAAATGCATTGCTATATGTGACTCCTGAATAATTAAAAAGTGGTCGCTGTCCGTCAGAATACATACATGTGGTATCTGCTTCAATACTGATTTTTTACCCTTTTTTCTTTTTTTTTAGGAATAAATAAATAACTGGGATTTCTTCGGCTAATTTACTAATAAACTATATAAGAAGTGAACGACGACAGGACGGCGAGCGAGTGCGAGGTGGACGTGGCCGTATGCGAGTGGTTATTGTTGCCATGACTACCTGATGTCAGTTTGCTTCATTTCCAAAAATCTCATGATTTAAAAGCTCAGATTAGTAATTTGTATTTTCGGAATTTGAGCGGCACTCCACTGAAGAAGATCTGACTCGATAGGACGACGAAGACACTGCATCAAAGGTACGAAGAGCTGTGGATCATCGACGCGGACCACCGCCTCTGAAAAAGGCAAAGACGTCAAAACGTTAGCCGAATAAAAGTTTCAGAACAACCTCGTGTGAGCAGAACAATTCAAACAGACAGTCATTCATATGTTGAAAGAATCCTCTAAGGCGCAGATTTACAAGCAGTATGTAGAAAATCAACCGACTAAACAGATAGTGTGTTCTCAATTTAATTTGTTAATCTGGATTTAAACTAATTTGCTGCTTTAACATCTTCTAATTTAGTTTCAATCTCATTTTAGGAAGCACAATTTATGTCAAAGTTAGTCCAAGCTATCAAGCGAGCTGTACTGATTAGGAAAATCGCATGATAAGGAAAATAAAAGTGTAAAAGGGGGTAGCTGTGACAAAATTGTGATTAG
>MQTX01000145.1:1517581-1529025 GCA_009735665.1 Angiostrongylus cantonensis | reverse complement strand
CCGGACTCGTAATGCGTATGAATGATAACCGATGGACAAGGGCTGTTAGTGACTGGATTCGTCGGGATGTCAAACGTACTGCAGGAAGACCACCGACCATTCACGATTCTTCAGCGTTCTTCACGAAAAACCTAGAAGAAGGATATGATGCTCTACGAGCCTCTAGAACGAGCGTAACCCACTGGGCTACTCTTGCACGCGACAGAGAATAATGGAGGATTTACAGGAGCCAGCTCGAGTCCCTCGACGATCTGCGGCACTACAGGTGATACAGGTGATGAAGCAGATGGCAAAAAAGTATTATCACATATGCTTGGTACGGTGTAAAAAGTGTTGTGATTAGGTGTGCGAATAAGAGAACAATTTGCAGCGGTTTCATTTACACACCATTCTAATTCATGAAAGTTCACTCTCTGAAGAGCAGATTACGCAGTGGTGAAGATGCCGACCAATAATCCGCGCATTGCGCTAATTGCATTATTTAGCAGTGACCCAGACAAGTTTCTTGTCTTTCCTGGCCTGGAAATCGGTGCCGGACTGGTCGGAATGAGCTTTTCCCGAAACAGAGATAGTGGTGGAAGCTTTTGTGCATCACGGTGCCTATGTATCTTTATAATGGTTGTATTTTTCGTTCAACAGATTTTCTAATCTACCAGGATCGGTCGCAGAATCAAATTTGTTGCCAACCTTTTAAGTTCCACTGTAGCCATATATATCTTCTTTCAATCAAAGCAACGCGATTAAGGATCTTGAAAATAATTCATTATATCTGCAGGATAACAAAAGCCACTGATATCACCAGAGTACAAAAGACCGCTTTCTCTCAGCTCCTTCAAAGAAACGAAACCTTAGATCGGCCAAGTTAGAAGCAGTCATAAAAGCATTAGACACCAAGAGAGTGTTCATTCAATGGGCAAAGAATATTCATGAGCCAACAATTTTTTATAACTTTACTGTCAGAATGTAAGCATTCTATGACATTATCGTCATCATCCCCACATCTTACCAAAATTGTGTGCTCTCTTTTCCAACTACAAATATTTTTTTTGGAAGCATAAATGGGATGAGATTGGAATAAGGATAAAGTGGATTTTAAAAAATCGCTTCAATTGTAACATATGGGCGCGAGTGGCTCAGCAGTCGGAGGCGCCCTGCAATACACATGGGATCGATCCACAAGCTCCAAGCTCACCAAACCTTCCATCACTCCGGGGTCGACAAATTGGTACTACACTTGCCTAGCATGACAGCAACACTCGCTCGATACATCTTTCGGCCACCACAACACATTTTAAAGGCCAGACATGCACTCAGTCATCTTCAACGATGTTTAGTGAAGTCTAATTGATGGCACATCCCTCAGGGATTAATCAACTCTGAAAGCTATACCCTTTTATGCTTTTTTAGTCGTAACATGGTATAAGCTTAGCAGGACGGATTTACTACCGTTTTTAATTAATACCCACTTCAGACAAAAGAAATCGCATGTTTTGAGGTTTATTTGAAGACGTTTGTGTGCTACAGAAGCTCCAAATGACAAAACGTATGGCTTGATGCCTCCAATAAATGAGGAACAGATTAAATTCAATTCGAGCGCCTTTGTCAGAGTAACATTTTTTATAACTTTACTGTCAGAATGTAAGCATTCTATGACATTATCGTCATCATCCCCACATCTTACCAAAATTGTGTGCTTTCTTTTCCAACTACAAATTTTTTTTTGGAAGCATAAATGGGATAAGATTGGAATAAGGATGAAGTGGATTTTAAAAAATCGCTGGGATTAACGGAACCTCAACTGTTTTTCCACTCGAGATAAGAGCCTTATCGAAAAAAAAAAAAAAAACCAAGAAAGAAACATGACTCTAAAGTATGAGAATTTAGAATTCTATCATGGTAGAATAAAAAAAGACTATGTAGATCGCAACAGTTTACTTTTTGGACGACATAATTCTTTTTGGGTTGAAAAATAGAAGTGCGTTTAAAATTTAAAGGCTGAATAGCCAGCAATGAGACTCGGGTGACTCACATCGTCCACAACTATTAACCGCTTTTGCTGACGCGAATGCTGAAAAGCGACGGATTCAGAAGCAGTAATATTTTTAACAAATACATTATTTATTCATACTGTTATCCTCCGGTAACAAATTCATGTCAGGGCACAATGTTTGAAAAATTCTAGACGTAAAGAATAACAATAGATTTTAAATTCGTCGTTTTCTCTCTCAGCAATCGCGAGGTTGTTAACAGCATACGTTTACTCCCATACAATAACACACATACAATACAATCGTAGCTGAGGTTTCATTCGCTATTGCTTACGTAAATTTTACTTGTAATTGTTTTTCAGCAGAGTCACGACTATAGTATGTGATAACTAATATCTCAAGATTAATTAGGAGAAATACCGTCCTATGGGATTTTTGGCGTTTATTCAAAAAGCCTCGAGGAGTTTGCGCGTTGGTGTTTTGGCATCCTGTGCGAGGATAGCGACTTTTATATCAAAATCGTCTCCGTTATGCTTTTGTATCTTATGCGTGTCTAGTGGCGTGCCTTGTCTTGCTTTTCGCTTGCCATCTAGTTTGTCTTTCATCATCGTCAGCCATATGCGACTCTGAGCGGCTGTTCTTCCTCGGTGGTGATTCTTTATTTTACTCGTTTCCCTACAGTTTCACTAATTTCACAAACAATTGTTTTAACACTAAATAACAACAAAGCCAAAGAAATTCATCACAATGAAAATGTAAATCTCGTTTGAGATGGAAGCAGTCACTACAGCGCGCTAAGCGGATACCACCCGGTGCTTAATGTCATCATTGCGAAGCCTGATTAGGAGCCTCCAATCTATCGTAATTCATCGCACAAGACTAGCAAAAGAAAAATAGCAAACATGATTAAATTTGATCGTAGTGAGCTTTGAAGGCCTCTTCAATATGTCCGTTAAACGGTATAAAAATAACTAATGAAGCTCTCGGCGTTGATCAATCGCTGAGAGATTCTCCATGCACTTGACTTCATTAAGGATCGTTAGAGATGGATGAATGTATATTTGGCCTTTATGATGACTCGAAGAGGTCCATCGATGTATCGAGCCAGTGCTGCTATCCTCCCGAACAAGTCTTGTACCAATCTGCCTAGTCCGGAAGGATGGAAAGCGGCTCTGAAGAAGGCGATTCTGCCGAAACGTCAGCTACGATTGTGTTGTTTGTGTGTTATTGTATGGGAGTAAACGTATGCTGTTTAACAACCTCGCGATTACTAAGAGAGAAAACGACAAATTCATAATCCAGTGCCGAGGTTAATAGAAAGTCGATCCTGAGTACTATAACAATGGATTTTATCAATAATGAATTTGAATAAACACTGGTTTTCAAATCGTTCTCGATGAATTTTTTCGGCGAAAGACGTAGTCATTACGAATGCCTTGGAATAGTTAGATGGTCTATCGTTTCAGTTTTGTTGCTCACTGGTTCAGAGCGGCTTTTCCTGCCATCCCTGCAGCTGACCTTCGGTGCTCAGAACGAGGTTTACTGTCTTGCTACAATCCTATAGTATGGAAACGAGTTCCGCAACGGCATGACAGTGAATTTTCGTGATTGGTCGAAGAAGGACAAATATTTTTTGAATTCTTAAAAGCCAATCCTCGAAGGATGGAAGGCTTAGTGGGCCATGGGCGCTGGGATCAATTCCGCGTGTGTTGCAGGGCGCCTCTGACCACTGCGCCACACGCACCTTTTTAAATTCGATCCTGAGTACTATAACAATGGATTTTATCAATAATGAATTTGAATAAACACTGGTTTTCAAATCGTTCTCGATGAATTTTTTCGGCGAAAGACGTAGTCATTACGAATGCCTTGGAATAGTTAGATGGTCTATCGTTTCAGTTTTGTTGCTCACTGGTTCAGAGCGGCTTTTCCTGCCATCCCTGCAGCTGACCTTCGGTGCTCAGAACGAGGTTTACTGTCTTGCTACAATCCTATAGTATGGAAACGAGTTCCGCAACGGCATGACAGTGAATTTTCGTGATTGGTCGAAGAAGGACAAATATTTTTTGAATTCTTAAAAGCCAATCCTCTCATCCTCTAGCATTATACTTCTTCTGAGTGAAATAGCTATGGATTTATATCCTGTTAAGCTAACAATTATGAGCTTTTGAAAAGATACAGAACAGAAGCAGAGTATGCATCAGCTGACATGAAGGAGAATCTGAGGAGTGCTGTTTTTCTAAATGGGTCGCGAATATCAAGATTCAAATTTGGAAATATACCAAAGGCAACGTGGGCAGTATCGAAGAAAATATGGGACGATGTGAAAGATGCCTCAAAACATTTGGCATGGACATACAGCAGAATGTCATGAAAGTTTCGCAAACACAACAAAATTACTACTTAAACTACTGAACAGTCTTTGAAGAACTGCAGTTGGAGCGAACTAATTCGAGGTGCGACACATGGCACCACGATGATGCTCGGGGAGAAATTTACCGTCACTGGATTACATCTTCAAAAATCAGTTTTCATTTGAGCTTTGAAGGCCTCTTCAATATGTCCGTTAAACGGTATAAAAATAACTAATGAAGCTCTCGGCGTTGATCAATCGCTGAGAGATTCTCCATGCACTTGACTTCATTAAGGATCGTTAGAGATGGATGAATGTATATTTGGCCTTTATGATGACTCGAAGAGGTCCATCGATGTATCGAGCCAGTGCTGCTATCCTCCCGAACAAGTCTTGTACCAATCTGCCTAGTCCGGAAGGATGGAAGGCTTAGTGGGCCATGGGCGCTGGGATCAATTCCACGTGTGTGTTGCAGGGCGCCTCTGACCACTGCGCCACACGCACCTTTTTAAATGGTAAATCGGAGAACCAATAAACAACTGAAATCACATACTTTCAGCTGCTCCTACAGAATCGAGTTTTAACTTCCACTTAGTGGCTCTCGATTTTCATGACAAGTTTCTATCTGCTGTGGAAATTAGTAGCAACAGTTTCCGTTATGACGATGTAACAGACACTCGCATATTCGAGGTAAGTGCCTGAATAATCTCCAGAATGTTTGTTAACAATCGATTGGAACCACAACTGCATATAACGCTGCATGTGTAAATAAAGGAGAATTCTCGAAGCAGCTATTTTCAGGGCTTTTTATCGAGCGAAATCATAGGGAATCAAACACTTGATCACTGCTTTGATAAGGTACGATTTTAATACTATGAATAGCTCGTATTCTCGATCTAGGAGAAAATTTTAAAAGCAAACAAGCACTATTTCAAGAAAGCAACATTCAACAGCAATGTTCGATTGGCGCATCTATTTTCCATGGAATCTTTGTGTACAACCGAAGGCAATCCCGCTCTCAAAATTGGCCAGCTTTTTCACCGCCTTGATAACAGCGATCGTATCAACAAAGAGGTGGAAATCGTAGAGCTGCTGGCCGGCCCATCGGCTTTCTCTATGTGTTGTCCCATTACTGCGTAGCGCTCCTGAGATGATTTTCGGGGATGATGCCGTTTTCGCGGACATTTGTATTGCTCCGAAAATAATTCCGTTGTAAAGTAGTGTAGAGTATAAAGGATTTGTGTGTGCCTAACCAGGACACCTAATTAGACGACGGTTCTCATGTCATCTTGTGATGTGTCGAAGTGCTGAATCTTCTAAGTTGATGGACATTAGACGAAACGATGTTCTACATTCCAGCGATACCTCGATGAACATATCGCTGTAGGGTGAATGATGTCCATTTCGAAAGAATTGAAGAACTGCAGTTGGAGCGAACTAATTCGAGGTGCGACACATGGCACCACGATGATGCTCGGGGAGAAATTTACCGTCACTGGATTACATCTTCAAAAATCAGTTTTCATTAAACCACAATAGAAAAAGCCAATATTATTCTACATTGCAAAACTGATACGAGATTGATACTAGAAAAACTTACGAATAAGCAATACGAGAACGAACAACCATATCGTGACAACGAACATGCGTGAACGGTCGACTCGGATCAGCGCGAGCTTGCGGAAAGTGAAGGCACCGAAGCGTTTGCAGAAAAAGGTTTATACCAATCTAAAGCTCAGTGTCAGCTCATTCATATAGAAAAATACACCACAGGCCAAATTTGTATTTGTTTTTACAAATTTTATAGAGTTTCGAAGGCTCAACCCACTTTTTACGTAAGCTTACTTTAAAACACGTTTCTGACGGATTATGTAGTTTTCCGAAAAACTTTTTTTCTTTGTTTAGCCCGTTTCTTGCTATCACGGAGAACCACCTGTTTTCAAATGATCGTGCTCTACAAATTCCTATTATCGCATGCAACAACTAAAGAAAAACCACTGAATGAACAGAGAGCCTATCTAGATTGCACCACAGCACCTAAACGAACGATCAACGGTTGCTTGAAACAGTTCAGAGCCGATGAGAAAATATCCGATCATTAGTGGTTAAGCCTCAGCTTCAAGGCTGGTACTGCTCCGAGAATTCGCTATTGCTTACGTAAATTTTACTTGTAATTACGATGTAACAGACACTCGCATATTCGAGGTAAGTGCCTGAATAATCTCCAGAATGTTTGTTAACAATCGATTGGAACCACAACTGCATATAACGCTGCATGTGTAAATAAAGGAGAATTCTCGAAGCAGCTATTTTCAGGGCTTTTTATCGAGCGAAATCATAGGGAATCAAACACTTGATCACTGCTTTGATAAGGTACGATTTTAATACTATGAATAGCTCGTATTCTCGATCTAGGAGAAAATTTTAAAAGCAAACAAGCACTATTTCAAGAAAGCAACATTCAACAGCAATGTTCGATTGGCGCATCTATTTTCCATGGAATCTTTGTGTACAACCGAAGGCAATCCCGCTCTCAAAATTGGCCAGCTTTTTCACCGCCTTGATAACAGCGATCGTATCAACAAAGAGGTGGAAATCGTAGAGCTGCTGGCCGGCCCATCGGCTTTCTCTATGTGTTGTCCCATTACTGCGTAGCGCTCCTGAGATGATTTTCGGGGATGATGCCGTTTTCGCGGACATTTGTATTGCTCCGAAAATAATTCCGTTGTAAAGTAGTGTAGAGTATAAAGGATTTGTGTGTGCCTAACCAGGACACCTAATTAGACGACGGTTCTCATGTCATCTTGTGATGTGTCGAAGTGCTGAATCTTCTAAGTTGATGGACATTAGACGAAACGATGTTCTACATTCCAGCGATACCTCGATGAACATATCGCTGTAGGGTGAATGATGTCCATTTCGAAAGAATTCCTGAAATTACAGTTCCCTGATCCGAATATTATTCGAGCAGGCCTGGTTGAAAACATAATTCTCCTTGTATTGCTCGAAAAGCCAAAACTCACTGAACGCTTCTCTCACACTACACAGACTTGACTAAACAAGAATTAGCGCACTGGTACTGAGATGAGTGAAAACACTGACCAGACACATCGACAGACTCGCACAAGTAATTCTGTAGGCTAAATATTCATAAACTGATGACTCCTGTGCTTCTACGAATGGAGCCAAATGTACAACAATCCTTCAGGGGTTGATTAATGCCGAAAGACTTGTCCTTTATCCTTTCTGTAAGTCGAATTTCGCTCATATGAAGTTCACATTTTGAGTTGCTAACGTAAGAAATTCGGCGAGTAATCAAAGCACTCGACTTTATACACATTTGGTTGCAAGACATCGTGGTAAACATAATGAAACCCAGACATTCAAAACTGAGGTTGAGCGTCCATCTTCTTCTTAATGGATATCATATTTAGGGTAGAACTGATTGCGTCCCTAGAGCCGATATTGTGCTGATTAACTTCGATAGCGAACCAAACGATCCATGGGCGATAGATCAGATAGATGTAGACGTGTCGTTCATGCTCGAAAACTCAATGGAGGACCGGTGAGAAAACTGTGGCTATCGCAACTAATAAGCAGAAAACTATCCGATAATATTAAACCTGCCAAAATTCACATATGGTTAAAAAAGGAAAGACTCATAAGTGATCCAGTGATAGCGTAATCAAATACCGAATCAATATTGACAAACGCTTTCAAAATGGTTAATGGAGAACTAAAGACACCTTGACGTGACTTTCATTGAAAGTGGATGTAAAGCATAGACTTTGTATGTTGTGGATCGAGTGCATCCACAGGAAGGAAAGGAATGTTCCATTTCAAATTGTTTTTTATTTATTTTATTGTTTTTACTATTATTAATATTTTTCGATTATAAGTGATAAATAATATAAACGATGAACGAACTTTTATCGTTCCTCTTAGAGCAGAATACTTCCACACTTGGAGTTTTCCTAATAGTTATTTCATCGTAGGGGCGAGTGCTGCGAACTGGTCGGGGGCGCCCTGCAACACATACGTGGAATCGATGCCCGCGTCCATGGCCAACCAAGCCTTCTATCTCGGTGGAAAAAATGCTAAAGTATTAATAAAGATCAAAATTTTTAAATAGATTTTGGGTTACGATGCTACGGTCAAATGTAGGTCTACACCATATTGAACAGAAAGGCTACTCACCGTGACGTTACGAGTGGGAGTGGCCCACGCGCTGTTCATATGGGGTCGCGAGCAAGACACAACCCCGGGGTCAAAATATCAATTTGAAATAGGCTGCTAGGTCACGTGTGATAGTGAGGCATTCGTCTTTCCGGTTCGTCTTTGGATTTTTGAGATTTATCCAAAACGCCTCAAGAGTTTTGCGCTTTGATGTTTTTGATTCCTGCGCTAGGATCCGCACAGTCACTTCAAAATCATTGCCGTTGTGCTTTTGTGCCCTATGCGTACATAGAGGAGTACTTTGACGCGTTTTAACTTACCCATCCTTTTATGCGGACGTAAAGTGGCTTACCTGTTTCCCCAATGTATTCCTCACCACATGCGTTCCAGGAGATCAAGTATATTATACCTGAACTCATGCAATCGCAGTCTCTCCCGTTAGGACATACCATACAATTTTCTGAACTGCAAAAACGATCATAGAGATGGTTGCGAACTAATTGACGGGTACACACATTTTAACCGTACGGCACATGTTTTTGATAAGTGCTTTTTTATGTGTGAAGGATGAGAGAAGAGGTAGTGAACTAGTATGTTTTTACTACTTGGCTTACGATACCATTTTGTTATATAGCCACTTTCTGAGAGCTTTCTTTGGATGTTTAAGAATGAAAGCCAGTTCTCAGTTGGTTTTTCCCGTGTGAATTTTATATACTGTGACGGTCTGTTTAACAATTCAAAGCACTCATCCATCCGTTCTTGAGTGGAACAAACGATGAAGCAGTCGTCTATGTATCGACAGTAGAGTAAGGGTCGGTGTGATCGAGTTTCCATCTTAGACATGAAAGCGATGGCAAGGCTTAGTGTTAAACGCTGTCTCATGGCCAACCCTCTAATTTGTGCAAAATATTTTCCAGACCATCTGAAGATTGAACAACTAAGACACTGTTTTAAGAAAGTCATTAGTTGCGCAATCGACAAGCCGTACATTTTCATTTTCCACGTTGGTATGAAGTGAAGTAATATCAAATGACTCCATTACATGTGTGCTGTTTGGTTACGCGAACATGCAGGTGGTCTAGAAATATTTTGGTCTTAGGTAGATGGGTTGGAATGGATTTTAGTAACTGGGTCAGGATAAGGTTTAGGAGCCACGTTATTCTATCCGTTGGCCCGCTCATACAACTGATGATAGGTCTAACTTTAAATGATTATGGGTTCATTGATGTAATATCATCAGTTGAAGTGAACTTATGTGTTTTAATAAGCAAGTAAAGGACAGGGCAAATTGGATGTTTGTTTTTAAGTCGAGAAATAGCTGAAGGCTCTAAACTCGCTGCCTTTACCGTGTTGACCCATTCTTTATGTAATTTTCGCTATTGATTTCTATACCCCTTTTCAGAGGATGCTGGATAGAGAGAAACATCATTGAGGTGCTCCTCTGTTGTTCTAATATCCAACTGACTAGGAATAACTACAAATTCTCCTCCTTTATCACTAATAGGAAGTCCAACAGATTTTGAATTAAAGAGCTCTCTAACCTGACGTATACCAATTTTCTGTTGGTGTGTGAGGTTGGAGCTTATTTTTCGTTTTCGATAGTGATTAAGTATGCGGAGAATTTCATCCGGAAATAAACAAAATGCAGGGTCAATATCGCCATTTGGTGGCTCTTGCTTAAAGAAAACTCGGGAAAAAGGTATTGGTGGCAGTTCTCCCTTGGTACTACTTTACCTAACCTTTCTAACCTAACCCTGTAACGTAACTGATCTTGAAGTCCGTGCAAACTACACGTGATTGATCCTTCGCAGGAATGGTTTAGAAATGAGAATTCTTACGAGTCAGGCTAACATTACTGACCATCGAATAGTATCGAAACATTGACAATGTGCAATGTGATTTCCTAAGGATTAAATCAGTAAGTGACATTAAAGATGCAAAACGAACAACGATATCCACTACCACTATGAAGCTCCCATTAAATTCCTATAACTTGTTATCTATTCTGGAAGATATTCCGAAAAGCGGATCATAATTTTTAAGTGTCGTCTTCCATTTCGTCGTCAACGAATGTTTTCGGTGTGATTTCAGGCACCACTGGCATTTTGAACATTCGGTTCTAGTCCCGTGCATTTCATGGATGAAAGGTGCCCACACGTATCAAATCGGACCTCGCAACGGTCTCTTCATAGAACACGAGTTCTCGTACAGCCCAAAAATCGGAGGAAAGATCAGAGACTGGGTGTAGGAAACTGTAACGCATGCAGCACAAAATGGAGTTATACTCTTTCTTCTATCAACGATATCTCAATTGGGTACTATTTTTTACAATAAAAGTATAGTGATTATGTAGAAAGACAGCTTAACAATTTGAATCTGCAATCTGCAATGTGTTGACTACGAGGACGATGATTGAACGGATCGAATGATGACTCATGTGCCTCTTACATTTGTTCTGTAACTGTTGGAACTTTCCTAGAGAGAAATGGGAGACATTTTCTCAGGCAGAAGCAGAACACACATCAAGCAGTACAGTCTCATAAGGTGACTCACTGCGTAATAAAGTAACCGCGAGAACATGCGTCAGATAGAGAGCTGTATAAGAAGCTTGTATAGAAAGTTTATCAGATTGAACTGAATAGAAGAATTGGAGGAGCCGTGCCTTGCGCGAAACCTCGTTCAGAATGCTGTCTCGAACTGCATCGGTGAAGACTGCCTTAAATCGCTTCAGTGCACATTTAAAGAGAATAGTGGTGATAACCAGATGTTTAAGGCTTTTTCTTTTAGAATTTTTTTTTTGCTAGTTACTACAAGTCGCCAATAAATTATTATATAGTCAATCAATAAATCAAATAATGAGACTATACTATCATTATTGGCTAATGTTTTCACTTATGTTGCGTTCGTTTTTCCTTCTTTTTTTCCTC
>MQTX01000145.1:1470974-1510157 GCA_009735665.1 Angiostrongylus cantonensis | reverse complement strand
TTGTCTCCTCTTCTTCTGTACTCTGAATGCTTGCAGTTCGCCCAGCACGTCAATGAATTCTCGTTAACCGCATACTTCTTGTTCGATGGAAAGAACTACGAGCACGATAATAATGTCACCCTAACAATAACTATCAGAGACGCCGAATGTTTCTGTAGAGCTTAACGATTTACAAAACATTAGATAAAAGAGACATTTAAGATTAGTACGGCAGATTCCTTCTAATATATTTAACATTACATAAAAGAGACGTTTTTAACAAAGCTAAGATCTACCATATCCTCATAAGCAGACGACCGTATCTGTTTAATGCCTCCGTGATACTATCATTCTTTAATGGATGTGATCACGGCGTTCCTCGTACGAAGATTGGATTTAGCGATAAGCTGAAAATAGACTCTTTCTACCACCCAAAAAGGAGGAAAGTCGTGCACGGCGAGAACAACGTAAAAAGTAGTGTGAACTTCGACAGGGTTAAATTATCCTCTTAGACGACCAATTGAACATTATGCGAACGTGTTTGCGGCTCAAATCAACCATCTGCATGAAACGATTTCTGGATCACGAGACAATCAAATGTGAGCTGCACAACAAGAGAAGACAGGCCATGAAGACTGCCCATGTTTGATCTCCATAATAGCAATAATGGTAGTTAACTGGGTTTACTGCCGACTCCAGGTATGCCTTTCGCTCTCCAGATAATTCTCGTTGACGGATGACTGCCAATGTCATTGTGATGAGGGTAGAAAGAATGGTTGAGAGAAAGACAGAACGTGGGCCTCAGAGGTGGCGTATGTGACACGTGAGTCACCGGAAAGGTTAATTGCGGCTCTATCTGGCCTAGAGCGCAAGTTTTTGTGAATCTCCTTGATTCTTAATCCATCGATTTATTTACTCATGTAAATAAATGACTTGTGAAAATTCTAATACATAAAACTGTGGTATTATAAAGATTTAACTCCAGGGACTGTTGGCTCGGCTACGAATACATCGAGAACATCGGTAGGCAAGCATTAATAGTTTGTTCAAGTGATTTTTTACTCCTCTTCTTCTGTACTCTGAATGCTTGCAGTTCGCCCAGCACGTCAATGAATTCTCGTTAACCGCATACTTCTTGTTCGATGGAAAGAACTACGAGCACGATAATAATGTCACCCTAACAATAACTATCAGAGACGCCGAATGTTTCTGTAGAGCTTAACGATTTACAAAACATTAGATAAAAGAGACATTTAAGATTAGTACGGCAGATTCCTTCTAATATATTTAACATTACATAAAAGAGACGTTTTTAACAAAGCTAAGATCTACCATATCCTCATAAGCAGACGACCGTATCTGTTTAATGCCTCCGTGATACTATCATTCTTTAATGGATGTGATCACGGCGTTCCTCGTACGAAGATTGGATTTAGCGATAAGCTGAAAATAGACTCTTTCTACCACCCAAAAAGGAGGAAAGTCGTGCACGGCGAGAACAACGTAAAAAGTAGTGTGAACTTCGACAGGGTTAAATTATCCTCTTAGACGACCAATTGAACATTATGCGAACGTGTTTGCGGCTCAAATCAACCATCTGCATGAAACGATTTCTGGATCACGAGACAATCAAATGTGAGCTGCACAACAAGAGAAGACAGGCCATGAAGACTGCCCATGTTTGATCTCCATAATAGCAATAATGGTAGTTAACTGGGTTTACTGCCGACTCCAGGTATGCCTTTCGCTCTCCAGATAATTCTCGTTGACGGATGACTGCCAATGTCATTGTGATGAGGGTAGAAAGAATGGTTGAGAGAAAGACAGAACGTGGGCCTCAGAGGTGGCGTACGTGACACGTGAGTCACCGGAAAGGTTAATTGCGACTCTATCTGGCCTAGAGCGCAAGTTTTTCCAAATATCTCAGCATTCCAATATCGACTTTCTATTAACCTCAGCACTGGATTATAAATGCGTCGTTTCCACTGTGGTGTATAATATTAGGTCCAATGTCGAAATAACTCTACCACGAAAGTTCAAGAAACTTTTGAATAACTCACACACCTCGGCTTCAAGAAACCGTAAAGGAATTTTTTGCGCTCCTGATAGAGGTCAAAATACGGTTGACAATGCATCAAGAAAATCCAGGGTCACCATACTTGGGGGCATGACCACACCTGAAAGGGCGAGCCCACTGTTAGAATTGGGCCCAAGCTTTCCACCAACACATCCCATTTCTAAGGCTACCGTGCGTAGGATCGCATGCAATTGGTATGAGCTTCAAGATCGACTCCACTGTCAGGCCAAGCAGGAAATGCTGAATAAGAAAAAAAACGAGATACTAACAATATTAATATTAATCGCAGAGTTCCTTTTTTCATTAGATTCTTTAGAACATTTTGCATTTTCCAGTCATTTCATATATCTTTTTCACGCAAAGGTAATGTCGTTACGCTCAAGTGAAAAAATTGCCTAAGTTCTTTAATACATTTGGCACTGACATATAAGGCTAAATATACTTATATTTGACATATTCTTGCTTGCTGACTTGGAAATACGAATGAAAATTTGTAAGTGTTCAGCTGCCTCCACTCACTCCTCATTCGCTGTCCATCTCGCAGCAATTGACTACGACAACAAATTTAGCTCTTGGGTGACAATACATTCGGATCGCTTTGAATATTCAAAAGAAAATGGAGTGCGATCATTCACGGTGAGATTCATCTTCCACAGTCCAAGCCGATATCAGCAACACCTTCTGCTGTTCCGTTAATCGAGTGAACGAAACATATTCGCGTTAGAGCTGCCCAATGAACTCCAGTGGTCTAAGAAATGAAAAAAGCACAACGCTTACCTAACCAGTCTTCTTATTTTTAGTATTTTTAGTGAGAGTACGCACTCATTAGCTCGTTGAGCTTTCACGAACGAATATAGTAAAAGGTACCTTCCAAAGCATTTTCGGTGTCGATTCCTATTTGTTGAAGGGGTTGGAGAAAGAGGAGAAGTTCTTGGCGGAATAGACTTGGAGGAAATAATCCTCATACACCCATACACATCCATGCTCATGCATAGCTACGTGCATGTGGAAGTTGCAAGGCTTCGAAGGATTGGAATTGGTACCATTTGAGCAATTCCGAAAGTATTTAAATAGAGGATAATAGATTTTTTTTGTGAGGTTTGGTGAACTAGGCGGGTGAAATAAAACATCTCAACAGAGATCTAGAAGTTTGTCTCGTTTTCTCCGAAATTCTTTCTGTGTAGATCTTTTATAATAAAACTCAAAATCTGTTCACCAGCTCTGATATCTTCTGTCTCATGAATCGCTCTACTTCCTTCTCCTATCCTTTGCTCAAATTAGTACCTTATTCTTTCAACAGAGGCTCATTGCTTAAGATCCCTTTCTAACTTAGCTGCATACACAGTATAACCTTCTCCAGTCTAACGAACGTTTTGCATTAAAGGAGAAAGCCCCACAACGCCTAGACCATGACTTCGTTTCGCTTTGTGCTTTATATCGAATCGATGTTTCGTCATTAAGAAGCATAAGTTTCAAAGCCAGACAGACTCTTTTACAATTGAGTAGAGGCTTGGGAGCAAAAATTCGGTCCTTCACATGCCTTTTAGAAATGCGGTATCGTCAGGCTCAGGTCGCCTACCATCTTAAACTCTTACAAGTCGTCCAGAATATTGCGGCTCACTGAAATGAAGACTTCCTTCACAAAGCATTTGAACCACTCTCGGCAAAAGCGTTCGCACTCTATCTGCATAGTTGCGAAGTATGAATGAAATTCACCGTAGAAACGGCTATTCAGTGAATGTACTGTCTGTTTTGAACTCTTGGAAAAGTGAATCCTTCAGTGAGGCTGAAAAGTTCATGTGCAGTGCAAGCAAGATATTTCGACGGAAATTCCATTTTGCAACCGAATTTGTCACTTTGCTAAGCGTTGGTAAACCAAAAGCTATCTAACTCCCAGTTTTGTGTCATTTCTCCAGTATCTCGGTTTTTTTGTAAAAGATGTCCTTCACCATTTACAGCGTTCTATTTGTATGCAGATCCCAGCACCTACTTCATTCGTTCCATTGCCTTGTATCTGTCATCCAGGAAGCCCATCGAATTTGCGTGTGGATTCGGCTCCTGCTTATGAGCCTTCGCCTTCTTCATGAATGTTGGTGGAAATCAAGCGTGTTCACTCTCCTTAAAATGCAAGAACATTTCTCCAAGCATTTTTCCTTACCAAGCAAAATTCAGCTTTTAGGAGTCAAGTGAAGCCTTTCCATATAAGTATGATGACAATTTTTCGACGCTAGAGAGATGGGAAACTTGGTTAAGTAGGAGGAAGAGATCAAGTTTACAATTCTTTCCGTGCTCTTGCTTGATGCTTCTTACTTGCTGCTCTGTATGCGTTGTTATCATGTAGATTACGTCTTTACACTGCGCAATCCTTCAGAGGAACAGCATTCCCTTGCACCATCCAGAAATCCTTCCTCAAACTGATTTTGTGATTGGAATTCATTGCATAATTTTTCGATAATGTGCTTTACAGCCCAAACAGCTTTCTGTTGAAGGTCTCAACCATGCGGAAAAGAAAAAACATCTTAATGTTTTAAGCTTCTACTTTGTAATATGGCGCCTTAGCTTGAGTGCACAGTCGCTTGACTGTGCACTCAAGCTAAGTCGCCATATTACAGTCAGTCACTCAATCAGTCAATCACTCAGTCAATTACTCAGTCAAGCGTCTGATATAACCGATCCGAATACTTGATTTTCTATCATATTTCTCGTACCCAATCTTCGTCAATGTTTAAATCCGCTTAAAGCTTTTATAAGAATATTATAAATGTCTGCTGCATTCCATCTCAACAATACCATTTACCGCATTCAAATATTCTTATTGAAAATTACTAATTAGAGTGTTAAGAAGTCTAAAATGCCAGACAGAAACAGATGCTCTATTAGTTTTTTCTAGCTCCACTACTCTAGATGTGTGAGTATTTCTGCATCTTCAGGATTCAATACAAGGAAATTTGCACGAGACGAAATCTCTGGATGAGTGTTTCGAAAAGGTTGTTGGATCGATTTTACAATGCTTTAAAGAATAAATGATGTTCACTGCCTAGTTCTTGTGCTACAGCTCTATCATGACTGTGTTCCACGAGCTGACGCAGTTTTCATCCGATTCGACAACCAACCTGAGGATGCATGGGCTATAGACCAAATTTTTGTGGATACAAGTTATCGACTTGGACCGACAGAAGAGCACCAGTTAGTTTTACAGGAATTTTTAAAACACATGGCTCACCACTAAATTTTCACCGATCTCCGTGGAACAATGCCTAATTTTTAAACATACCATGCAAGAAGCGAACTCAATTCAGAAGTAGTTCTTCCTTCTCTCCAAACAAACAGCTTTTTGTTTCGTCGCACTTCTCGTCTTATAAAATGGTTTTCACATCTATTTCTTTATTAATTTCTGCCCGTTGGCATACTGTAGTTTCTTTTATTTTCGTTCTATATTTTTTGAAACGATTCTAGCTCGAGTGCGTGTTAGAGTAGAAATGTCGCCTACTGTTCAACCATAGTATTCAGCCTTTGATAGTCTGTTTTCCGGATTGTTGATAACCGTAATTCTAGAGTGGATCGACTGCTTCTGCTTAGATTTTCAGAACTGACTCATTTTATTGGTTTACGGATGTTCTCGTTTGGAGTAAGGAGCACCAACACGAGCAATATAAATCGCGAAAATGATAAGTATTGAGGAGAAAAAAAGAATTAAGTGCCCAATTCAGATTGGGAACGTTAGAAGGTTATGGAACTATTGGAAAGTTGGGCTTACAGTTATTGAGACTGACGTCTTGACGAAAGACAGGATATGCAAACTGTTGGCCCACCTTCATTTCGCCCGCAACGCAAGCTACGCTGAAACAGAGAGGTTCTACAGATCCGGTAAACGACCGACCAAGTGCTTAAAAAACGGGGTTGTCTTATTAAATGTCATAAAAAATTATCAAAATTTTGCTCCAGTTGAACAGGTCAGCAATTGGCACACATAATGTGAAGTTCATTTCTGCGTAGATCGTTTCAATCGTAGCTGCAAAAACGTGTAGACTCTCAAGGATACAGATTGTAACCACCGTCAATCTTCGTGTTTTAAAATGTAAACTGTTGATTTTTTAAAAAAATCTACTTCAGCACGTTTATTTCATCTTATTTTTTTATGATTTTATATTTTGTTTTACTTTATTTTATCATTTATCTTTTTTTTATTTTTCATTATTTATTTTTTTGGAATTTTTTATAAGGGGTTCATAACGTATACGTGTCGAGGAATCTTAGTACTTTCTTCATTAGCAACCGCTTCGCGACGAAACGAACAAATTCGTACGAAGTTTTATGTAAAATACAGGTTCAAAAAACGTATCGTTCCTACATCATTTCATATTCAACGCACTTGGCGGATTGTCAAACTCTTCCGGTTGAAGAAGCTGACGCACTACGAAAACAGAGTTTGTTCACTGACAACACGTTAGTTCTGGCGTTCATAGATAAACCTTCCACGATGTCAACCTTTTTATTTCCTGCCTGCTATAGTTTTCCATAGCAGAGTATGAGGTGATATGCAACTGGAATTACGTTGAGATATTCGCAAAACTTGGATCCGGGACCAGATCGAATCACGACTTCTTTTTCTGTGTGCTAGCGCATTACAGGTTCATAACGTATACGTGTCGAGGAATCTTAGTACTTTCTTCATTAGCAACCGCTTCGCGACGAAACGAACAAATTCGTACGAAGTTTTATGTAAAATACAGGTTCAAAAAACGTATCGTTCCTACATCATTTCATATTCAACGCACTTGGCGGATTGTCAAACTCTTCCGGTTGAAGAAGCTGACGCACTACGAAAACAGAGTTTGTTCACTGACAACACGTTAGTTCTGGCGTTCATAGATAAACCTTCCACGATGTCAACCTTTTTATTTCCTGCCTGCTATAGTTTTCCATAGCAGAGTATGAGGTGATATGCAACTGGAATTACGTTGAGATATTCGCAAAACTTGGATCCGGGACCAGATCGAATCACGACTTCCTTTTCTGTGTGCTAGCGCATGCGCACTGCACCACGGTGGCCTTTGCTCAGCATCTCTATCAGCTAGTTTTTTAACTAACGGTGCTTCTTAAACCTTTTACATTTCGTTCTAATTCCTGTTTTGCTTCGTATTAAGCTTTTCTGATGAGTGCGACAATAGGACAGGAGTGAACAACTTCAAGACTTCTTAGCTGAAACGATGTTGCGACTCATCGTGATGCCATGGGCTATATGATAGTCAGAAGACATATCGCTACACCCTGAAATTGTTTGTTGACTAGAGAACTGAAGCACGTTTTCAGGCAGACATGGCATTTCGAACATCCGATTTTGATGCCTTGCATATCGTGGCTCGACGACTCGCTTACATATCAAATCGGCCCCAGAAATGGATTATTCATCAACCATAACTATCATTACCAGGCAAAGAGTGGAGAGTGGATCCGTGATTGGGTTTAACGATAAGAAAGAAAAATGCAGTTTTTTCTATGAAAGTACAAATCTCGTTATTCGTTAGATTTATTCTTAACCTTTGTGCTCAAATTACCTGAAGAAGTACCAATAAAGTCATTATTCGTCTCCTCCACACATGATAGTTGTGCAGTGTGCTCAACTTAGTGCAGATAACTGAGAGGAAGTACACTACTTGCGTAAATCTCGTTATATTCGCTGTTTTTTCACGACACGATACCTAGGTTATGCCCATAGTGATAAGTTGGTGATAGAGCTCTCTGTTTTAGATGCAAGAGTGCTACGGGTGATTACCAGCCTCCTCTCATTTTCTTAGTCACTTAACTGGGCGTTTTTGCTCGAGTTGACATTAAATAAAAACATCAGCATAGGACACGAACACATGTATGGAATAGT
This sequence comes from Angiostrongylus cantonensis, assembly GCA_009735665.1. Taxonomy (NCBI): domain Eukaryota; kingdom Metazoa; phylum Nematoda; class Chromadorea; order Rhabditida; family Metastrongylidae; genus Angiostrongylus; species Angiostrongylus cantonensis. The sequence goes on along the minus strand of MQTX01000145.1, from coordinate 1,502,223 downwards.
GCAAACAAATCCAACACCGTAACAAGTAACCTATCACTCAACAGACCTATATATCTTTGTTCCACTTCCGTTTCCTCATTGCTGAAATTTCTCCTCAATTACTCTTTGCCAGGGTCCGCGACTGGGCTTGATATTTCCTCCTGAAGCCGAGCTAACAATGAACCTACGCAGCTGTAAATTCCGACAAACTAAATTCCGCTGCCCTTTTTTCAAAACTAGTTTTAGATAGCGTATCAGAAAGTGCGATGCCTGCCGTTTGTGCTTTTGGCCTCTTATGTGAATCTGGTCCCCAATGAGGACAACTGAGATGGGACTGAGATGAATGAGACATGAATAAAAACCAGTACTCTAAAAGCTCGAGTGGGATGAATTTAAAAAAGGACAAAGTTCTCGGCGTTAATCAATCACTGAGGGATGCGCTATGCATTCGACATTATTAAGTATCGTTGGAGGTGATTGAACGCGTATCTGGCCTTTACAATGACCCGCGGTGGCCTACCGATGTATCGATCCAGTGCTGCCACCTTCCCAAACAAGTCTGGTAACAATTTCCCGAACCCAGAGGGATGGAAAGCTTGGTTGGCCATGGGCACGAGGATCGATTCCAGGTGTGTGTCGCAGTGGCGCTTCCAACCACTGCGCCACACCCGCTCTTCGGGTGGGATAACAGTAACAGATTTCAAAACTTTAGAAACTAAGTAGGAGCAATCGTCACGACAAATAACCGATTATTTAGTCTCTGTATCAGTTAGTAAGTTTGAATTTTTTACATAGTTAAAACTGTCTTATCAGTAATCACCATTAGTCACTGCCGTGAATAACTGGAAAAGTTCACGTGAACACGAGATTTTGCTCGAGTACATACATTTAGGTTTCGCTTACAGTGTTATCATTTGTATAAACCAATCTACTCTTAAATGTTGATCATCTCACAATATGACACAACACGATTTGTCGGACTCCTTTTCTTTTGCCGATATCTCTGAATCCACCTTGTTTTTATTACATGCCTTGGGAGGATTTGACGAATTGAGCTTCTTCACCTGTAATCATTTCAGTAAGGCGCGGCCACTCAGGGTTTTTGTTCCAAACGGCCAATAAGCCAACACAGAAAAAGCATCAGCGACAAAATAAGAGTGAAATACCTGATCCAGGATATCATCTACATTCGGCCACGCGGCGTTCTCATCCTCAATATACTTGTAGAACAACTTGCCCGAACGATCGACCAAAATTGTTCCACCCTTAACAGATTCGCCATAACGACAATTTGAGCACTTGAGTTGGGTACACGACAAGCTTATACCATTGCGCTATCACTCTAATTGCATATGTCCTTCTTAGAGAATGTTATTTCTTGTAATAGTACCCAGGATCGACTTTCTATTAACCTCGGCATTGAATTATGAATTCGTCGTTTTCTGTCTTAGCAATCGCGAGGTTGTCGTCAGCCATATGCGACTCTGAGCGGCTGTTCTTCCTCGGTGGAAAACAAATAAAAAAAAGCGGCTCTGAAGAAGGCGATTCTGCCGACACGTCAGCTACGATTGTGTTGTATGTGTGTTATTGCATGAAAGTAAACGTATGCTGTTTAACAACCTCGCGATTGCTAAGAGAGAAAACGATGAATTCATAATGTTATTTCTGTTTTGCCGTTTGGTCGAAACCAAAAATACTGAAAGAATAATGGCGCCGATGAATGCCTGAAGGACACACTATTCATTCGACTTCATTAGATATCGTTTAGACAACTGAATGCATGCTTGTCACGCATAATAACTTCCCTAAGCATAGCGATACCGCAAGACAGTGCTGCTCTCCTCCCAGACAAATATGGCGGAAATTTGCTGACCCCTGAGGAATGGAAGGCATGGTGACCCCGAAGAGCAATACTGATCGTGTTTAATTCGCGGTATCATAACCACTCGGCAGCAAATTCTTCTTAAAACCACTAAGAAAAAAGAACAGTAACAGAAATGTAAAGGCTTTTCAAGCGTTAAGCACCCATGGTGACGACTCACTAAGGGAGACTATCGCGTCTTGCAGAGCGATATTTCGCTTGTCCACTCGCTCCGGTAATAGCAAAAAACAGTTTGTGAAAAGCAGAGTGAGAATCCTATTGTGGTGAAATAAGAAAACTTAGACATCTTTGGAAAAAAAGTGTAGCTTCTGGTAGCTTTTATTTCCAGCGTGTTCCTTCCAAACTGAAAGGCAAAACTGTCAGTGCCGCTGGGGTGTACAGTGGGATCAATAGATATCGTCGCTGATGTATTAAATTCATTTATTATTCACAACGAACCAGTCAATTCCTGTAGCTGTCATAAAAACAAGGCCTGTTGTCCTGGCTAGAATGGCAATATATACCTTTTGCATAATGAAACAATCTTGATCATCGTTAGCAGACTTGGAAGCCCTACGAGCCGAAGAATGCGGTCGCGCTTCGTGGACGAATGACGCCTCCACCAGCTGAAAACTTCCATCATATGCTCAGACTTATTTATCACAGAGTGGATATTAAACTGTGTAAATTAAAAAAGCTTAGGCGAACTCTGTTTACCTGAACTAAAGCATTCCAACCGACAAGATCCATAGCTGAACATCGGTGGCATTTCAACTCAGCCAAGGCTTCATTATCATCGTACGATTTTCGAAATGGCACACCAATCAGCTTGATGTACGACCCACCTAAATTGCCAGTGAAAATAAGAAACTGAGAACGTCATACTGCTTCGGAGGAGATTATAAAGAGGAAACATTGTCGAGGGGTGGCATTAGAAAAGATGGCGCTGTTGTTGAATGTGAATAAAAACATTTAGAAAAAATGAAAAGAAAGTAAATAAGTAGCAATTTCAGTGATTTATGTCCCAGAGACTTGAGATTATTTTTATATCTTAAGATGTTTTTATATCTCAAGGATTAACTGAACGTTCCAAGTTAGCAGAAGGTATTTCGAATTTTTCTGGCAGAACACTGCATTCTATGAACTGCATAGTAACTCATACATCGTCATATGTGGGCGCTAGGCGGCAGATATGCATTCAGTGACCTCCATACGATGCTTAATAAAGTCGAATGCATGGCTCGCCCTCAGGAAATGATCAACACCGAGAGCTTTTTTAGAGCTTTTTATCGTCATAAAGTTACCTGCTAGGATATATGGGGATCGTATTACGGACGTCGATTCGGGCAAAAGCCTGTAATGAAAAGAATGGGAACAACGGAGTTGATTTGAGGGCCTATAACAAGCCGTGGTTTTATTACTGAGCTAACAAACAAGGCATTATTTTCATCATGTGTCGTCCCGTTGATCGTCCGAGAAGATGTCAGTAAATTTCGATTTTCTCCCTACGGGGTGAAACAATAGCCCAATGGCTCCGGAGATTCTTTGAGCATCATATCCTTCTTCTGGCGTTTTGGTGAAGAACTCTGACCATCGGTTCGGCGGTCAGAGTTCTTTTTCCTGCAGTGCATTTGACATCCAGAGGAATCCAGTCAGTAACGGCTATTGTCCATCGGATGTCGTTCACACGCAGGACTGTTTGGCGTATAGAAAGACGTCCTTCATTTTTGATCATTGACGTAGGTCGGAGCTTCGAATCCCCTCTCTCACTAGCGTGATGTAGGGTACTCATAGCGTCATCCTTTCTACTGCGCATCCAAAAACGCTAGTGACCTTTTACCCCGATTACGTAGCGACCAGATTTCTGACGAATACATTAACGCAAAAAGAATAGTGGCACCGAAAACATGGGCACCAAGTCGACTATTCTTTGTACTCTTCGTATATCTTTCCACAAGTGTTATCAAAGTCAGTGAGCTGGCATTCTCCCGCCCGCCTAATGAATCGTGTTATAAAAACGATGTCGGGAAAGAGAAGATTCTGGAATCGCTCGCCTCCATGTTGTTCTGTTCCAGTGTTTGAATGACATTATGGAGGGTGACAGTAAGCAATTTTGCAAGATGTATCGTCCAATCGAACAATTTCTTTTACGTCAATGTCGATATCACTAACGAATGGTGACATTTTGGTGGTGAAAGTTTAAACATAGCTCACGGAGTTTTTATATAGCTTCCATGACTTCATTTGTCTCCGCTGATTCGAAAGCTGTCCTCAAATTGATTAATGCGAGACACAGCGGTCTCTTGCACTGTACTCTCGCGACACTTCAGTGAGCCTTGTCATCGCACAAATATGGTTAATCGCACCTAATTCTTCTCGAAACCTTGCTTGTTCAAATCTAGAACTAGCTGAGAGACGAGCAAAACGAAGGAGCCGCATGGTGTGGCGGTGAACTCGTTACTCCCCGGAAAGGACAAAAGCGCGTTCGTTCCCGACCATAGACACCTGTGGTTTAGAGTTTTGCAAATATCTCAGCAACGTTGTGGTTGTATTTCGCTTATAGCCTGCCGTGAAAATTGTAGTAGGCAGAAAATAAAAGCTAAAACATCCCCTTTTATTTCATGAGAAGGAAGGATAACGTGGCTATTGAAGAGATCTGAGTAGTATTCGTGAATGATTTTCTTCACTGCCTTTCTGGACGTTGTAACTGTTCCGTCTGGGCGTCAGAGTGCAATCATTTTGGTCATGTAATTAGAGAAGATCTGAAGCCCTTTGCGAACGCTTTTCCCATCCTCTGCAGCTTTAACCATAGCTGCTGCTCTTCTATCTTTAAGATCGTATTTTATCACCTGCTTGCACAATTTTACATGTTAGGACGTTAGTTCCGGTTGCCTGCAGCTCGTGCGATTCCACGCTGGCGTATAAGCTCAAGTGTTTCTGAAGACAGAGGTCTCTTGGTGACTTTCGAGCTCTCAACCTTCATGGCGCTAACGTGAAGATGTTCAATGAGCCGATCGTATTCCGGTCGATGTTGTCGACAACGGCATCTTCCCAACAGCCGACTAATGAATTGAATGAGTACCATTTTATTGTGGTTTTGGGACCTTGTTTTTTAAAATTAGCGGCTTTTTCTCCCTTCTGCAAGAAATAGAATCTTACACGAAGAAGACGGTGGTCTGATCTCGAGTAGAATTTTGGGACACCAGCGAAATCGATTAAGCAAAACCTTCAGTTTACTATGACATGGTCTATTTCGTTATGGTACTCTCCATTGAGAGACTCCTACGTCATGTGTAGAGGGTGCGGCTTCTGGAATTGAGTTACCATGGATGGTCTTGGTCGTCATGATAAACTCAGAGAGCGGCTCGCCCTGTTCGTTCCGTTCTAATCCATGGGTCCCAATGTGTCCTTTTTCAGACGTTCTTCTTGGTATAATCTTGGCGTTAAAATCCCCAATCATAACCTTGAACAATGTACGGTCTTCTCTCTAGAGCTTCTCCAAATCCATATAGAACTTTTCAAATTCTTCTTCATCGTAGCTTGATGTCGGTTTCTTCACGATGAAGATTGTCAAAATCGATATTGATTAACATCTCTTCAACCTGCAGATAGACAAATTCAGATCGTTCGCTGTTCGAATGAATGGATGCTTATGCCCAAACTCGTGTTGACGAAAACACCGATGTCTCCTCCTCTGTTGCATCCTGTTCCAAGAAACAGTTCTATTCTGATGTCATCGACGAAGTTGAATGGGCGGAGTCTTCGTGTCTCAGATAGTCGGATAACGTCGTACCTCATCACTCTAGCCTGCATGATCAGGTGTCCTTGAGAGGACTCAGATGCAAGTGAGCGTGCATTGTAGATGCAAATTATCACTTCAATCCTTCTAGATATAGCCAGTCTAGAATGACCCTGAGATTTTAGCCGCGCCTCCGTACTTCTCCTGCCTAACGCTGCCGAAGCTTTTTCGGCGTGAGGAGAATAAGGCATATTTGTTTTATTATGCCTGGCTTTTGATAACCACGCTTTAGTTTGCGCCGAGCTCTTAATGTGTGACTAAATATACTGACGGATAACATCTCAATCTTTGCCAGAGTAGAGATGAGCTTACTTGTTAGGTGCGACCCCTTAGCGCAACCCCTATAGTTCGTTGTTACTCGATTGCAGGCTTTTGGCTGAAGTGACTCGTAGAACATAATCCACATAAACGTGAACACACCCACGCACGCATGCATACATATGTCTTCGTAAACACAAAAGATATGTGTTATTTCGGTGTACAAGAAACAGGCAGTCCCCCTCTGTGACCCATGTGAGTACCAGGAATGTAAAAGTCCTTTGGTCAGTGGAAGACTCCCGGAGACCAATAACCTTTTATTTCATGAGAAGGAAGGATAACGTGGCTATTGAAGAGATCTGAGTCAGCTTTAACCATAGCTGCTGCTCTTCTATCTTTAAGATCGTATTTTATCACCTGCTTGCACAATTTTACATGTTAGGACGTTAGTTCCGGTTGCCTGCAGCTCGTGCGATTCCACGCTGGCGTATAAGCTCAAGTGTTTCTGAAGACAGAGGTCTCTTGGTGACTTTCGAGCTCTCAACCTTCATGGCGCTAACGTGAAGATGTTCAATGAGCCGATCGTATTCCCGTCGATGTTGTCGACAACGGCATCTTCCCAACAGCCGACTAATGAATTGAATGAGTACCATTTTATTGTGGTTTTGGGACCTTGTTTTTTAAAATTAGCGGCTTTTTCTCCCTTCTGCAAGAAATAGAATCTTACACGAAGAAGACGGTGGTCTGATCTCGAGTATAATTTTGGGACACCAGCGAAATCGATTAAGCAAAACCTTCAGTTTACTATGACATGGTCTATTTCGTTATGGTACTCTCCATTGAGAGACTCCTACGTCATGTGTAGAGGGTGCGGCTTCTGGAATTGAGTTACCATGGACCAAGTCGACTATTCTTTGTACTCTTCGTATATCTTTCCACAAGTGTTATCAAAGTCAGTGAGCTGGCATTCTCCCGCCCGCCTAATGAATCGTGTTATAAAAACGATGTCGGGAAAGAGAAGATTCTGGAATCGCTCGCCTCCATGTTGTTCTGTTCCAGTGTTTGAATGACATTATGGAGGGTGACAGTAAGCAATTTTGCAAGATGTATCGTCCAATCGAACAATTTCTTTTACGTCAATGTCGATATCACTAACGAATGGTGACATTTTGGTGGTGAAAGTTTAAACATAGCTCACGGAGTTTTTATATAGCTTCCATGACTTCATTTGTCTCCGCTGATTCGAAAGCTGTCCTCAAATTGATTAATGCGAGACACAGCGGTCTCTTGCACTGTACTCTCGCGACACTTCAGTGAGCCTTGTCATCGCACAAATATGGTTAATCGCACCTAATTCTTCTCGAAACCTTGCTTGTTCAAATCTAGAACTAGCTGAGAGACGAGCAAAACGAAGGAGCCGCATGGTGTGGCGGTGAACTCGTTACTCCCCGGAAAGGACAAAAGCGCGTTCGTTCCCGACCATAGACACCTGTGGTTTAGAGTTTTGCAAATATCTCAGCAACGTTGTGGTTGTATTTCGCTTATAGCCTGCCGTGAAAATTGTAGTAGGCAGAAAATAAAAGCTAAAACATCCCCTTTTATTTCATGAGAAGGAAGGATAACGTGGCTATTGAAGAGATCTGAGTAGTATTCGTGAATGATTTTCTTCACTGCCTTTCTGGACGTTGTAACTGTTCCGTCTGGGCGTCAGAGTGCAATCATTTTGGTCATGTAATTAGAGAAGATCTGAAGCCCTTTGCGAACGCTTTTCCCATCCTCTGCAGCTTTAACCATAGCTGCTGCTCTTCTATCTTTAAGATCGTATTTTATCACCTGCTTGCACAATTTTACATGTTAGGACGTTAGTTCCGGTTGCCTGCAGCTCGTGCGATTCCACGCTGGCGTATAAGCTCAAGTGTTTCTGAAGACAGAGGTCTCTTGGTGACTTTCGAGCTCTCAACCTTCATGGCGCTAACGTGAAGATGTTCAATGAGCCGATCGTATTCCCGTCGATGTTGTCGACAACGGCATCTTCCCAACAGCCGACTAATGAATTGAATGAGTACCATTTTATTGTGGTTTTGGGACCTTGTTTTTTAAAATTAGCGGCTTTTTCTCCCTTCTGCAAGAAATAGAATCTTACACGAAGAAGACGGTGGTCTGATCTCGAGTAGAATTTTGGGACACCAGCGAAATCGATTAAGCAAAACCTTCAGTTTACTATGACATGGTCTATTTCGTTATGGTACTCTCCATTGAGAGACTCCTACGTCATGTGTAGAGGGTGCGGCTTCTGGAATTGAGTTACCATGGATGGTCTTGGTCGTCATGATAAACTCAGAGAGCGGCTCGCCCTGTTCGTTCCGTTCTAATCCATGGGTCCCAATGTGTCCTTTTTCAGACGTTCTTCTTGGTATAATCTTGGCGTTAAAATCCCCAATCATAACCTTGAACAATGTACGGTCTTCTCTCTAGAGCTTCTCCAAATCCATATAGAACTTTTCAAATTCTTCTTCATCGTAGCTTGATGTCGGTTTCTTCACGATGAAGATTGTCAAAATCGATATTGATTAACATCTCTTCAACCTGCAGATAGACAAATTCAGATCGTTCGCTGTTCGAATGAATGGATGCTTATGCCCAAACTCGTGTTGACGAAAACACCGATGTCTCCTCCTCTGTTGCATCCTGTTCCAAGAAACAGTTCTATTCTGATGTCATCGACGAAGTTGAATGGGCGGAGTCTTCGTGTCTCAGATAGTCGGATAACGTCGTACCTCATCACTCTAGCCTGCATGATCAGGTGTCCTTGAGAGGACTCAGATGCAAGTGAGCGTGCATTGTAGATGCAAATTATCACTTCAATCCTTCTAGATATAGCCAGTCTAGAATGACCCTGAGATTTTAGCCGCGCCTCCGTACTTCTCCTACCTAACGCTGCCGAAGCTTTTTCGGCGTGAGGAGAATAAGGCATACTTGTTTTATTATGCCTGCCTTTTGATAACCACGCTTTAGTTTGCGCCGAGCTCTTAATGTGTGACTAAATATACTGACGGATAACATCTCAATCTTTGCCAGAGTAGAGATGAGCTTACTTGTTAGGTGCGACCCCTTAGCGCAACCCCTATAGTTCGTTGTTACTCGATTGCAGGCTTTTAGCTGAAGTGACTCGTAGAACATAATCCACATAAACGTGAACACACCCACGCACGCATGCATACATATGTCTTCGTAAACACAAAAGATATGTGTTATTTCGGTGTACAAGAAACAGGCAGTCCCCCTCTGTGACCCATGTGAGTACCAGGAATGTAAAAGTCCTTTGGTCAGTGGAAGACTCCCGGAGACCAATAAACTATCCGTAATTATACATTCTCTTCAACGTTGGGGAGTGATGCGCAGAGCTACGTGAGAGTATTCAATCTCAAAATATGATAATAGCGAAAGTTACATTTAAAAAATTGTGAGGTTCTTCGTATCAACCAAGAATACAGGACTGAATAAGCCTGGCAGTTGACGTGAACGAGGGGCGTCATTACAATCGACACTGGGAAAATTTACTAGTACAGTACCATTATGATTTTATTCCACATAATGCCCTGCCATGAAAAAATAGTAGGCACTAAATGAAGAGTCAAAAATTGTGTTCTAGTCCTATGACTGTAAATCCTACTTTGTAACTACTGAATGTTGCACTCGAAATCACAATGTTTTACGCTTTATCTTCTGCCCATTATATTGGCAAGATATGGTGGCTTCAGCTTAACTAAATTCAATGCCGATTTGCTCCACCCAGATCATTCACGTTGGCGGGTGATTGCTAACACCATTGGAGTAAAAAACTGACTGAAAGAAAGGCAAGATGAGGGCATTGGTGGTGTAGTGGGAAACACGTGAGCCCTCGGGAAGGGTAACCGCGGATTTGAAGCTTGCATGGGGGCTTGAGTTCTGCAAATATCTCAGCATCATTTTAGAACAAAATCGTTGAGAAAACCATATAAATTCTGACCTCTAACGCCCACTGGCGGTCCCCTGGTCAGTAAACATACATCGCAATTTAATTTACGAAATTCTGAAATTTTGTTGCAAAGTTCCACAATGTGGTTAGTGACGAACGATGAGGTAAACGATCTAAAAATAGAGAAACTAATAAATCGCTGGATAAGTTGTGCTTCATTCAGCGACGAACTTGTCGCTGTGTTCTAAGTGAAGATTCGTCATTACCTGACAACAACAACCAATACCATATCGAACGCGCTTCCCTTCACATAACGTGAAATAGTCTTGCTTTCTATTCCAAGTTCGGGAAACACATCTGGATCTGAAATTCGGTAAGGCTGTTTGTAACCTGTTTACAATGAAAAGTATAGGCTTGCGAAACAACGAATTTGAATTGGAGCAGAATTTTGTTCGGCATATTAGTGAGATATCGGTGGAATTAGAGGTCGCGTACCTTCATCAGTATTCGCCGTCGATGGGCCAACTTTCTCCACCAAAGTTTTCTCGATTCCTTCAATGAATTCGTCCCAGTTTTTCACAATAGCTTCAAAGTATTCAATTTCAGCAGCTGAAACACATGATGGGTTTGGAGGCGAAGGTGCCGAGACATTAACCGAATAGAGTTTTCATCGACCTCGTGTTAGCTTGATGGTGAAAGATTGCACATAAATGATGCTTAAAGAGGGAATTACTTTTAAGAAAATTCAAATTGGCGTTGTTTGATTTAGCCGAGCTTAGTGTGCATGCACACAGTATGGCACCATACATCTACTTACAGAAAAGGAATACTTCTCTCAGGACATGGGGAATCAGTGATTAGAAACGCTGTGCAATAAATTCAAACATGGTCAATAGTTCAACGTCGCTCGTGGTCAACCACGCCTCCCATCCTTCGGCGATCGACAAGCTGCTAACAGACGTGTCTGAGAGAATGATACCACAAAAATGCCCGCGACTGCATATGTGATGAAGACATGGAAGAAACTCATTTCCGGGACAACGATGCAACCAATTCTACTGGCAGCCCGCATTTTTCATTCCGAACACTTTATATGAATAGAATGTTGAAAGGTGAATTTAGTAGTACAGAGACTACTACGATAGGCGATCCATTCTGCCAGACCACAACTTTCATTCCGCTGCTAGAAAATGCACGAGATCCGTTCAGTCCGACTAAACAAACAGTTAGCACCAGATCAAGACGTAGACCGTAAGAAGGCAGGTGCTGATCATATCTGTAAGCTGGAGGAAGTCCACAGTACACCCTGAAGAATTCAAAACAAATCTTTGGCCCAATTTATTTTTATTATTTATTATTAATTTATGAATTGGTGTTACATGCCCATATCGGATATCACAAAACAAAAGAAAATGAAAACATTCATGGAAACCGAACTGCACTTAACTGCATTATTGCCGACGGGGTAACTACGTGCTTTCTACCACCATCCAGTTCGCTATCGGAAAGGGAACAGTGAGATAGAAATAGCTTTTGAAAAGTTATACAGTGCGATAGGATGTCAGTCTAAATAATTCCGTAGATGTCAGAAAACATAATGGTTGCTGGTTCCCACCGCGTAGCCGACGTCGTCACTTCAGTTTGCATAGAAAGCCTACTTATCCTCATTAAAAGATACTCAGAGGATAATTTAAAAGCCTATGTATATAGGGAGTTGAACGAAGATAGTCATACTGCTCTGTGGAATACAGAGCTGCATTTAATGGTTGTAAACTATGGTTGTGCAAAAAAAAATTCAAGCACTCGCTCTCGAGAAGAAAATTTAGAGAAATAACTCATTCTACGGTTGAAACGGCCACTGAATTAGTAACTGCGAATTCGTTCGAAATGATCGGAAAAGAAGCAAAAGAGAAACTGTTTGCAGGAACGAAAAGAACTGCGCACACGGGAACAAGCCTACGATCCTGGCCTAGCCGGATGCACACGCCGGAAACGACACTGGATTACACGGTGGAATAATGTCAACGTTAATTGAAATTAGATTTTAGGAAAAAAAGATCCACAACCCATTAAGCTTTAAGAATTATTTCTTTTGCCAACAAAAGAGGCATAGTCCGCAAAATTCCAGAGGCAAAATCAAATACGAACAATTGTCAGGAACAATTCATTTCATTAGTCCTTTAACATTCAACTGCTACAAAGCATTACTCTATAACTGATCGCAAGTCATTATATTTCGCCTTTGTTGAATTTTCACAAAAACACATAAAAAGACTAGCAAAGCGTCCGTTTGTTGAATGGATCAGTTTCGTCTCTCAACTTTCTTTGATCACATTTTTCCACGAATCAAAGCATTGGGCTTCTTTTTCATTGAATAAATGGTAAGCTTATGAAATACGTGGTCCATAAGAAGGAATAGAAAACTACCAGTAGACGGTTCATTTCGAAGTGATTCTATTGCCTTTCCGAATTCGGCAACCGTCTTCACATTGAGAATCGCGAATATCCTCGCTATTTCAGTACAAAACTCAGCAGCAATGAAACGATTCTGGATATAGTTTACTGCGAAGACAACGACAGAATTGGCTTCTAAAAACTGAAAAGAAAGCTACTTAGACTAAGACTGCCTCATCTTGAACAAGTAAACATTAATTAAACGTGAACATGATTTTCACACTACCTTTGGTTCAGTAAAAATGAAAGAAACAGTGGTCCGTATTCATTAATCAGAAACGATAATTAAAGCAACTGCAGGTCCAATGACTAAATTCCACTAGCCGACGTGTTTCATGAAATTCTTAACGACCACTTCACAACAATGGATTGAAGCTCTTCGAGAAAGCTTTTCAGGTCTGGAAGGGGGAATGAGGCCCATTTATTCCTGCTGTGTCTAGCCCTCGATTCTCACCCGTTAGCTTGCCGAGCTCTCAATTTAGAGGGTGGATATGCTCACAAGTAGTTTGCCAGTCTGTCCCACAGTAGAGGCAAAGCTTACTGGTTAAGGTGACTCCTTACTTGTTACTTGTTACCTGATTTCAGACTTTTCCCACATTGACTTTCAGAATGCAAATCTGTGAAATAATTTGTTTATATGGGACGAAGTCTGTTCTATCGATTCTTCAAGTTCACAAATCTTCAACTCTTCAAGTATACTTCATCTACTATGAGGCTGAGGTAAAAAACATAGTTTGAAAAAAAAACATTATTTCGGCTACAGCCCAAGCTTGAATGGGTTAAATGCCGTTTTGTGCTCCCCAGATCATTCTTTGTTGACCGTGGTTGCTAGTAGCACAGTTTGGGCAAAACTCGGCTAAGAGAAAGGCGAAGCAATAGCCTCGGTGGTGCAGTGGCTAACATGGAAGTCCACGAAAACGTTATTCACGGGTTCGAAATTCGCCTGAAGTCCAGGTTTTATAAATATCTCAGCCTCATAATAGTTGCATTTCGCATCACACACTGCCGCAAGAAATAATGATAGACAATTAATAAAAAAATTAGACATTATACTTCAATAATAGGGAAATTATCCCCTTTTCCTAAAAAAGCCGTATAGTCGCGTTCATGTTCGCAACAACCAACATTCTGTTCATTGGTGCCGTCATTCACCTACTTATAACCACCGCTTCACAGCTTGCTCATTAAACTTCGGAGTAGACATTGTTCATTGTAGCGTTTCCCCTGTACCTATCCTGAGCTACAGCTTCGTAACCATTAGAAATGGCTATTTGCCATGCCAAGTTCCGCGACTCCTCTCTCTGTTCTTTCCCCGTGCACACGTTGATTGCTGTTCGAAACATGTTTCTTACAAGCGCCCTTTTCTTGTGAGAGGGGTGAAAGGAGAGGTAATGAACGTTTTGCTACGGTGTTGGTAAGTCAACTTTAAGCTGAGAGATAACTGATGGTTTTAAACCAGCAGCCCTTGCCATTTTGGCCCATTCGTGGTTTAATTTTCGGCATTCACTTTTAAACTCCTTCTCAGATGATGGCCAATAAAGTGAAGCATCTTCAAGATGCTTTTTCGTTATGTCTACATCTAACTGATGGAGAATTACAACAAACTCTCCACCCTTATCACTTATATTGTTCATTGAATATGCTGCACATCACGTTACTAACAGAAGTCAAGTTGATTCCCTATAAATACGGATTACCCATTATGTCAATAATGAAATTCCATAACGTAGGTGGTAAGAACGCTGCAGGTTGGAAGGTAAACAACACCATGGCGAGACTTCGGACCCACGCATAGGACCCTCTGGCTAAAGTATTTCCACATGGCGTGTGACGGTCTTGAGGTGGCATCTGTCATGTGGGCAAGTATAAAGTACAAATAACGGAGACATGTAGGTAATGTCTGAGCGGGATCATTGCACTTGTGTGATAACAGGTACAGTGCCTTCAATCATCTCCGTACTCTTATGTGTGGTCTTGCATCTAATAAAAAAAAATGGATATAATCACCTTCTTGAATTCGTCCATTTTCCTGGTAAAAAAAAGCGCGGATTGTTGTAGTTGATCATGAACATTGTCGTAAACCTGTACTACTGCTTCAGAAGGAATCACGAGTAGTTGCCTAACCTGAAAAATGAGAATGTGGATTATAGAAATACTTGATACTTGAATGACCCGTCTTCGCTGGTGGTGCCGGCCCTACCACAATCTCCATTTCTCGGAGATTTGCTGGTTAAGCCTTTGTGGTTCCCTGAAATCCCGAGGTCAGCCTGGACAAAATCTGCCCTATATAGAAATAGCGCGGCTAATAGTGTTATCGAAAAGAAAATTTTTTGCACGACCCGTTTTCACATCTACTGTGCGGATCCCAGCCCTTATAACATTCGAGTCGTTTCCTCCCATACGAATGTCCTCGAATTCTTTCGTGTTTGTTGGTTTGCCGCTTACGGATTTTCGCCTTCGTTATGAACGTCATTGAATGCCTGTTGACCACTCTCCATGGAGTCTTGGCATAGTCGCACTAGAGCGCAGCCACATTTTTTGCCCGAAGTAAACTGGTCCCAATTAAGTCCGGCACCAATTTTCTGACAGACGCGGATACTAGTGGTGGCGCGTGTGGCGCAGTGGTCTTGCATCTAATAGCGACACGCACGTGGAATGCGCCCATGGCCCATCAAGCCTTCCATCCCTCCGGGGTCGGCAAATCGGTACCAGACTTGTCTGGGAGGATAGCAGCACTGGCTCGATACATCGGCAGGCCACCGCGAGTTCTTGTGAAGGCGAGATATGTATTCAATCACCTCCAACGATACTTAATGAAGTCGAATGCATGGCGCATCCCTCAAGGATTGATCAACGCCTTTATCCTTTATCCTTTTACCAATTTCCTGACCTCGAAAAGATGGAAAGGTTGGTAAGCCGAAGATGAGGTTGAAGCAACATCATCTAATGATGAATTGCACCTCAATTTTATGAACACCTTGCTAACACCAATAGTGATGTACCACCATTTCTTGATATCGTTGTCATTGTCTTACTAGGTCTCCCAAGCGAAGAAATTTGCCACCTCCAACCAGCAGCTCAGAGCAAGCAAAAACCAACTCTCCAGGAATCATGGTCGATATTACAGCTACCTAATCACAATGCAGCAAATCTTTCGAGATTTTAAGCAGGCTCGTCGAAGGATGTAAGAGCTGTGTCGAATAGTCCGTTGTCAATGATTTGTTGGAGAACAAAACGAATGAAACTAAGCTGTACCATTACAAATGCAGCTGCCAATAGATTCCAGTGAAGAAAGCCCGTTGCAGGAAGTTACATTTGTACAGTTATAGTTAACGTTAGAAGCAGTTCAGCAAGGAACCAGTGCAGAGGAACACCATCAAGTGCTAAGCATTACCAGTAAACGAAGTGGACCTCCAGTCCACACTTGAACCCGTGACTATCCTTTACCCAGCCAGTTTCTACCTTAACATTCTACCATCAGCAAACACCCGTCAACGGAAGTGATCTTGGGAGCTCAAATTGGCATTAAAGACAATTAAACTGAAGCATGTACTTCACATTAATCGCTGTCGTCAAATAGTAATAGGTAGTAAATAAAAGCTTAAAAATTGTGATTTGGTTTTTTTGTATTTTTTGGAAAAATTTTGTGAAAATGAAAAATGGCGGCATCAGCTTAATTTGGTTCAATGCCGAATTTGTGCTCCGCGGATTATTCCCATTGATGGGTGATTGCTAATTTTATCGCCAGAGTATAAAACCTAGCCGAGAGAAAGACAAAACAAGGGTATCAGTGATGTAGTGGGTAACATGTGAGCTTCCTCAAAAGATAGTCGCTGGTTCTATTTTAGGCTGAGATCCAAGTTTTGCAAAAATCTTACCATCATAGTAATTGTGTTTCACATCATAACCTATTGTGAAAAAATAACACACAGTAAATAAATCCAAACAGTGTGATGATCGAATTGTTGCTACTCTTAGCGGCGATGTGGAATTAAAATTTGAGATTTGCTTCAATCGTTCTTTATCTTTATGACCTATCAAATTCAAAAGCCGTTGACAAAAGTCTTTCTCAAATTCTATCCTTCAGAGTCCTACTTGCAACCATTAGCAAGATGATGCTGTTTAAACCATGATTATTATCAGCCTCTTCGAAAACGGACACCAACTAAACGCGCTGCTCGAAAGCTATATAAAACTTCGCTCTACAAGCAAAGAATTTAGCACCAATGGAAAATGCTGGACTAATTCTTCCTACCCGATAAAGAAGGAAAGGGATTCCCGTAATTGCCACAGGATTTGCTTATTTGGTGTCCTTTAGTACCTCTTCACGATTATTCCACTATAATTTCGAATGAGGAACATAGGTAAATAATTAACAAACATGGGTTCTATAAAAGTTCCACAACACAGAAAACAAAGCCTCTTTGACAAAACAAAATTTCTAGTCTGTATCGTATGTAGTGGGCGTGTGTGGCTTAGTTGTCGGAGGCGCCCTGCAACACACACGTGGAATCGATCCAAGCGCCCGTGACCCACGAAGCCTTTCATCCCTTCGGGTTCGGCAAATTAGTAGCAGCCTTGTGTGGGAGGATAGCTGCACTGGGTCGATACATCGGTAGGCCAACGCAAGTCATTATAAAGGCCAAATACGCATTCAGTCACCTTCAACTATGCTTAATGATGTCGAATGCATGACGTATCCCTCGAAGATTGATCAACGCCGAGAGCCTTTTAGCCTTTATTATATATAGCATAATGAGACTATGTAGGGGAATCCTGTCAAGAATGAAACTCACCTATTATTCCATAATTCCTCATCTTCAAAAGTGCTTTCAATAGGATTGAAACACCTTTACATTATCAACTCATGAACCAAAGACCAGAGCATCCCTATAGCTGAATGCTACCGTAGCTACACCAGGAAAACAGCTTTTCCATCGAGCTTTTTCTATCCCCATGGGATTAGGGAGTCGAGGAAACAGGATCATTTCGCCAAATTTGTTTAGTTTGTGACTCAGTGGAGGCGAAAACACCATTTGTACTTTAATTCCCAGCAGTACCAGTGGAGCGGAGGTTTGCAGGAAAAGGAGTGGTAGATAAAGAAAACCCAGCTTATAAAAACGCATGATGCGATTGCAGAATTCGAAATTGATCTTTCATTGAATATTACCATTCATGTATGTATCAAGGGCATCTAATGAACACAGGAAACGAAGTAGAACGGGAATTAAGTGAGTGAGTGAAGGCAACACACGCCACATTCAAGCGTCTCAGAAAAGCTACCGTTCAACTAATGCATCGTAATTTCTGGTTTATCTCATTAAAACATTGATCATCTCAGCATTCTGTTTTGAGGTTAGGACGCGCGTACAGACTTCGACCACGTCTCAGCTCAGAGAATGTTTGAACGAGACTTTTGAAATATATAGCAATCTAAACCACCTACAGTTACCCTCGATACCGTCATATGAATACGACAGCACGAGAATGGTAACGAAAGCCAATAGTCATCAATTACACCATTTTTGGTTTGCTGATGATGTTGTTCTTATAACAATAAACATTAGGTGGGAAAAAGGAACGTCAGTCGACTTTGAAAACGTATGTGGTAAGATTGATCCTCTCCTCAAATAAATCCAACGAAAACTATGTCCATGCGGAATACTTCTTGTTTATGACGCTCCATTTTCACGCTCAAGGTAACAAATATCTCCGAACGCTCCAGCTAAGTCCATTAAGGTCGGAAATTGAATATTACGAACGACTTAGTTCTAGCGCTGAGCAAGAAACAGCGAGCGGCTTGAGGAGCTTTCACGATCATCGAGAATATATTGAAGAAAATTAAAAATGCGATATTCTATGCTCACCTTTTCGACTCCACGATACTTCCTGCCTAAATCTTGAGTACAAACAAGGCTCACTTGGGGTTATCTGGTGACAGTTGAGGGAATAATGCTATGAGCGTGCCGTATGACATAAGTGAACGAAAGACTCTGAAGTGCTGACCTAGATAAACAATCGAAAATCAGAAAAATTATGCAAGCTAAAGTGTCAAAGATCGGATGGATCGAACACGTGGTACGAGCGAGTCAGAGTGAAGAGGATCAGTGGGTTAGTCGTGTACGTGACAGCGACAAATGGACTCCGGTCAAGTCACTCGAGTAAGAATAGGTGACAGGTGATTTGCAGTTGGAAACTATTTATAGGACACGAATGATACTCGCAAACTTCACTTCATTCGAAGTGGACCACAACCATGAAAGAAACAAATGCAAAGTGTTCTCGTGCTCAAAAAACACGTTAATACGGGCCATCCAAGTATTTAAGCATCTATCCGATAACAAGCTGGTCATATTCAAATGCAAAACTATACCAGAGCTCTGATCAAAGATCTGCAATTAAGAAACAAGGGTGCTTAGTAATAAAAGGTAACAGTGAATAAACCTGCTGACGAAACAGGAATAATCGCGAGCACTACCAGATTTCAAAAAATGTATTATGGAGCCAAGCCCTCCCATAAGTACAAAGACGAAAATTATCGATTGACAGGTTATTTCATTTCATTCATAAAATCGTCGAAGAGTTATATTGCAACATGACAAACAGAACTTCGCTATTCTGAGACGAAATCATGATCGTCATGGAGTATTAAGGAGACCTGGCAAGGCGATACAACCTTGCCTAGCAAACTTCCTTGGCGTAACTCTCTAGGGTATCGAAAAAAAAGCTGCCGCAACCTCTCGGGACTGAATTCGCATTCCATGCTTTCGGAGACCAGTGCCAATTCACAATAGTAATCACATCAGAAGGCTGTCATGAGAAAATAATAGGCCCTAAATAGAAGCTAGGATACCGTTATTTCAACTGCAGCATCAGCATAACTAAGTTCAATACCGAATTTCGCTCTCCAGATCATTCCTGTTGACGGTTGACTGCCGACAGCACTGCCTTTAGATAAAACCATGGCTGAGAGAAAGCCAAAGATTGAGCATCAGGTGGCGTAGTAAATAACACGTGAGACCTCGGCAAAAGTAATCGCGGGTCAGAAGCCTAGGATTCAGAGCCTTGCTTTGCCCGTTTTCCACCGAGGAAGAACAGCCGCTCAGAGTCGCATATGGCTGACGACTGCAGCGCAGATGAAAAAAAAGCGGTGGGTTTTTTCGAGACGCCGTAGATCTTGTAATTATCGCTCAGATTCTCACCTTTCTGTTTGTGCTGCTGAAGTGTTTGACCTAGTAAGTTGCGTATTGGTGTACCCTTCCAGGCTCTGAAGAAGGCGATTCTGCCGAAACGTCAGCTACGATTGTGTTGTATGTGTGTTATTGTATGGAAGTAAACGTATGCTGTTTAACAACCTCGCGATTGTTGAGAGAGAAAACGACGAATTCATAATTCAACGACGAGGAAAGTCGATCCTGGGTACTATTAAAAAAAACGTTTGTGGGAACCATGTCATGGTCTGAGCAAAAGGAGTTATCGGCAAACTGGAATAAGGCGAAAATCCTCTGAATATATAAATCATTGTGTGCAAGAAGTAACTGAGTAGCACAAAACTGCAAATATAATGAGGAGGCAGAGCATGTGATGTGATAGAATAATTTGAAACTACCAAGAACTAAATTGTGAAAAAGCAATCGGTTAAGAAAAGTCCTTGTGGAAAGAAGGTGGAAATATCATGGAAATGGAGCTTCCACGCCTGCGTGCCCGTTATACGGAGAAATGAAGCAAGCACAATGTACAGATTGTCTCACATACTGGTTCTTTCGTCAGTTCGATCCTGCCATCTGGGCAAACCAAGCTCTCTATTCCTTTGGGGTCAGGTCAAGAAATATCTACTATATTTGTCTAAGAGAATAAAATCTCCAAATGGAAACATTAGTAAATTGTCGCATTGTACAGGCCAAATAGGCGTTCAATCATCTCTACGATGAATGTCAAATGTATGATGCGTTACACAGAGATTCATCGGACACTGTCCTTTTTTATCATCACTTCCAATCGATGTTCCACAACAGGAAATTATTCGGCCATTCTGAATGCTGTACATTAGGGTAGCGTTGACGTCTAATGTAATGGCTTCGTGAAAATCACTGCAGATAGGTTAATAGGTTTCACGGCACAGCAGCATTTCCAAGGATATAAATCTACAAAAAGTTTTCTATTTGAGACCGTCCATAGAGTCTTCCAACGATTAGAAGAGTTTTTTTTTTTCGAAGAATTTGAGAACATCGTCCGAAAACATGCGAAACTTTGTACCAATTTCGACATGGGGACATCTTAGAGATGTTACCCTTTATCGCCCATCGTCTGAAAAGGAATACAAAAGACAATACCGAGAACTTAACCATGAATGGGTCACAATAGCAAAGGCGGCGGGCTTAAAACCATCCGTTATTTCGCATTTTAAAGTAGATCGACCAACATGTCCCGTTTTATACTCACTTAATAAAACACATAAGTTAGTATCAGCTGCTGATCTTGCGTCTACCAATCCACTCTCCTGCAAGGTTAGACCCATTATCAGCTGTTTAGACGGACCAACGGATAGAATAGCATGGTTTCTAGGCCAAATACTTACCCAACTGCTTAGCCACATTCCAGCTCACCTCACGAACACCCAAATGTTCCTAACAGGAAATTATTCGGCCATTCTGAATGCTGTACATTAGGGTAGCGTTGACGTCTAATGTAATGGCTTCGTGAAAATCACTGCAGATAGGTTAATAGGTTTCACGGCACAGCAGCATTTCCAAGGATATAAATCTACAAAAAGTTTTCTATTTGAGACCGTCCATAGAGTCTTCCAACGATTAGAAGAGTTTTTTTTTTTCGAAGAATTAGAAGAGTGTCCCACTAAGTGCTTCATGACATCGCAACTGTTTACTAAGTACGGAAATCCTTATGCACGGTTTATAGATAACGACATTCGTTAACATAAACCCCATAGATGGACAACTGAAGCTGTCGAATTTTATTTCAAAAATCCGCGTGGTCCTTGGTCATAACCTCTTCTTTGCTGGAAGGATCCTAAATTTGACCAGCTACAAATAGCAGTGTTGTGTGCGACGATTTCATGATGACCACTACCAATCCGCTAGAGTTTAAGCAGTGATAATAACTTTGAAAAATAACGGATTAAAGAAGATTCGGCCATTTTCCTATAGCTAATGCTCTTCTAGCAGATAGTTCAAGGCGGCGAGGAAAAGCTCTACTTACCTCGCACTCCATGTCTTCATTACTTTTAGGTCCCTCGTTCACTTCCATCATTTAATCGAACCTGATATTCCTAGACTGTTTTGCTGAAAAATATCATCTATTAAGAGCAATTGAAATTATTCTTTAATAACAGAAAGGGCGCATTATTGCACACGAGATAGAAGCTTCATGCCATGAGATATTAAGGAAAAAAGTGTGAGTGCCACGACGGTAAACGAACACGCACTGTGACATTCGATAAGAACAAACATATGGACACGATATCTCTCGATCGTCCTAAAAAAGTAGAGTACTAGTTCCCAGGACCTATGTTAACTCAACATCTAACTGGCTAGGAATAACTACAAACTCTCTCCCTCATCACTAACTGATAGTCCAATCGTCTTTGAATTTATTAATTCTCTAATTTCTCGCATACCACATTTTTGCGCAGTTGTGAGGCTGGAGATATGCTTTCTATCGCGATAGTGGGAAAGGGTTTTGAGAACATCGTCCGAAAACATGCGAAACTTTGTACCAATTTCGACATGGGGACATCTTAGAGATGTTACCCTTTATCGCCCATCGTCTGAAAAGGAATACAAAAGACAATACCGAGAACTTAACCATGAATGGGTCACAATAGCAAAGGCGGCGGGCTTAAAACCATCCGTTATTTCGCATTTTAAAGTAGATCGACCAACATGTCCCGTTTTATACTCACTTAATAAAACACATAAGTTAGTATCAGCTGCTGATCTTGCGTCTACCAATCCACTCTCCTGCAAGGTTAGACCCATTATCAGCTGTTTAGACGGACCAACGGATAGAATAGCATGGTTTCTAGGCCAAATACTTACCCAACTGCTTAGCCACATTCCAGCTCACCTCACGAACACCCAAATGTTCCTAGGACGTCTATGTGACGGGTCTTCTAATAACGCGTACGTGATGGAGTCTCGATGTTTCCGCACTCTACACCAACGTATCGAATGACTCCGCAACGCAAGCCATCCACGAACTTCTTGATAAACATGAAGGAGGAATACTAATGCATGGTTTGTCTATTGAGCAGTTTAAGGCTCTCTTGAAAGAGTGCCTAAACTGCACAAATGAGAAGGCTTGCAATAGGAGGAAAAGCTCTACTTACCTCGCACTCCATGTCTTCATTACTTTTAGGTCCCTCGTTCACTTCCATCATTTAATCGAACCTGATATTCCTAGACTGTTTTGCTGAAAAATATCATCTATTAAGAGCAATTGAAATTATTCTTTAATAACAGAAAGGGCGCATTATTGCACACGAGATAGAAGCTTCATGCCATGAGATATTAAGGAAAAAAGTGTGAGTGCCACGACGGTAAACGAACACGCACTGTGACATTCGATAAGAACAAACATATGGACACGATATCTCTCGATCGTCCTAAAAAAGTAGAGTACTAGTTCCCAGGACCTACGGCCACTATTCTACTGCAGGTATATAGATGATTGTTTTGTCATCTTCTCTACTCAGGAGGAGATGGACAAATGCTTTGAATTATTGAATGAGCAGTCTGAGTATATTAGATTCACCCGGGAGAAACCGAAAGAGACCTGGCTTCCATTTCTTAACATTCAAATCAACTAGTCAAATAGCGGTTACATGATAAAGTGCTACCAAAAACCAAGTAACAAAAACATCCTGGTTCATTTCCTTTCTTCCCATCCATCACCCACAAAGAGGGCGCTTATGAGAAATATGTTTCGAACAGCTACCACTGTGTGCACAACCAGAGAACTAAAGGAATCACTCTACTTGGCACGGCAAATAGCCATCTCCAATGGCTTCGAAGTAGTTACCGCAGGAGATAAGTTCAGAAGGAGAACGACACGCCGAAACGAAACACTTGGCCAAAAGAAAGTCCCGTTTATCCTGTCCTTTATTAGCGATGAAATAAGTGTAGCGACAAAGCAATGCTTAAGAAGAGCAGGTCTAGAAAAATCGGTAGCGATAATTGAAATACCACCGAATACTCTTCGTCGCCAATTAGTTCGCAATCGCTTGTATGACCGTCTATGTGAAACACAAATTTGCGTAATCTGCCCTTATGGCAGGGACGGTGACTGCATGAGTTCAGATGCGGTATACCTAATCTCTTGTGGTATTTGAGGAGACGAATACATTGGCGAAACGGGCAGACCTTTATGAAAAGAACACCTAGATGGCAAACGAAAAGTAAGACAAAGTACTCCACTAGGCACGCATAGGATACAAAAGCATAGCGGAAACGATTTTGAAGTTAAAATCAATATTCTAGCACAGGACACTAAACACCAACGCATAAACTCCTTGAGGCTTTTTGGATAAATGGCAAAAATCCCGCAATGAATAGCAGGGAGGAATGCCCAGAGGTTACACGCGACCTGGCCCCGTATCTTTGGATCAATTTCTGATGTGGGGTAGCGCAGTCATCAACCACATACGACTATAACCAGCTGTTCTTACCTTCCTCATTGGAAGTCGTGTAAAAAAGCGGTGAGTTTTGCGAAAAGCTGTTGGTTGATGCTAAAATATTTGCAGAACTCCGGACGGCAGGTGTCTGCGGTGGGGAACGAACGCGCTATTATCCTTTCCGGGGCGTAACGCGTTCATCACCACATCATGCGGGTCCTTCGTTTCGCCTCTCTCAGCTAGCTAACTCAGCTTAACTGGGTCCATTGTCGACTTGGGATCCCCAGACCGATCCCACCTACGGGTGATTGCTGATGGCAGAGATCGTTAGAACTAGCTGAGAGACAGGCGAAACGAAGGACACACATGGTGTGGTGGTGAACGCGTCACGCCCCGGAAAGGATAATAGCGCGTTCGTTCCTCACCGCAGACACCTGCGATCCGGAGTTTTGCAAATATCTCAGCATCATTGCACTTATCCACAAATATTTCAGAAATAACGAAAAGCCTTTCCAATTACCGTTATAGTTTCTGCTTTGAGAGGCTAATTACTTTCAAATGTGTAGGAAATGCACCTGATCCAAGTAATGGGTCATTCCTTCAAGTCTCTACACCAACGTATCGAATGACTCCGCAACGCAAGCCATCCACGAACTTCTTGATAAACATGAAGGAGGAATACTAATGCATGGTTTGTCTATTGAGCAGTTTAAGGCTCTCTTGAAAGAGTGCCTAAACTGCACAAATGAGAAGGCTTGCAATAGAACAGCGGTTGGCACCAACTCTCGCCATTGCGTTCATGTCTAGAACAGAAGCCCCGGTTATCGACCTCCGGCCACTATTCTACTGCAGGTATATAGATGATTGTTTTGTCATCTTCTCTACTCAGGAGGAGATGGACAAATGCTTTGAATTATTGAATGAGCAGTCTGAGTATATTAGATTCACCCGGGAGAAACCGAAAGAGACCTGGCTTCCATTTCTTAACATTCAAATCAACTAGTCAAATAGCGGTTACATGATAAAGTGCTACCAAAAACCAAGTAACAAAAACATCCTGGTTCATTTCCTTTCTTCCCATCCATCACCCACAAAGAGGGCGCTTATGAGAAATATGTTTCGAACAGCTACCACTGTGTGCACAACCAGAGAACTAAAGGAATCACTCTACTTGGCACGGCAAATAGCCATCTCCAATGGCTTCGAAGTAGTTACCGCAGGAGATAAGTTCAGAAGGAGAACGACACGCCGAAACGAAACACTTGGCCAAAAGAAAGTCCCGTTTATCCTGTCCTTTATTAGCGATGAAATAAGTGTAGCGACAAAGCAATGCTTAAGAAGAGCAGGTCTAGAAAAATCGGTAGCGATAATTGAAATACCACCGAATACTTTTCGTCGTCAATTAGTTCGTAACCGCTTGTATGACCGCCTATGTGAAACAACAAATTGATTAATTCGCCCCTCCGCAGACGGTGATTGTATGAGTTCAGGTACGATTAACCTGATCTCTTGCAGGGATTGCGGAGATGAATATATTGGCGAAACGGGCAGACTCTTGTGTATCCATAAAAAAGAACACCTAGATGGCAAACGAAAAGTAAGACAAAGTACTCCACTAGGCACGCATAGGATACAAAAGCATAGCGGAAACGATTTTGAAGTTAAAATCAATATTCTAGCACAGGACACTAAACACCAACGCATAAACTACAGGAGACTAAAACACCAACGCGCAAACTCCTTGAGGCTTTTTGGATAAATGGCAAAAATCCCGCAATGAATAGCAGGGAGGAATGCCCAGAGGTTACACGCGACCTGGCCCCGTATCTTTGGATCAATTTCTGATGTGGGGTAGCGCAGTCATCAACCACATACGACTATAACCAGCTGTTCTTACCTTCCTCATTGGAAGTCGTGTAAAAAAGCGGTGAGTTTTGCGAAAAGCTGTTGGTTGATGCTAAAATATTTGCAGAACTCCGGACGGCAGGTGTCTGCGGTGGGGAACGAACGCGCTATTATCCTTTCCGGGGCGTAACGCGTTCATCACCACATCATGCGGGTCCTTCGTTTCGCCTCTCTCAGCTAGCTAACTCAGCTTAACTGGGTCCATTGTCGACTTGGGATCCCCAGACCGATCCCACCTACGGGTGATTGCTGATGGCAGAGATCGTTAGAACTAGCTGAGAGACAGGCGAAACGAAGGACACACATGGTGTGGTGGTGAACGCGTCACGCCCCGGAAAGGATATGCTGTTACGAGTGGTGAGACCGGCCCACGTGCTGTTCACATGGGGTCGCGAGCAAGACGCACCCCCGGAGTCAAAACATCATTTTAAAATAGGGCGCCAGGTCACATGTGATAGTGAGGCATTCGTCTTTCCGGTTCATCTTCGGATTTTTGAAATTGGGAGGCCAAAAGGCCTCAAGAGTTATGCGCGTTGATGTTTTCGATTCCTGCGCTAGGATCCGCACAGTCACTTCAAAATCATCGCCGTTGTGCTTTCGAAAAGGTTTCGATCTTGGTAGCTAAGTAAGAAACGTCACCGATGCCGATTACCGTAGTGAAGCTAATAATCCTTGAAAATTTTAGAATTTTAAAGGTGTCATCAAGAAATTTTAATGAAAAAAGGGTAAACACGTAAACGAAGGTATTCAAAACAAGCTGTTTTGACATTAGCGCCTGCAAAAAAGTAACCCATGAGACGCCACCTAGGTCGATCACCGTATTCAGAGTGGTGCACTACAAAATCCAAAAATTTCAAAAGCTTCGCCAAGGTTTTACTAAACTAACTTCATTTAACCTCAACACTCGTGGGTACATGCCACCTCCATGTTCAGAGCTCAACAACATATATGTAGGTATAAAATGCTAAACACGGTAAAATAAGTGGAGCCCATTCCCCTGAGCCAGGGAGAGCTCCATTACGGCAGCGATGTGTAGCATGAGTGCGGAGAAGCTGCTAAAGTCTCAGGGCTATTCTAGACTGCCTAAATCGCAAAGGTTCGACGGCTATTTGTACCTATAGTGCACGCTCACATGACACTGAGCACGCGATAAAGGACTTGATCATGCATGCAAGAAAGAAAGGAGGCGACGTCATCTCACTGGATAAGACGAGAAGGTGCCATCCAATCATGTCGTCTATAGCATCGAAGAGGAACTGTTCCTCGGAACATGCGACAGTAGAAGAATCAGCGGCGTCGGCGTTCTCGTCAACACGAGTTCATCCATGAACATCGATCCGTTCCACCTAATGACAACCTGAATCGAACGTCTAAGATTGAAGAGATGTGGGTCAATAACTGTTTCGAAAATGTTCATCGCTTACGGACCGACAGCGCCGACATTAAGCTGTGAAAAAAACCAAGTCGAAGCTATATGGACTCTATAGTCTATATGGACTTGGAGAGGCTCTACAGAAAAGACCATACACTCTTTGAGGTCATCATAGACGATTTTAACTCTAAGACTGAGCCAAAGAAAGGTCTGAAGAAAGCCATGTTCAGACTCGGGAGTTAGAATGGAACAGTCAGAGTGAACAATTGTCTGAATTCATCACGACGACCAAGAATATTCACGGTAACTCGCAATTCCAGAAGTCCACTACCAAGTATGGAAGTGGGAGTCTCCCAATAGAGTACCAAAACGAAAAGAACCACATAATAGTAGGTCGAAGGTCTTGCCTATTTAATGTCGCTGTTGTCCCAAAATTCTACACGGAATCAGACCATCGCCTCCACCTCATTTCTCGGGAAAAAGAGAAAACACTGCTAAGTTCAAAAAGAAGTCCCAGAACCATGTTCATTCATTTATTTAGCAATAAACCAATATGTCCCGTCTTATACCTACTTATTAAAACTCATAAGTTGCTATCTTTTGATGATGTTGCGTCAACCAGTCCATCATCATTAAAGGTTAGACCCATCGTCAGCTGTGTAGATGGGCCAGCGAATAAAATAACCTGGTTTCTAAGCCTAATACTTATTCAGTTGCTTAACCACATTCCAGCCCACCTCAGGAACACCCAAATATTCCTAGAACGTCTACTTGATGCGTCTCCTAATAACGCGTACGTGCGCTGTACACCAACGTATCGAATGGCTCCGAAATAAAAGCCATTTTCGAACTTCTTGCTGAACATGAAGGGAAAATAAAAATGCATGGCTTGTCCATCCAGCAGCTCATGGCTCTCCTAAAGGAGTGCCTAAGCTGCTCGATTTTCAAATGGTCTGGAAAATACTATGCGCAAATAAGGGGGCTGGCAATGGGACAGCGACTGGCGCCAAGCTTGCCATTGCGTTTATGTCTAGAGTGGAAGCGCCTGTTTTCGGTCTCCGGCCGCTACTCTACTGCAGATATATAGACGATTGTTTTGTCGTCTTCTCTACACAGTAGGAAATGGGCAAATGCTTTGAATTATTGAACGAGCAGTCAGAGTACATCAGGTTCACCCGGGAGAAACCGAAGGACGACTGGCTCCCGTTTTTAAACGTTCAAATTAACTTGTCAAGTAGCGGTTACATGATAAAGTGGTACCGAAAACCAAGTAACAAAACATCCTGGTTCATTTCCATTCTTCCCATCCATCACACACAAAGAGGTGTATGACCGCCTATGTGAAACAACAAATTGATTAATTCGCCCCTCCGCAGACGGTGATTGTATGAGTTCAGGTACGATTAACCTGATCTCTTGCAGGGATTGCGGAGATGAATATATTGGCGAAACGGGCAGACTCTTGTGTATCCATAAAAAAGAACACCTAGATGGCAAACGAAAAGTAAGACAAAGTACTCCACTAGGCACGCATAGGATACAAAAGCATAGCGGAAACGATTTTGAAGTTAAAATCAATATTCTAGCACAGGACACTAAACACCAACGCATAAACTCCTTGAGGCTTTTTGGATAAATGGCAAAAATCCCGCAATGAATAGCAGGGAGGAATGCCCAGAGGTTACACGCGACCTGGCCCCGTATCTTTGGATCAATTTCTGATGCGGGAATTTGGAATAAAAGTTCATATCCTTGCAACAGGACACTAAACACCAACGCATAAACTCCTTGAGGCTTTTTGGATAAATGCCAAAAATTCTGCAATGAATAGCAAGAAGGAATGCCCAGACGTCACACGCGACCTGGCCCCGTATCCTTGGATTAATTTCTGGTGTGGGGTAGCGCAGTCATCAACCACATACGACTATAACCAGCTGTTCTTACCTTCCTCATTGGAAGTCGTGTAAAAAAGCGGTGAGTTTTGCGAAAAGCTGTTGGTTGATGCTAAAATATTTGCAGAACTCCGGACGGCAGGTGTCTGCGGTGGGGAACGAACGCGCTATTATCCTTTCCGGGGCGTAACGCGTTCATCACCACATCATGCGGGTCCTTCGTTTGGCCTCTCTCAGCTAGCTAACTCAGCTTAACTGGGTCCATTGTCGACTTGGGATCCCCAGACCGATCCCACCTACGGGTGATTGCTGATGGCAGAGATCGTTAGAACTAGCTGAGAGACAGGCGAAACGAAGGACACACATGGTGTGGTGGTGAACGCGTCACGCCCCGGAAAGGATAATAGCGCGTTCGTTCCTCACCGCAGACACCTGCGATCCGGAGTTTTGCAAATATCTCAGCATCATTGCACTTATCCACAAATATTTCAGAAATAACGAAAAGCCTTTCCAATTACCGTTATAGTTTCTGCTTTGAGAGGCTAATTACTTTCAAATGTGTAGGAAATGCACCTGATCCAAGTAATGGGTCATTCCTTCAAGTAGGATCACAAACGATTAGAAGCAATAACTACTTATGAAAAATTTACTGTCTTGCAAGGAACATTGGAGAGTAGTCTTAGTAAACCGTGCCAGGAGAGCCGCCGAACATGAAAAGCTTCCAGGCAAAGTTCCGTTAACATATCAATTTTTATCTACTTACAGGAAAACGAAAAAGCAAAATGCAACACCATTTAAAAGTAATACTTTTCACACATAAGGGATAATCTTTGGACAACTTTAGTAGATCACAATGACTTCGAGAACTCCATTAGGTTTGCAATTCTAAGCATTTCATTAAAGAAAAAAAACCGATAAAGAAATAAGTCGAACGCTAGGAAAGATATATGGAATGATATTTTTTCCTCTTCAAAGGGGAACTACTCATTACTATTCGAATGTTCTTTTCTTCACATGTCTACGAAACAGCCACATTTCGACAAATAAAACTTTGTAGGTTCACGAAGTCTCTCATTCCTTACGGATTGTTCGCTTTCTGCAATCCATTTGGAAACACTCGAGCCCTGCTATCTTAAGGCAACAGGAAGAAACGACTCGGTCAGCATTCAACGACATTCGTGATGAAAAAAATCCTTAAACAGCAGCAGAAGCCACACGTAAAAGGTTCGAAGTCTTTTGTGGATGACGGAGACGAGGAAACGAATCGAATGCAGGAAGTACTAGGATTCACACAATAGATGTGAAAGCTGGGTCGTGTAAAGAAAGTTGTAAATTAGCGATAGAGATGTCATTCACTACGCACAAGGCTATAACTGGAATTCACCTGGAACAACGTAGCATCACATCCTTCCGACTTTCGATAAGTGGCACCAGATTTGTTTTTGATGAGGGTCCTTGAAGTGGCGCCTGGCCTACCATGAAGACCTGGGAACGCTGTATCACGACTGTCTCACGACTGCATAGATAATCATTCGAACTGATATTAAAATGCTTATTTATTGTAAAGCAGACCAAAAACCTTTGAGTAGTTGTCGAACGCGCAACTCCGAAGACGCTTGTGGACGATGGATGCGAAGAAGCGAACCGAATGAATGAAGTGCTGTGATCCACACAATATCTACGATTTCGAGTGATGTAAAGTAGAAATGTTGATGATATCAAACTCCAGACACTGAATCTTTCTCAGCATTCTTCTCTCTCGCAGCTTAAAACTTGTTTTCCGTCCTGAAGTGACAGGTGTCCTAAGAACATCTCTGAGGACTATCGCTTTGATCTCATGAACACTGAAAAAACTGTTAACTCCTATACAGTTTCACTATTCTGCTTACTCATAATCATTTTTGATCCTCATGCCAGCTTCATAAAATTAGCGCTATTTTAGTGAATCGCAATACAGAAATGATAGAGGAACTACGAAGGAATGAATCATTTCTAATGCAAATGACTAAGCATACATTTACTTTCACAGAAAAACACACAATACAATACAACACAACAGTAGCTGACGTTTCGGCAGTATCGCCTTCTTCAGAGCCGCTTTTTTACATGACTTCCAATGAGGAAGGTTAGAACAGCTGATTA